>OZ026498.1:10276023-10773247 GCA_964019985.1 Aurelia sp. 4 Dawson et al 2005
CAGACAGCTGGTGGTCCGTGTGTCGCTCAATTATGCTACTTGATCTTCTTTTCCGTCTCAGGTTGAATCTTGAAATCTCTTGAAGTACTTGTCTTGAAGAGTCCTTTTGTCCTTAGAAATCTTAGTTGCCCTTTTTGAACGAAGGCCAGTGCTGACAGAGCTTTTGGAAGAATTAGCAACACACATTTGTTCTTCATGTAGCCAAACTTTTCTTGATAGTGGGCCAGAGGCGTCTATTAAACATCCAAACTGCCAAGGTAGAGCAAGTGAGAAGCTCCTGGCGTGAAATCTTGCTTGGTCGGCCCAGCTTCTTTGAAGCTTTCTTTGAAATTTTTATTTGAACTGACTTTCGTTCATGTTTCACTTCGAAAATTTCTTACTGCTTTCGTGTACGTTGTAAAAGAATGAGGTGGGGCTGGTTGTTTTCATGCGATCATATCGCTTACTCTCGCTTCCCCTGATTGGGTGAAGACATACAATGACTTTTTGTGTTATTGGCCGACTAAAGTCACGTTGGTAAGAAAATTGATCCCATTGGCTGTCTCGCATCCTATTTTGGCGCGGTAAGGTCACCTGACTTTCTTGGCAGTACTTTCCCACGGCATTTTTCCTAGCTGTCGTTATAAATAACATATGCAATTAACGCTTCTACTGTCACTTGTATCGTTTGTAATCCGCGCTTTGAAAGACCGTTACCTAATGCCCTTGTTCTCCTTGCTACACAAAATCGCACCTCGTTTATTCGCAGGAGACCGCGTTAATTGCCCCGACCAAACCGCTCTTGGGTTGTTAGCCATTCGCTAGTTGTGTGTTGATTTGGTCCTATAATCCCCATTGAGAGTGATCTCAGTGTCCTTAGTCTTTCCTCGGGGAATTCATAATATTTGGCGAAAAGAGATGGTCTGTAGATTGCAGATCTCTGTTAAATTCCCCGCAGTGAGGGTCTGGGTAAGAGCTTCAGGTCTTTTAGGTTTCCAACTCACTCTAATGCGAGAGGTGCGGAACGAGGTTTCTAAGGCCTTACACAGTGGCTGCAGGAGACTATTAACCGCATTTGATGAAGTTTCATCAAATTTTGAATGATGGGGCAGGCCCACCGTGAATGGACCCTTACCCATTCCGGACTCCGCCTGAAAAAATTATTTAGACTGTTGTTTCTGAAACCCCATCGGAGAGACCTATACCTTGATGATGGGGCAGGCCCACCGTGAATGGACCCTTACCCATTCCGGACTCCGCCTGAAAAATTATTTAGACCGTTTTTCTCAAACCCTATCTTAGAGACCCATACCTTGACGATAGGGCAGGCCCACCGTGAATGGACCCTTACCCATTCCGGACTCCGCCTGAAAAATTTTTGCTGCGATGTATGGACAGACCCGAACCTGTCCTGCATCGTCGGCAACCTATGGGACAGTTGCCGCCTTCGTTGCGTCTCCAATACCGCCATTTGACAAAAGGTAGATGTAGTGCATAAGTAGGATTCTAGAATGTTAGTTAAAGATGGGAAAGATAATGCTTATCCATTGGCTTGTTCTGCTCGAAATTCGTATCGGAAAACTCTTGGAGTAGGAAAATTCGAAGAACCAGACTTAGGCCATTCTGGAAATTTTTCGCGACCAAGACCAAATTAATACAAATTTTCAGGAATGGTGATATTAGACCTTTAACGTTTTATGTTACGTTTCTTTGCAATTTTTCTATTTTCAATGAATTTTAAACTTTCAAACGAAAAAGACTATCGGACATCACCACATTTCGGACAAAATTTTGTCCGAAAGTTTGATTGTCCGAAAGTTTTCGATGTTAATGTAATTCATTGTGGGTCATTTTCTTTCAGCATTGGCGATAATCAGGGATTCACATAAGGGGTGTGGGGTTGGGACACCCCAATATTTTCAGAGTCGGTCCAAAATTTTTTCTCATAACGAAAGGTCGGTCCACGACAAAGCTTGGATAGTTTGAATCCTAGTTGTTCCGAATTCTGAATGTTTTGGATAACAACAGTTAGAAATTTCACAAGAAATGTTGGGCACAGTGATCGGGAGAGTCGTTCTAAGCCAAAGAGGAGGACGGAATTTAAACAATTTTCCCAGGCGTACTATTTGCACAGCTGTTGCAAATACTCAAAGTTTCCAGTCTGGTACTGGGGTGTCGGTAATAGCTGAGAGAGGAGCAGCGTGTAATTTGCCCCCCCCCCCCAGAGCCATCAGGGTCTAGGAGGCCTCGTATTTGAAGACTTGTTATCATATTGACTGCAGGAAATGTTCTATAATGCATTTTAGGCCATTATAAGCTTATCAGAATAGCGTGATGGCAAAAATTCTCTGCTCGCTTCGCTCGCAGCGGGCCTCATTTTTCACAGGTTTGCTCCTGGGCCTCGAATACTTCTCAGTGGCCCTTATGTTGGTGGTGGCATAAGAAATCGGACACTTCTGAATGAATCTCAAAAAGGAAAGGAAGAATCGGTTATAAATGTTATCCATGAAAGGTTGTATCTGTTTCAACTAAACGCTTGCATTGTTGATAGGACAAATCAAAAGAGAAGACCTTCTTAATGGAAAGAAAAAGCTAAAACCATCGATTTTGCTGAGCTTGGCCGCGAAGAAGTCATTATCGAAGATCATGCCGTTGTTTGAAACTCCAAATCCATGATCAGATGAGGCAAAGATCTCAACCAAAGAAACTTGAAGTGTGTGACGAATGATTGTACTTAAGACAAAAAATATTAGTGAAATCTCCAAAACATCATCACAAGAACTGCTATGCGGCACAAAATAGTCAGTATAATGAAGCAAAAGGATGTGTAGATGAAACACATTGCACATTGCAAGTATATATACTGTGCGAAAACACCGTCTGGCTTGAAAGGAAAAACGTCCACTGCGGAAGCAAAACAAGCAAAATCTAATCAAAAAGCTTAGAGAAAGTATGTAAGAGGCTCCTCTTTCACCCTTAAAGTGAAATTAGCTTTGTTTGTGATTAACTTTTCTTGCGAAAAAATCTCCTTATCTAAGCCAAGGAGAGAGGTATTTATGGCAAGCGGATGTCACCATAGTCAGAAAAACCCACTTTTTCTGGAGAAAAACTCACTTTTTCTGGAGAAAAACTCACTTTATCTGGTAAACCCACTTTTTCTGGCAGATAAAGTCATAAAGTGGGTTTTTCTCAGATAAAGTGGGTTTTTCCCAGTTAAAGTTGGCGTTTGATGACTGTTTTTTGAAGCACGGAATCAACTGTTGCCACTGATGGATGTTCCATGACAGGGTAAATTTGGATTTGGAAATTTGGATAAATTTGGATGTTCCATGACAGGGGCCTCAATGCAAAAATAAATAAAATCCAAGAAAGAGGACTCAGAGTTGTGTATAAAAACAGTCACGCCGATTACGAATCTTTGCTGAAGTTAGATAATGCAGTATCCATTCACCAACGCAATCTACAGTACTTGATAATAGAAATATACAAAACCAAAACCAATTGGAAACCAATCCTAGTTTCATGAGTGAGATTTTTGAGGCAAGAGATGTACAATATGACTTGCGAAATAAGAATACTCTTGGCATACCTAATGCCAAGACAACTTCTTATGGCATAGAAACTGTGAGATATTTGGGTCAAAAGCTGTGGCAAACATTACCTCACAGTGTTAGAGAGTCCCAATCACTGACTGCTTTTAAAAAGAATTAAGAACCTGCACAATAGAGTGTGACTGTAGATTGTGTAAGACATTCATTTCGGGTTTAGGTTTTATTTAGCATTTTTTCTTTAAAATTCTTTCTGAACATTTTTTATATGTATGATAGATAGTTGGCATTAATTAGCTTTTCATAGCTATTAGAGTTGTAAGCCAACTTAAAATAAATTATTTATTATTAGTATACTGGTCCTTTTATCTAAACACAGCTTCTAGCTGGATGTTATGTTGATACCAAAGTCTAGACATCAAGTAACTCCCAGTCACTTCAGGTGTCCAGTACTTTCCTGAGTATTCTTCCTGTGCCGAGTAGGCTTGCTTGTTGTATTTTTTTGTCCAATATTACATTTGATATCGATACTCTTTAACCATTCTCCAAGCTTTGCATTAACAGTGCCTAGTGCCCCAATAATAATTGGTATTATCTTTACGCTTTTACAATTCCAGATCTTCTTCAGATCCCATTTCAAAGCTTGGTATCTCTCCAATTTGACTTCTTCAACTTCATTGATGTTCATATCAAATGGGCAAGACACTTCTATTAGAAGGCACTCGTTGTTTTTCTTGTCATGTAAGGTAATATCTGGCTTATTATGTTCCAGCTTTTTATCTGTTTATATATTGAAGTCCCATAGTATCTTAACAAGATCATTTTCTGATACCTTCTCAGGAACATGATCGTAAAATTTTGTGGCTGCATGTAGATCATATTTCTTACATAAATTCCAGTGAAGGATTTGCGCGACTTTATCGTGTCTCCACTGCTTGTAATACTTCTGCGTAAGCTTCTCGCAACTTGATACTATATGAGCAACTGTCTCGTTCTCTTTTCCACACATCCTGCATAGAGGACTGATGTTTTGACCCTGTATATTAGCTTTCATGGCATTGGTTGGAAGCGCTTGGTCTTGTGCAGCCATAATAGTGCCCTCTGTCTCTTTTTTCAACGTTCCTTGCCTCAGCCATGCCCATGTCTCCTTACTGCCTTGTTCAGCTGCTATCTTTGCAAACTGACAATGCATCGGTTTCTGATGATATGATGCTTTTCTCTTTTGCTGCACATGCTTCATTGTTATTGTTTCATCCGCTCTCTTCAGTATTCCTTCGTCTATTACTGCTTTCAAAAGATCTTCTCGAGAGCTACTTGCATAAGCAAACAGACTGCCACTTTCTACCTCAACGCAATTCTGAACACTTATCAAACCTCTTCCTCCTTCTCTTCTTTTAAAATAGAGTCGATCAACGTCTGCTCGAGGGTGTAATGTCCTGTAAATCGTCAATAGCTTTCGCATTTTGGTATCCATCGTTCTTAATTCATCTATCGTCCATTTAACTATTCCAGTTGCATACCTTATCACTGAAACGGCTCTACTGTTTATGGCTTGGATAGTGTTTCCGCCATTTAGTTTTGCTTTCAAGATGTTACGTACTCTGCGAATATATTCTTTTCTTATCATTTCCTTCATTTGGTCGTGGTTTACACCATCAGCTTCTAATACACCTAAGTATTTATACCCCTCTTCTTTCTCTACTGACTTTATTCTTTGTCCATCGGGGAGGCAAATTCCTTCACTACTTATAAACTTTCCTCTTTTCATTATCAGTACAGCACACTTTTCCACCCCAAATTCCATCTTGATGTCTTTGCTAAAGACTCTAACTGTGTTGACTTATTATTATTATTATTATTATTATTATTATTATTATTATTGTTATTATCATTATTAGTATTATTATTATTATTATTATATACTGATACCCTCTCTGGGCCCTCTCTTCTCTGTTTGGAAGCTGAGCAACAGCGAAAAATGCATAAGTCTAGCATATGAGGCCCAAGTTGCAAAATTTTGGCTTGATGAATACAAAGAGATGAAAAGTAAAGTAATAGGCCTTTTTAGAGATGACCCTTCAAAAATAAGAAACCAACTTTATCTGAGAAAAACCAACTTTATCTGAGAAAAGCCCACTTTATCAGTAGAAAACGTGGATTTTTCAGATAAACCGACGTTATCTGTCAGAAAAAGTGTGTTTATCAGATGAAGTGGGTTTTTCTCCAGAAAAAGTGAGTTTTTCCAGAAAAAGTGGGTTTTTCTGGAGAAAAACCCAGTTTATCTGAGAAAAAGTGGGTTTTTCTGACTATGGTGACATCCGCTTGCCATAGGTGTTTACTTGAAACTTATCCGGTAGATGCCAATTTTTGAAAAAAAACCCGTTACAAAACGGCAAAAATTCTCTCTTAGAACAGGCGAACGAAGTAGCAGGTGTTCAGGAGAGGTGTTCTAAGCCAAAGTAGAAGGCGTGTCCTCAAAAAATTTCCTGGGGGCTTTTGAATTGGCGAATATGCTTGCACCAGGAAGTTAAGCGCGAACATTGCTAGCTCCTGCAGGGAGCTTTCAAACAGTATCTGATAATTGACCTTGATTGTACAATAACAGTCTCTATAAGAGAAAGACACCTCATATAGCCGTAAGGTGCCTTAAGGCTGCCGCAGGCATTGCCGCGACCATCCGTCATGCCACGACCATTTCAACTTACATAAAATCACTCTCTCCCGGTACCGCCGACAGCCACAACCATCATAGTTACGGTACTGTTCAACTTTTCTCGATCCTTGCGGCATCTGTAGCTATGAAATTTCATATGGAAAGAGGTTGCAGCTGGCAAACTACTGCCTTCCTTTGTTCTATCTCTCTGTGTCTGCATCCCATCCTGCAGATACTGGCATAGTTACCGGTATCTTACGGCATTTCAGCCACAATGGTTGCAGCACAATATTCGGACGTTTTCTTTTAAATCGTTTGACTGCAGTAGCTGGGGCATGGCACCTTAGGGCTATATTGAAACCAGGCTTCAAGGCCAGTAATTGTGGATAGAATGCTAAAACTTCTCGTCATGCACTCATCAAAATGCAACAGTGCAACGTTTTGTGCAGTTTGTCATTGAGCAGGTACAATGCCTGCCAAAAGTCTTGGAACATCTCTGCTAATTTTGCCTTGTTTTGTGATTTCCCCCTCTCCCCCTCAGAGCAGTGTTGTTTTGTGGTAATAAACTAGGGATGGCAGGATGATCCGCGGCTCTGTGTCGTGGGTAAGGGGGTATTTAAACCTAATCACTAAGGTTAAAAATGTGGATTATGAAGAAATGGCCTAAGTGTTCCAAGGACTTTTTGCAGGCATTGTAGATTGTGATAGCCTCTTTGGTTTGTAAAATTAATCTGGTATGTTCTTAAGTTCATTCACAAAGCAGTAATTCCTTGCTACATTGCACGCCCAAACTGGCTGTGATTCCCGTCAAGTGCCTATCAGGATATGAACATCAGCAATGCCAGGCCTATGCAGTCTTTCTTTTGTGTAAATTGAAAGAACAGGAAATAGAGAGACTGTGCATTTGACAAAATGATTAATTTTTTGCTTTTGATGAAATGATTCATTGTAATATGAGCCAATTAGAACCTGGCCAGGAATTTATCCGAACCACAGAAAAATCGGGCTACGTAGCATCTTTGTTTTGGTTTTTGGTTGGATTTGAACTGTTTAATACAACAGATTACTTTAACTGATTTCATTTTGCTGTACCAGCCATTAAGGCCTGAGTTACAAGACGCCGGATTTGGTTCATTTCGGATAGGGGTTTCAGTTAGACGACGCTGAGGCAATCCGAGGTACTTCGGTGCGCATAACCGGAGTGAAAGTCACTCCTCTCTGAAGGTAAAGTGAAAATCAATCCGGAGTACTTCGCTTCGCATTCCATCTCGTGTAATCACTGAATCCGAAGTGATTTTCACTCCCAAACCTCGTTCCTAATTAGTTTGCCTTGCTTTGATGCATTCTCCTCCGCAAGAACAAAGCAATTCGGCATCTTGTAACAGCGACGCAAAATCCGAAGTCGTGCAATCGCTTCGAAAAGCGAAATGCTACTGCTTCGGATTGGGGTGGGCAATCCGAAGCGAAAACTAATCTGACGTCGTGTACCTCGGGCCTAAATGAAACTCTTGGCGATGAAGAGAAATTTCCAGTTCTTTAAATTTTACACAAGAAATACTGCAGGCAGGTGTGCTCATTATCATACTATTTTGCTTTGAGAGAACTGGATTCTTAATTTCTTCTGCTTCAAATGATCACATGGAGGATGCAGTGGCATGCGATATGTCCTTTTTATCGGGCCGTACGACCGCACGACCCTGGCCCTTATGACACCAGACTCTACGACCCTAGACTATACGAAAACGGTCCAAAGCTTGATATATATAGCTTATTACATATTCTGATCGAATACATTGTCAAACTCATGCTCAATTTATTCGTAATGAAGCACTCAAGACTTTTGGGCCATAGGGCCATAGGGCCAGGGCCATGGATTGGTAAAACCCTTCAAAAAGCATTAAAAACTATTTCCAAGAGTAATCACTTGGCAACTTGAGTTAAATCATCACTATGAATAGACGATTCCGCAAAAGATGGCGGACCTCATTTCACGCAATGCATGATAGGAATATGCCCCCTAGTAACGCATAGCTACCAAAACTTACAACTGCAGCATAAAATCTTGACCGCAGCTACGATAGATTTAGGCCGTCGGAACTTCATTGTGAAATATACACTCTTATAAGCCTTTGCTAGCAATTAGTTATAGTTTAGTTTTCCAAGAATATCAAGATGTAGCGGCCAGCTGTTTTCGTCGTTTTGTCAAGATTTTCAAGAAGATTTTGACCTTGTTTTCATAACTGATCGGAGAGGCGTTGAAGAAACCCTGAATAAAAGTTCTAAACATTCGAGAAAAGAATGAAATATTGCAAGCTCTTTTCTCTTGAGATTTGCATAACAGAAGTATTGTAATGGCTTCAGTTCACTCTACCGAACACAAGATTCGAACTCTTTAACCTTCTATCTCATTCTTTTGACATTTTTGTCCGCCAAGTCTGCCGACTCTCGACTCTACTGTTTTCAGAATTTGCATCCTTTTGGTAGCTGAGGTTTTCATCTGCAAAGTCTACCGTTTTCAGAAGACTTTGCAGACTTCAGGTGTCCAAAAGAAGATGGATTTCACGATATAGTTGCGACGGCCTAAGTTTATCGTAGCTGTGGTCAAGATTTTATGTTGCAGTCGTTAATTTCTGTAGCTATGCGTTGCTAGGGGGCATATTCCTATCATGCATTGCGTGAAATGAGGTCCGCCATCTTTTGCGGAATCGTCTATTGAGCAAGGAATCTGCATGTTGCAATCGGTAAATTAATAAGGAGAAGACTTACAAAATCACAAGGGAAGAGTGAAGGCTCTGAATTAGTAACACTCCAGCAAAACCAAGAGGAAAGCTTTTGCAAAATAGGGCTAAAGCTTCGTTATATCCAGTACCCCGGGGGGGGGGTAACTTGAGTTTCTAAGATATGGGGTTGTGCCATTCAAATCGTGAAAGTACCACTTATAAATCCGGAGAAATTTCTGAAAAGTATACCCATAAATCCGGAGAAATCTCTCAAAAGTATACCCATAATCTGGAGAATTTCTGAAAATCATACCCATAAGTCCGGGAATGCCAAAACAGCTCACGAATAAATGAATTCTGATAGAAAACTATACCCATAAATCCGGAAGATGCAAAATATTGTTGAAAACCATATCCATAAATCCGGAAACTATCATGAAAAAGGTAGCCTAAAAAATGGCACAACCCCGTACCATAGACAAGTTAAGTTACCCCCCCCCCCCGGGATCCAGTATCGAAGTATTTTGCCATGAACCAGATGGATACTTAACTGCAGCTAGCATAATACCAATTATTTGCAAGCTTTTACTCCCTCGGTGCTTGGAAAAAGCCATTGCGAGACTTGTTTACAGGGAGAATTTAACGTTACCATCATATTCTTATGGTTGCCCTCAGCATCCACAACGAAGGTCGAAGGTGAAGGCCTATTGTTGAATTGGATTGCTAAGATTTGGATACAAAAACCCTCCTCGCGTTACCCCAAGAGAGTGTACAAAAACAAGAATTGGACCACAGGCAAGCCTTTATTGTCTGCAATTTTTCACGTTTTGCTGAATTTTTGGGAGTAAACTGTAAGCGTGAGAAGCTGCGTTCGGGAAAGCGTCACAAACAGGAATGTGCGTAACAAAACTCTTCACCACTTATCTATATATACCGGGTGAATCAATAAAAACGCCCGGCGCTTGAAAAAATCCTGGTCCCTGAATATCAAAGCAATGAAATTGAAAACTGGCTTATTTTATCCTCGACATGTCAAATTAGGTCCAGTAATTTACCCGGTTTTAATCTGCTATTAATTCCCGTTGAAACAGGAGATTTTCTGTGTAAAGCCCCTTTCGAAAACCTGCAAAAACGAGCGAAAACAGCAAGCAAAATTTCCCTTTATTCTCCTTCCTGACAATAATGACTCTTGAATGTGTTCATGCATTTTGTCCTCATTAGAGAATGGAATCCCCCTGAATGAGTTACTCACACTAGGGGGAAGACTTTTCAACTAGTCAAAGAGAAAGCACGTGCTAAAGCGTGCTGAAAGTCATCGCTGTGAGGTTAAGACATTAGAGACTTCTGCCTGTAAATTTAGCATGTTTTTGAGGTGTCTCAAAGGGGCTCATTTTAGAAAATCGCTTACAGAATCTGAACGAAGTGACCGATTTTAGTGAGAAAAATTTCTAAAAATAATTGAACATGTTAGCTATTCAATCACGTATTGCAAAATATCACTGCTTATATGCTCAGGGAGCAGTATCCTCTCCAACGCTGGGCGTGTTTTTTTGACGCACCCGGTAGATTCTCTTTAACTTGCTAAGGCAACATCTTTCGTCTTCAGATGCATATATTTCGAAGGGACAATGTCAGCAGGAGAAAGAAGAGTATTTCGATGCAATGGAATTACAGATGGGAGGTTTGTGTATGTAAAGCTGCTCAACAAAGATGCTCTAACTCTTTGCGAAGTAGAGGTCTTTACCCAAGACAGTAAGTATCAGTGTCATTCATGATGAAAATCTTTCTATGGCTAATAACACTTTTAGAAATCAATTCTAAAATAAACAATAATCTTGTTGGACGTAATAAGCAATACCTGTGATCCAGAAAAATCTGTTGCGCAATCTGTTGTAGAATAAAAAGTAATTGTCCGACGGAAATACTTCAAATTTTGTTCTGTCACTAAAACACCATCGCACTTTATGAGTATTTTTTGCAATTATTTATTTCGGACATATCAAATTTAAATTTCTCGAGTTAGAGACTTCGCCAAAAAGGGCGTGCTTGAAATCCCCAAAGGTCGTCAGAAACAATGCTTCGATTTATAGAAATTTCAGATCTTCAAAACAATGTCGAGCGTGTTTGACTTCACCTTGGCAATAGCCAACTTAGTCCCTAAGTTTAAAGTCCCTAGGTTCTCAAGCTGCAAAAAAATTTTCTTTGTCAGCTCTTGAAATTTAAAAGAAATCAACTTTCCACTCAATCGAAGTCCTCAAGAATTGCTTACAGAGGAGCAGTAGTATTCTTGTCCCTTGAGAAAAGGATTTCAAGTACCTAGGAATCTAGGGACTGTAAGCCTGCTCTGAAAAACTTTCGATTGGAGCAAGATAAGGCTCAAATCCTTAATGGTTCTCAGAACACGCGGAAATCATCCAACCCCACGAAAATCAGCCAATGGCATCCCCGCTTCAAACCCCTTGAGACAAAATCAGTCGTTTGTGATGAAATTTCTAGTACCCTCACAAAAACTCAAATGGATGCTCAAATATTGCAGTTATTTAAGATATTTTTTGATAAATCGGTTGCAGAGATATCCGTCCAGAGTTGTTTACATGTTTAGGCAAATATCTTATTTGGAGCCGGAGCTACGAGCGTTTACCGGCCAAGGAAAAGTGACCTTTCTTCGAGAATTCAAATAAATTGCTAGAAAGGAGATATATCGATGAAAATTTCACAGATTATGTATATTAGCCTGGGCAATAACCCAGATGTATTTGTTTTCCTAAGATCTCCATATATTTGACAAATTTTAGCGATTTCCAACAAGCAATGCAAATGGGCCTACGCTCATCGTGGGTAGAAACCCATTCTTGGGTCTGGAATCGACCAAACATACAAGCCTGAGCAAGATAATTCACTAACCGTTAACTCCAGCACCCATTTGAGCTCATTTATCCATTAAATTTGGGTTAACTTCGACAAAAAGCGAACAGATTTGTGCAAATTTGAAGAATCTTCCACGATGCATGAAATGCAACAACTCTCCACTGTTGGCGAACACACGAGGCAGTCTGGTATTGCGACTCAAGCGTGGTATTATGTCATTGCCCTCCTGAATATTCAAAATGTATTTGTACCTTGTTTGAAGCATGAAATACCATTGTTTTTGAAAAAGTGCTTTATACTGTAAAAAGATTTTTGACATTTTAAAGCATTCCCAGGGGAGTCATGACAAAATACTACTCTTCAACCATGACACAAGACTGTCTCGTATGTTTGTCAACAGTGGAGAGTTGTTGCATTTATCGACATAACATGGAACGTGGAAGCTTCTTCAAATTTGCACAAATCTGTTCGCTTTTTGTCGAAGTTAACCCAAATTTAATGGATGAATGAGCTCAAATGGGTGCTAGAGTTAACGGTGAGTGAATTATCTTGCTCAGGCATATATATTTGGTCCATTCCAGGCCCAAGAATGGGTTTCTACCCACGATGAGCGTAGGCCCATTTGCATTGCTTGTTGGAAATCACTGAAATTTGTCAAATATATGGAAATCTTATGAAAACAAATACATCTTGGTTATTGCCCAGGCTAATATACATGATCTGTGAAATTTTCATCGATATATCTCCTTTCTAGCAATTTATTTGAATTTTCGAAGAAAGGTCACTTTTTCTTGGCCGGTAAACGCTCGTAGCTCCGGCTCCAAATAAGATATTTGCCTAAACATGTAAACAACTCTGGACGGATATCTCTGCAACCGATTTATCAAAAAATATCTTAAATAACTGCAATATTTGAGCATCCATTTGAGTTTTTGTGAGGGTACTAGAAATTTCATCACAAACGACTAATTTTATCTCTGGGGGTTTGAAGCGGGGATGCCATTGGCTGATTTTCGTGAGGTTGGATGATTTCCGCGTGTTCTGAGAACCAGTAAGGATTTGAGCCTTATCTTGATTGGAGCTGCCTATCGTAGGCTGAAATGAAACAAGCTCCTCATTGTTTTGAAGATCTGACATTGCTGTAGAGGCTGGCTTTCATATGTCACATTTCACCCTATTTCATTCCATTTAATGTCATTTTGCCGGATATCCATTGCACTTGTCCGAAGGATGACTTGGGCAAGTTCATGTGTTCATATTTGCGATTGTCAAATTATATGAAAAACGAGAGTCGTAATTTATCGGAATTCATTGCAGAAAACAAAATTTTTGTGATTCACTGAGATCAATTGCGACTGCAATGCATTGTTTGACTGGTTTTTATGAATCGCAAATAATCCTAATTCATCGTGGATCCAGAATTTCGATGAAATGCAATGAATTACGATGAATTGCGTTACATGAAAACCAGCCTTTAGACTGCGTTCACACGATGCCGGTACATTTTGAAAACGGTGAAAAAAGTGACGGTAGCAAAATTTGAGCTAGCGTTCACACGATACCAGCACAATTTGAAAACGGTAGGAAATTTGATGGTAAAAAGTCGTTGAAGGACTTTAGTGCCAAAGAAAGGTACCACACCCTTAGAATCGACCAGTCTCGATCCAAAAGCGTCGAAAAATGTCTTGTTTACATCATTGTCAAGTTATCACATGATGCTGTTTCAAATTTATGCCGGTTAGGGTTCCGTTTTCAAAATCTACCCTTTTCGAAATCTGCCGGCAAACAATATGCCGTTTTTGTGTGAACGAGAGGCCTATCCGTCACATTTTTCACCGTTTTCAAAATGTAGTGGCATCGTGTGAACGCAGTCTTAAATCGATCCCCTCTTTCTGACAACTTTTTGAGGCTTTTAACCATACCCGTCCAGCCAACCAATCCTTGATTCTGGAAGTTCACAGCACCGATAATGTTTAGGAAAATTCTCATAACGTAGGCTAGTCGCTTAGCAACGGAACAACGTTCGAAGCATTTCAATCGACCACTTACTTTGTTTTCTATAACATATTGCTTTGGATCACTTTTTCGGGGTCACCCGTTAGAGGCACAAAGTTGATTATTTATTTGTTTATTCTATTCTTATTTTGACACAATACCTTATCAGCAAAATTTTTTAACGAAGAAAATATGAATATTAAGATAGAAAAAATTAAGCTGCTCTTCCAAGGTGTTGTGTTTGCGTCATTCTACCTCAAGAACTCCCTTAATCTTACTTTAAAGGAGCTCAATGAGGCAGAATCTCTTATTTGCTTTGGGATCTCATTCCAGGTACTTGCTCCCTGGTATCCAAAAGACTTTTTACGGTATTCAAGCCGAAGTCGAGGAGTTTTGAAATCATCCATTTTTCTTGTGTTATATTTCGAAATATTCGACCTAGGAGTGAATTTATTTTTGAAGATCTCTGGGCAGAGTCCATTGTTTATTTTGTATGTAGGAGTTGGCCTTTCATATCTTAGTAGATTGCGTAGATTCAGCCAATCACATCCCCAGCCATCTTTGTACCCTGCGCACTCAATTAGTCTGATCGCTGCGGTCAACCCTCTGACAGACCTACTGCCAAACCTTCTCCCTGGAATTGATTCTGTTTAAATTGGAAACACTTCAAAACCTCATTTTGAAATGTTCGTGATGGCACAGGAAGTAGCTCACTCGTAAGAAACTTGCCAGGTTGACACTCACCAGGTTGTCAAAACAAAACATCTTGGGGTAATAGTTGACGATACTTTAGGTTGGGAAGAACAGTATGAATCAGTTAAGAAAAAGGTTGCTGGGGGCCTTGCAGCAATGAAGAAACTTAAGGGCATCCTCCCACAATCAATGCTTTTTCAAGTGTACAAAGCGCTTGTTGAGAGTCATCTTCGCTATGCTGACGTGGTATGGGGGAGCTTATCGGACACTAAAATAACAGCCCTTCAGAGACTGCAAAATCGTGCATTTGAAATTATTCAAGGATCGAAAATAAAGGACTCTTTGATTCGACCCACATTTAGCATCGATCAGATGTTTCAATTTGACCGGTCGGTTCTGATGTATAAGATAATTAACAAGATATGTCCTGAGAGTCTGCACGATAAATTTGCTGAAAGATCCGCGATAAGCAAGTATGATGCAAGAAATAAAACTGATCTCCAAATCCCAAGGCTAAATCTAGACTTCTGTTGAAAAAGTCTCAATTATACTGGTCTAAAAACTTGGAATTCTATTCCAACACACATAAGAGTCTGGCACACTCACCCGGTTTAAGAATGGGCTAAAAAGTCATTTTCTAAGCTGAGGAAAAATATGTTTTCGCACGAATCCATGGAAGAACAGTATTGGCTTTTATATCTATTATTAAGCATACTATTTTTTGTTATGCTTTTTTATACTGAATGGATATCGTGATTAAATAAGAAATAAAGAAGAAGACTCCGAAGAACTCTAATTACTACCGGGTGAGTCAATGAAAACGCCCGGCATTTGAAAAAATCCTGATCCCTGAATATCAAAGCAATGATGTTGAAAACTATCTTGTTTTTATCCCTGATATGTCAAATTAGGTTCAGTAAATTACCCAGCTTTAATCGGTCATCCCTTCTCGTGGAAATAGGGGATTTTCTGCAGAAAGCCCCTTTCGAAAACCTGCAAAAACGAGCGAAAACAGCAAGCAAAATCTCCCTTTGATCTTCTTCCTAGCAATGATGAATCTTGGATGTGCTCATTCATTTATATTAGGGGGAAGACTTATCAACCCACCAAAACGAAAGCACGTGCTAAAGCGAGCTGAAAGTCATCGCTGTGGGGTAGACAATTTAGGGACTTTTGCTTGTAATTTTAGCATGTTTTTTAAGGTTTCTCAAAGGGAGTCAATTTAGAAAATTGCCTACAGAATCTGAATAGAGTGACCGATTTTAGCCGAAAAAATTGCTAAGAATAATTGAACATGTTAGCTATTTAATAAAATATTACAAAATATCATTGCTTATATATTCAGGGACCAGTAGCCTTTCAAACGCTGGGCGTTTTTTTTCTGACTCACCCGGTAGTATATAATAATTTCATGAAGCTGTCAATGACTTTCAGTGTTAGCCAGAATTCTTAATTTCTCATAAAGATAATTGTTCTATGTAAAATGAACCTGGTAATTACGGTTTAGCCTTTTTGACGTCATTCCGCCATTTACAACAAAAAATAACAGTAAAAACGGCAGTAGCTTTAGTTGACCATTTTGCCATTCAGAAAAAGGGTATGGGGAGAGCAATATTTTTCTGGTAAATGGCTGCTGCACGGCTGTCATGACCAATATGAGCTCTTCATATCTACTGGTTTCAGATTCATGCCACATAAGCCACGTAACAGAATGGAGATTCTCCCTCCTATCCAGACCTCGACTGCAACAGCTTTCTGTTTTTGGCGGGAAAGCACTCACCATCCTTTCTGTTTACATGAATGAACTTAGAAAGCTGAAAAGTTGAATCAGATAAAGAAAGTATCATAGCGAAATCGTGGAGATAATTACTTCTTTTTTATTTGGGGCCTCTGGCAAAACGCTAATTCACTAGCATTGCGAGAAATGTCTTGAACCGTGAGTGGATCTCTGTGCAAGCAGCGGTATTAACGAAGTTTTTTTACCTTGGACATACATTGATGTGACTTGGAAAGAACCTCACAGGATTTGCGAATCCTTGCCTAGTACGAGAAACTGCAAGGGCAAGATCTTCTTCGTTGTTGTGCTTCTTCATGTCACATTTCATTCATCAATAAAATTCCAAGACTGTTTACTCTTAGATTGTTCTGCTTGACAGAAAATTCTTAACTTTGCTCAACAGCTACTTATGAAAGTAAGGCCATCGCTGATGGCTGTTCTGCCCTGCTCACTGGCAGAAATATTGGCAATCAGATTAGGCAAAAAGTAACTCAAAATTTCAACTCACCAGTGATTAAAAGTTCCCGTTCTTATGTTGCTGTTTGTTGTCAAAATTCCTTTTTCCCATTGTATCCGCGTTTGCAAGATTTATTTTGAACCAAAGTCTTCAAACACAGCAAGAAACGCGTATCAAATGTTGTCAGAGAAGCAAGATTTCACACAAAACTGAATTCATATCTTTCCCAATCTAACACCTCAAAGCAACACTACTGTAACTGCAAGATTTCTTTGCAAGATTTTCATCTTTCGCTGGCGGGCTGCAAAGGATTTGCTTTGTTTGTCTTGGTAACGTATGGACTTGCTCCAAGTCTCGCTCTGGATCAATAAACAAACGAAAGGGAAGAAGAAGAAAAGGGATGGGCAAATGGAAGGAGAGCGAGACTTGTGGACTACGTGCTCCGAAAACTAAGCTCGGCATTCACCTGCTCAAGCTAGATTGGCTCTTCCGCTAACGTGAAAGAAAGCCGCCCTGTCAATATCTTGACCCATCACGTTTTGGAACGCTTAGTCCACAAGTCTCGATTTCTTTCCCTTTTCCCTTCGCTTTTCTTCTACTTCCCTCCCGTTTGCTTATTGATCAAGAGCGAGACTTAGAACAAGTCCAGGTAAAGGCTAATTCCCATTCAGTGGAATTTTCCGAGCGGGCGGGAATTCTTTTGCTTACGAGAGAAGATGTCGCTCTGAAATTGAATGGATTGTTACGGCTGAGCAACATTTTATTGTCTAAAATTCCGCCCGCTCGGAAATTTCAGCTGACTGGAGATTGGCCTTAATGCAATGAATGACGAATACTTTCCCGCCACACGTCTGAATTCGAGGTCTGGGTCAGAGAGTCTCTCTTCTGTTACTAAGGGTTGCGAAGCTTATGATACATGTTGGGCAATTCATTTCTTTTTTCATCGTTAATTTGAAGGCATTAGATTCGTAGAGTTCTATTTATCGTTCCTGGAAGCCGTGTGGCAGCCATTTACCAGAAGAAATATCGCTTTCACCAGTCAAATTGCAACAAAATTACACACACTGATTACACACTCATTAGGTTTTACCTATTCAGTTGTGCTGGAAAAAAAAATTTGCTGTCAAGAAATTCTTGCAGAAACGCTATCTAGCTAAATCTTGCGATTTTCTTGAAGATGGCGTCCTAGATAAAGTCACGGGACATGTAATTGGTCTATTGTCTGTGGGAATTAAAGCAGTAACAAGAATTATGTTGTGGACTGGAATTATATCAAAACGGCTTTCCTAAAATTTTGCCCTGAACACCTCGAAAAACAGTCGCTACACACCCGAATTAATTGTTTTGACAAGACTTCAAAATCACACTTCGTATGGATAAGACAAAAAGTAAGGGAACGACGGGCTGGTTCAATATACTAATTTGGAGCAGTGCTACATTAAGTAGATGAGAGGGGGGAGGATAGTCTGGATAGGGTTAAGAAAGAAAGGTTAAAAAAAACTGCTAAGGCACAATAAAAAAATCGGAAACTTTCGGACGATCGAGCTTTTGGACAAAATTTTGCCGGAAAGTTTAATTGTCCAAAATCAGGTGATGTCCGAAAGTTTTCGTCCAAAGTTTTAAATTCATTGAAAATAGAAAAGCACAGGAAAAGTAGCAATAAATTTTGATAATAAATTTTCTGCCAGTAGTACGTAGATTTCTTGAACCCGTTATCTAAAAGTTTGGCTCCTTGAATCGTTTCTAGAAGGTGGTTCACGTATGACAGCACCTTGCAATTTGGTTTACAGTTGGTTTTTACCGTTATTCAATATAACGAAGATTACATCTAAATGCCCTTCTCGATGCGATGATTACCATGCATGTACCCACTGTAAATTGACATCTATGATAGAATCACAAGTAGTTGTAACAAATATTTTGGTATCGTGCTTGTTTTATTGAAGTCGTCTTTGTCCGAAGGTTATTTTAGTCCAAAATTCCCGAAAAAGCATCCGAAAGTTTTTTGTCCGAAGGTATTTGCCGAAACTTTTCCTTCCGAAAGTTTTCGATTTTAATGTATGTTTCGGAAAAAAGTATCAGACGCCTCCACGGCACGAGGGCTCCAATGAAACAAGAAAAAGTGAGAGGCGAATTCGCAAAGTCAATCGTTTAGACTCATTTCTATGATTTCTGAGCCAGTTAATACCACTAAATAGGAAGCCTCCAATTTTTCACTTACAGACCAAATTACTGACGGTGATATTGCAAAGAGTGAAGCTGAAAAGCTATGGAATATCTGCTCACCGCTGAAATGCTTGGAACAGAACGTGGCTGACTGCAAAGTCATTGTAAGGCATGCAAAGAGACAGTGTAAAGGAAAGGACATGGAATTTAGCCCTTGTGAGAGTCAGCAAACTGCAACCTCTTGTAACAGTAAGTATTGCAATTCAGAGTGTTACTTTATGATCCATGGGGTTACTTGGATATATCTTGGATAGTGATGCCCAGGTTATTATTTTGGGTTTTTATAATTTGGGCAGAGCTTACTTTTTTGGGTCAATCATGTGTACAGTTATATTCTGGGTTCCTGAATTTCTTTATTCCTTTTTGAGTCTCGAGTAAACAAAAATACTTCAATATTCGATCGATTGCCTGAAATGTAAGCAATTAGGGCACTTTTCCATAGATTTGAGATACCGACTTCATGACCTTTTGTCATATTGGATCAGAAAAATTATTTTTTGGGTCTATTCTTATTCAAGGAATTATGTTTTTGGGTTGATGCTTTGAACCCCAGCCTAAGCACCGCTATCTTAAACATACCTGCGTACACCCCCCCCTCTGGGCTTCAAGGAAACTTTTTTGCTGGAATGGAAAAGATGCGAAATTTTTTGCATTAGCTTTCGTGAATATTTTAAAGTGGGGGAAATTTGGTGATAATAAACTTTTTTCACCAATTTCGCTTGAGGGAAATTTTATGGAATTAAGTTAAGCAGTTTTCAACTAAAAAAGCGAAAAATGCGAAAGTGGCTTCCCTTGAAGTAAGCCTGGTGACATGAGTCCAAATCTTACAGTAAATCCCCGGATATAAGAACCTACTTTTGAGAGAGAGACTGAAATAGGTTCTTATCTCAAAGGCACTAACACTGATTTGAAGGTATAGAGGTTCTTACCACAGGAAGCCCAGGCAGTTAGGTAACTTAAAATGATAAGTTTACAATCTTAAAATCGTTGATTATATACTACCTTTGTGTGTTATTTGCTGCATTTCTCCACGGCTGTGTTGTATCTCATTGACTTCTGCACTGCACTGCATAATTGTTTGAATGCGAGAGTTCGATGCAAAATAACTTGTTGGTATTCTAATAGGTAGGTGGAGAAGTGCAGCAAATAACACACAAAGGTAGTATATAATTAACGATTTTAAGATTGTAAACTTATTATTGTTCAGTTACCTAACTGCCTGGGCTTCCTGTGGTTCTTACTTGAAGGTCACCTTTAGTAGGCTTTTTCAGAGTTTTACAAAAAATTTTCAGCCCCATTATTTGCTCTGGAAGGGTTTTTATAGACCTAATAACTAAGTGAGGAGGAGAATCACACTTTAACAACCAATTGTACCCAATTGGCACCAAATTGAACTACATAGCAACGATAAAAAATCAGCTTTGGTACCCTTGCAATAAGAACCTATGTTTCACCATACTAACACAGGTTCTTAATTACGAGGTGCATAATTTGGGAAAAACAGCCTCTAGGTTCTTATTTTGGTAGGTTCTTATATCACGCCCGACAACACCAAGCCTAAAATCTGACGTCATTTCCGGCCTCTTTTGCAAGAAAGCTGTGGCGCGAAAGTAAAATTTTGTGATAAATGGCGTCAGCAGGCGCCGCAAGTGTCGCAAAGTGAAATATCGAGATATAACGCAATAGCTGTATCTTCGCTCTTTCAATTTCTGTAAGAGTTATGGACTCAAAGGTCCTTTTAGTTTTGCAAACTTTTCAAAGGCCGTGAACAACTCTGTTTACAAACATCGGATGCAGCACAGCAGGTGAGGAAACTTTTTGGCAAATTCAATGTTTTTCCTTCGTTTTATGGTAATTTCGTTCAAAGTTTTGGATTCCTCGATACTTTTTTGACCTATGTTACCACACAATACGAAATCTTGACCAAATAAAGTTATATTTTTCTCCTCTTGAACTTGGCCTGGCTGTTTCAAGAAAATCAAGTTTTCTTGGCCTAAATTTACCCAAAATTCTTTCAAAGTGCAATATTTTCTAAACTAAGGCAGACATCCTCAATATGGAGATATAACGCAATAGCTGTACGCATCTAGTTTCTAAAAATGTTCGCAGTTTTGCTGTGGCCTTTGCCATTTTCCCATAGTTTTCAAAGGCAATTGTTGCTCGAGAGCCATGACCGTTTTTTCTTCGTTAACTTTACGAGCTTCCTTTCATAAACGTGTTTGCTGTTTAGTCGGAAAACAAATGTTTACCCATACTAAATTCTCTGCATTCAAAGTTTATTTGAAGGTCATGGAAACAGAGCTATTTTGAAATACTTTGCTAGCCGTTTCGGCACAATGGCAAGAAGAATAATAACAAACAATTTGACTTCACGTTCTGAGAACTTTCTTTGGGTTCGGCCTAAATGTAAACAATCATAAAGTTTCTACTTTGCTGATGAACTTCGCAACAATCGGGGAGTTCTGGCTTAGAAATGGAGGTTTACATATGGAAAAATGTTTATGAAGACTGTCTTGTAGGAAAAACTCAATATCTTTTATCACCTTGCCCATAAATGTGAAGCTTACTGCAGCTAGACTCATTTTACTTCTTTTGCACATGAAATTCCATATGAGACTGGATAAGATTTGTTGTGCAGCACAGACATTTGTAGGACATTTCCGTCTGTTCCACTTTAGGATTCTCAAAAAGAGCAAGTGTATCGTTATCAAAAAAAGAACCTGATGTAGCATAAATGAAAACGACGAAGACGGGAATGCTTGTTGTCACAACGCCTGAAGACTAATGCAATGCCGGTGGAACATCACTGTTGCAAATTAGTCATTGAATGAAGAAACCATTACAACGTACAAGAAACTTTTACTGTGCTGTAGTAATTGATACTGATGATTTTGTTTGTGATGTCAAGATATTAACATAACAGCAATTAGATAATCACAAAATTGAAATTTTGATTCTTTTAAATTCTGAGGCAACCTGAAACTGCTTATGAATTTAATCTGCAAAGGTTGGAAGCTTGGAAACGTTGATGATGCATGAAAATGAACAAGAATAAGTACACGCCTAACCACCAGAAATTTTCTGTGCCCAAAGCTGCTTGATATCTCTTTCTAGTAATTTTGAAAGTTGATATGAAATGATGCCATTTCAAGTGAAATCAAAGAATAAAGTCAAAGAAAACATTGAAAAGACTTCTCTTTCCAAGAGCTGCATCTCATGAAGAATATGCTTAAATCAATAAAGCTTTATTGTGCCTTCCAAATTAGCAGAAATGAAGATTGTGTTGCACTGCAGCAGGGGTAAAATGGGTAAGCAAGGGGTGAAACAGTTAAATTTTGACACCTGGAAACCATTGAATTTTTACCTGCTCAGAGAAAAGTATGCGAATCAACATTTTTGTCATCCGATTCTACCCCAAGTGTGCCCATTTTACCTTGCGGACCGTATGTCTATGCTTGTTTGTGAGTTTCTGAAAATTATCAAAATAGCACAGTTGTCCTTCGGAAGTGATCATTTCAATTTCAATAGACAGCATCCACCCCGCACTTGTCTACCGTTTTAAAGCCAATATTTTCAGAACGAGAAGAAGTTTCTAGAAAAGTTTCAGAAGTTTAAAAATTCTCTTCGTTGAGTTGTTAATCCATATATCCAACAAGTGGAACTCACCGTCCAGTACAAATAACATATTGTCTATCAAGTGTTCTCCATTTGTCCATTAAAGACTTCTGCTTTCATAAACAAATATAGTTCTTGATCAATAAACATGCGAAATTTCTCCCTTCGAAGCTGTGTGGCCTAAAAAAGCGGATGTTTGCTTCTTGCGAGTCTTTCTTTCTGGCCACTTTCTTGCAAAAACATGAACGCATCTCGAACAAGAAACCCAGATATTGTCCTTCACTAGTGGTAAAATGGATCATTGGTGCTCTGCATAGTGATTTATTGCTTTGTTCAAAATTAAAAGTTTCTTCGGGCAAGCAGCACGAAGACCACGCCGTTTTCAAAACAATCTCTGCGCTCTACTGTATTTTCTAAATGTCATGGGCTTGGAGGTGCTGCGTCCACCATGAAAGACAATGATTTCGAATGATTATGCTCAAAGACAATGGAAATTCGCTCAAAATAAAACCACCACTCTTGTCCAAATTTGTGGAGCTTACCGAGGAGCTTAAATCAAAACAAGTTTGGTTTTAAATGTTTCTTAGATAAATAGAATATCTCTTAGAATTGAACTGACAAGGAATAGTAACATCTCGCTCGCGCGACAAACTCTCAAAGTCGTCAAACATATTCACTTCCGGTCATTTTCCTATAAATTTGTATAGGGGCATCAAAACGAGACAAAACTCTTCGAGAAAGGTGTTGTCGGGCGTGTATATGCGGGGATTTACTTTGCTCTACTTTATCGAACTGGTAGAGATTGTTATGGTCAGTCCACTAAGAGCTTCATTCCACAAGTTTCACCTTTCTGCATGGAGCAGCAAAATTGCAGAAATTAGTCTCAAAATAATGCTTGTTTGATCACTAGTCCATATTGAAGCGGTTTGGGAGTTGAAACATAAACTACATATGAAATAAATGGGTATTGCGGAGATTTGGAGGAGGAATGGAACGAAAACGAGGACTCAAGTAATAGTCTAGGTGTTAGGCTGAATTCTCGCTTGAAGCTTTTCTCGTCGGATTAAACTTTAATTTATATTGCATATCATAGTGACCTTGTACTAACAAACTTGCTGTTAGAAGCCCTCAATAAGCAAACCTTAGTCTTTGAACTTTGCCACATAACCTTTGCCTTATGAACTGCAGCCTATCCTTAGTGAAAAAAGCTTGGTCATTTGTGTGTTTACTGGCGAATGTTTCACTCATTTTCCAAATGATTTCAGGACTAAGGAAGCGACGCTATCGTTGAAATGGAGATACAAGGGCCGAAAGTTGCAAACGCCTTGTAAACCATGTTTAGGACGAGGGAGACTTACAGTAAATCTTCCAATGAGTGCTCGGGCGCTTATTTGATCTCTCCGCCTTAAAGGGGGGGGGGGATTATTTGAGATGGGTACTCATTTGATTTTCTGAAGTTGTGTGTTAAAAAAGGAAAAGTTTCCTTGTTTAAAAAATTAAAATAAAGACTGACAAGAATTAAAAATAGAACAATATTTGTTGTTTATTTTCACTTTTCCCTGGTTGACTGCCTTCCCCGTTCCTGTAAATCTAAAACTTACGTCTCAGAATTCATTTTGGCTAACATTTTGAATAAGCTCCCGTTTCTAAAGGTGGAGATTGTAGGTACTTATTTGAGGGTGGGAACTTATTAGAGAAGGGAGCTTATTCATAATTATCTCGATAGTGTGGGCAAATTCCATTTAGGTGGGGCTCTTATTTGAGGGAGGCCCTATTGGAGGATAATGATTTTTATATAAATTTGTATCAAGCTGTATCAAGCTTGCGGTGTCTAGCGTTTTTGGAACACACCCATAGAATACGCCCTAAATGTCCAATGAAATGAAGCTGTCTTATTCCAGGTGCTTTATGTGGAGGAGCATGGACGAGTTGGGGCCAATGTTCAAAGTCATGCGGAGAGGCAGAACGAAGAAGATATCAATACTGTACAAAAGATAATAGTTGCGGCACAATTTCAACTGATGTTGAAAACTGTAACAATGCACCATGTCCAGGTAGGTACCACATGACACTAAAACTTTACCAGATACCGGGTGTCCCACACAAAATATATTCCCGTTTTAACAGTCGCCAAAATTCTCACATGAAACTTATACTGCATTCACATTGACACAATATAACCAGCTTTATTTAAACCAGTTTAAATTTCAACCAGTTTAAATTTCAACCAGTTTAAATTTCAACCAATCAAATGACTACATTTTAGGCTTGACAAATCAGAAGGCCTTATTCGAAAGCCCGGTTTAATTTAAGCTTGTTTAATTTGCAGTGTGAATTGGGCAAGCCTAAAAGTTTCTTTTCCAGTTGTTTTAAATGAGCCAAATATATTTGAAAATGATTTGTTTACTTCATTACTTGAGGTAACTCTGCTTTCCGCTCCAGTGAGCAGCGTGTTGCCGTTTGGCGAAACCACTCTCCTTAGAAAACAGGTAATTTCTCTAATACTATTTGGTGTATCTAAAAACGGTAAAGAGGACTTTGTTCTAGATAGTCCTGGCAATCAAAAGATGTATAAATTACAATGTTCCCGGTAACACTTGCTTTGCAAATTATCCTTCAAACTTTTTGTTGAATAAAGAAAAGTGGATTTATCTCCAAAACTACTCGAAGAATTTTTGCTTTTCTTTCGCTATATCTTTAGCTAGGTTCTTGATCTACAACTTGCCAAGTCTGATTGAAAAAGCTAGGCTGGATTTTTCGCAATCGAATTTTATATTTCTGTTTACTTTTCAACATTAAAGGGTAGATAAGAAATGCTTGTATCATCAGCATACATTGTCAGATTACATTTATGGAGAGCCAATGGAAGATCATAAATGTAGATTAAAAAAATAAGTGGTCCTGTTGAACACCACAATCAATATCGTTCAAATCAGAGCACGCACCATTTACCCTACAGAACTGACGTCTGTTTTCTGGATAGGATTGGAACCATAAATGTTCAAGGCCATCAATTCCGTATTTCTTCAGTTTTGTGAGAAGAATCTGATGATTCAAATGCTTTCTCAAGGTCGTTGAAGACCATGGCAGTGTATTTTCCATTGTCTATGTTGACGTACCAGTCATTTGTATTATTTAAGAGGGACGTAACTACAGAGTGTGAACTCCTAAAACCTGATTGATGCAAAAAGATGTTTATTTTCGTCCAAATACTCATAAAGCTGATTATAAACCAACTTTTCGAACACTCTTGATAAGATAGGGAGAACTGAGATAGGTCTGTAATTTGAGCGATAATTTTTTTCACCATTTTTAAATATGGGGGCAACTCTTGCAACTTTCCAGCAATTTGGGAAAACACCGGTAGCTAAAGAGAGATTTGAAAATATCGCGAAGAGACTCGGCAAAGATTGGAAGTCCCGCTTTCAAGAAAAAGTAAGCAATGCCATGAGGCCCAGATATCATCGAGGATTTAAAACTTTCCAAAGACCTTTTCAACCTGACGTGTGTCCACTGGTTTACTTTATGGACAGAATATTCATTTGCCAAACGTGGGCTTAGAGTAGCTGGTATTTTGTCACCGCGTTTCTTACCAATGTCGCAGAAAAACTTATTCATGGGAATCAGTGATGGTCTCATTGTCAAGTATTGTTTTACCGTCAACATTTAGACTTGAAGCATGAGTAGTCTCGGATTTTTTGTTAAGGACCTGGTAAATAACCTTCCAGGAACCTTTAACATCACCGGAGTAAGACGAAATTTTCTTGGTGAAAACTCACGTTTTAAGTCCAAATTTAATTTGATAACTCTGTTACGTATCTGCCTGTAGGTTTGCATCAAAATTTGAGATTTAGATTTTACGGCCAGTTTACGTATCCTATCATGTGTGGCCTACATGGGGGTGAAAGTCCTTAGTCAACCATGGGAAAAATTTTACAGACAAACGCTTATTTCGAATCGGAGCATGCTTCTCTAGAATAAGAAAAATAACAGGGACCATTGCTCAACAATTGTATTGATGTCGTCTGTATTGGAAACAATACCCTTCCCGTCTACTGAAAGTAAGTCACTCAGAAATTCAGTTTTGTCGTATTTTTCAGACTTCTGGTAGAGATATTTTTGTGCTGCTTCTTTGAAGAGCCAAGGAATTTTCTAATACAATTTACCAGATAGTGGTCACTAAGACCAAGAGGGTGTACTCCAGAAATAACTATATTAGACTTATTATTAGTGGCTACATCGTCCATAAGCATGGATGAGGAGGCTGTCTCTCTAGTTGCCGTTAATATAAGCTGTTGAAGTCCGAAAAAATTATAAATGTCAAGCAATCAATTAGAGTGAGGCGATGAACTTGGTGAATGCTCCGATTGCACGTTAGGGTAGTTTGGCAAGATGTCACAATTAGTGTCACTAAGGAGAATCATCTCCTTACCTTCCCTGTCTAAAAACTCTAAGGTTTTTTTCAAGTTGATCAAAAATCCTAGAGACCTTTCTTTGTGAAATCCATATGTCAAATGACAGTACACGAGTCCTGCTTCCAGAAGATTGCTGTCTCGTTTATGTCCGAAATGTCCCATTTACATTTGTTCTTGGAGGATTTAGATTTTTCGATCAGTAGCCATTTTTGATTCACCCTAAAGCAGCTAAAATACTGATAGGCATTTCCTCAGACCTCATGGAGGTTGAAGGTGTGCCGGCATCGGCATGTACTGACTTTTAGCCAGAACTATCAGGCTGATACGATTTGAGCTCCACAAACACCAACCTTTAAAGCAGGGCAAAATGAGCGGCCAGTCGTATAATTTTTGCCTAAGGGAGGCAGCAGACACTCATGGCCTGAAATCGAGGTTATGTGGTAGAATGTATAGCCTCCAGCACCGCTCAAACACTATTCAGCGCCATGATTAAGGGTCACGAAATTGATTTGCGTTAAAGGTACCTCTGCGATTTCGGTACTTCGGCGAAAAAAGACGCATCCCTACCTCCACCGTCAGCTTTAGAACCGATTAACGGTGCTTGTTATGATTTATAAGAAAAATTCTCCTTCAGTTGACGGTCAGTGGTCAGAATGGTCTATTTGGTCAACTTGTAACAAGCCGTGTAGAGGTGGAACGCAAAGTCGCACCAGAACTTGTTCCAATCCACCAAGCAGTATGGGTGGTCAAGATTGTGGTGGAATATCTACGGAAAAGATTGAATGCAATTTCAATCCTTGCCCAGGTGAGATTCTTCCTTCCATCGTCTTTAATAACTTTAGATTGCAGCATGATCCTACCGGGTTTGCAAAGAAGTACACGGGTACGAATTTGATTTCCTTCAGGATTGTGAGTTTTAACTTCAGTCAATGACTAATCATTTTATTATTATTATTATTATCAATTTCTTTTTCGTTGGCAACAAAATAACTGATAGCTAAAATATTTAGCTAATTAATTCCAACTCTAAAAATATATATTACACATGTGGATAAAAGATACAAAATCATTAAAACTATTTACAATCCATCAAAGTATACAATAAAACAAATTTTAAAAACATCATAAAAAGCTCAAGTTCGGAATGAAAGTGCGACACAGGTTGCATGGACAATTTTCTCCTTCCAATTTTTTTAAATTTGCTTCAAACTGAGCAAGGGATCCCGAGTTTCGTATTGTTTGCGGAATATTTGCCATAGTTGTGGACCTTTAAATCTGACGCTTTCTGTGCCATTACCCACCGATCTCACATTTGGTTGAACAAATTCATTATTGTTACGCAAATTGTAATGACTTTCATGTTCACACAAAATCTCCTGCATGAAAGAAGGATTCAGGTCATTTCTGGTTTTGTAAATCTCAGTCATAAGTAATTGAAGGTTCTTTGTATGAATAGTAACGGCACAGTCCTTCTCTAATAGCTCACTATAAGTAGATTCGACATCCTTATAAATTATTCTCAGAACCCCTCCTGTATTTTGTTAATTTTTTTATTGAGCTGCCTTCTGTGGAACATCCAGATTAAAGGACAGTATTGAAACTGACTGGTAATAAATGCCCTCATGAGAGTTCTCAATTTTCTCTGATCCATATATCACCCTCACATGTTCCCCCATCGTTTACTTGAACATAGATACTTTGTTTCTTGGTATAAGTACTTTAATAGCAGAAGTATTCATTTAGAAAGCTCAAATTTGTGTCCACTTGTAAACCAGAGCTTTGGCCGTCTGTCCTAAGCAAATCCTTGTAAGCATACAAACATCAAAAGCAAAAATTAGAGAAAAATTTAGAAAATACCCAATTGGTAACTGAGGCGACATCTGGTGTGGCCATTGTGTTCTGCACAGATTTAGTTGATAGGCTTAATCCGTAATAAAGTTACTCCTAAAAATGAACCAATATCTATAGAATCTTACCAGATTTGAGTATTTCGTCTGTATCTCTTTGAGACTCAAGAGTCCATTTTCGAAATACAGCCATAATTTTGAGAAGAGTAATGGAAAATCTCTGCGATATGGCCAATCAAAGATGTTGCAAATCATTCTTTCGAAATAAGTTCGTTTACATTACGTGACTCAGCCCCTTTAACAATCTACAATATTGCTCAAATTTCGCCCAAGCTATCGTTTACTTATTCGTTGTGCCTCAAGAATTTGTTCAAGACAAAATTTCAGGATGCAGATTTAAGCTTTCAAGATTTATCTTTCAGCTATCAAAGTACCACAACAAACATACTGCACTTACCGGCACCCGAACCCTTAGTGACAGACAAAGGATAATAGCCAGGATTAAAGACAGACTGATTGGCAGAATGCTCTGTATTTGTATAGAAATGAAGAAACGGTTACCGGGTTTCGCTTGAGCATAAACGCTTCAACGCTTCCTTTCTATTTCTAAAGCTTGTAAGAAGTATCCCTGTTTGCATAAAAAGACAGTAGAGTTGGCATCTATTTTTGAAGTATTTTCAGATCCTTCGGCTATTTGTGACAGTTCTCAGTAGTTTTGAAATCTGATGCTATGTTCCATAAGGGAGGCCCAGGAGAAGGAGACGTCTTGTCTGTGTAGGCTCTTCTGGTGAGACACTGTTAATGTTTTTCTTTTGTGAATTTGATGTACGCTCTCCTATGGTGTGCGTGGCTGTTGCGTCAAGATCCATATTACGAACAATTGTACTATTTTGCTTCTTTTTAGTATATCGAGCAAAATGATTTTCAAACATATTACTATTCTCTATGAAGGAGAAATAAAGCTTCTAAAGTCATGGAAACACTGGCAAAATTCAACGGAGGCCTAACTTTGCGATTTATATTTTCAATTTGCCTTCATATTCGATGGTTCTGGCTCTTGTACCCAGGGTGGCTTAAGTGAGACAAGGAAATGGAGGCTTTGAAAAACTGATTGCAGTGTTTTGCTATGTTATTTTTCACAAGGGATTGTTGCTCAGCTAATTACTCTGTCCGTTTTTTGGGCATTCAAGGATGAGATCCTCTCAATGGAGACCTCGCATTGGCACGACTATATCTGGACGCAGAAATCCTTCAAAAAAAGTTTTAGCGAAACTGTTAATGTGTTGTGATAAAGACCTTATCTGATGAAATTGATAAGATTATCCTAGATTTTGCTCTACATCTTATCCAGGAAACTTTTCGATCTGATTTAATTCATTAAAATTGCTGTCATTCGTCTAGCAATTGCCAAGTCCCCTTCCATTGAATTTTCCTTTGATTAGTTACATACAGTTTTCTGACGCTTTTCTTCCTCTTCAAGCCTTCAGGATAGATATTATGGGTGCATTCTTTTTGGCACCTGCTGAAAACTGCAGAGTTGGTAGAAGCTAAAACCCCATTCCCTTGGTACAATTCTACCGGAAATGGTAGACTTCGCAGACTTCAGCTCGCTTTTTAAGGATGTGTTTGATTGGTATCAACTTTGAAAATGGTAGACTTGGTAGACATAGCAGACTCAGAATTCGTGCTTGATTGATCCCCGAATTCCGTAAACGGCATGTTTCTCAGGTTTGTAAGGCCTGCCCAACCTTCTGCCCCAAAAGGCAGAAGTTTCGGCAGACTTTGGAGAGATTCTCGGTTTTATTTGCGAAACTTTGAAAATGAGGTGAATTTGTTCGTACTCCTACGGTAATCAGTGACTCAACTCTTTTTTGCCAAGCACCAGACTCATCTTCGTGTTATTCAACTGGAAACCTCATATTTGCAAGGATGAATGTGCAACCTGCTGTTTTGAAGACTTTCGTGTTTAATTGGAAACTGTGTTTCCGTCTGTACGAAGTCTGCCGTTTTGAGAATTCGGTAGATTTGGAATTACCAACCAAACACACCCTAAGACAGCACGTTATTTTCGTCATTCTGTTTTTTAGTGGACTTTCGAAAGATTTTTGACGTACTCTTTTGGGCTCTTCCAAAAATGGTAGACTTCCGAGGCCTCGGAAACCTTCTGCTCCTGAAACTAAACGACTTGTGAAAGATCGCAAAGGGCATTGTTTTGTGAATGAAAGAATTTGCAAAACATTCCGAACTTCAATGAAGTTTTGTCATTCTTTTCTATTTTAATTTGGAAAACAAAGGTACAATGCATTGCAATGGCTTTAATTTGGTCGGCCAAGCATCAACTTCGAGCTCTCCCAATCTGTTTCAGAGTAATAATTCTTTGGGATGTTTCTCTGCGAAGTCGAACTCTACCGTTTTTCAGAATTCCCATTCTTTTCCTAACTGAGATTTTTCTCTTTGAAGTCTATCATTTTAAGAAGACTTATCAGCCCTAAAGAATATGCCCTATATTTGGCTCGGCATGGTATCACTTTTGAAATATCCAAGAGTTTTTTGTAGGTAGTGTAATAAGCATCGTGCGCTGTAAAATTGTAATTGGTGGTAAAAATAGGACAAATTGAAGTGTCATTCTTTTGCATTCTCTTTCAGTGCATGGAGGTTGGGGAGCTTGGTCTTTATGGTCATACTGCGATAAACCGTGTAACTCTGGTAAAGTTTCACGAGAGCGACGATGTAATTCACCCACACCAAAATATGGTGGAAACTCTTGCTTTGGAAATTCCATTGAACATTATGCATGCAATACGCATGAATGTAGAAGTAAGTATTTAAAGATTGCTTTGTAGAGGAAATATATAACTTGCTATGGACATATCTTTGAGCTAGCGATGCATTGCATCCATAAAAATGGTCGATTCAAATGAAGCTCCGTAGTAAAGGATCCATTCCTTCATAAGCTACCTAGTCTTGTAGCTTGTCTGTAGGAATTTATGCATATAGTTAAAAAGTAGGGTAGACGCTGCTTTTAGCTCCCCGGGATGTTTCGTCCTAATACCGGGAGAGTCAATAAGAACTCCTGGCGTTTGAAAAATCCTGGTCCCTGAATATCGAAGCGATGAAATTGAAAACTGTCTTATTTTATCCCCGATATGTCAAATTAGGTCCAGTAATTTACCCGGTTTTAATCGGCCATTCCTTCCCGTCAAAATAGGAGATTTTCTGTAGAAAGCCTCTTTCGAGAACTTGCAAAAACGAGCGAAAACAGCAGGGAAAATTTCCCTTTGTTCTCCTTCCTGACAATAATGACTCGTGAATGTTTACACGTATTTTGTCCTCATGAGAGAATGGAATCCCCCTGAATGAGTTATTCACACTAGGAGGAAGACTTTTCAACTCGTCCAAAAGAAAGCACGTGCTAAACCGTGCTGAAAGTCATCGCTGTGAGGTTAACACATCATTAGGGACTTTTGCTTGTAATTTTAACATGTTGTTCAAGGTTTCTCAAAGAGGCTCATTTTAGAAAATCGCTTACAGAATCTGAGCGAAGTGACCGATTTTAGTCCGAAAAATTTCTAAAATAATTGGACGATTTGGCTATTCAATCAAGTATTGCAAAAGATCACTGCTTATATACTTAGGGAGCAGTAGTCTCTCAAACGCCGGGCGTGTTTTTTTGACTTACCCGGTAGAATTGTATCGGGTGAGTCAAAAAAGTTAACGCGTTTGGAGAGCTGTGGAATGAAATATATGCCGTTAATATTCAAAGATAAAAAGTCAATCCATCAGTCAAGGCATGTGAAAATTTTGATTGGTAATGTCACTCATCTGATGGACCTAGAAATTATGAAAATGCTGGAAAGGGAGCCAAGATGCCATATTCCATTCTGGTCCATGATTTACCTGCTAATGAAATTGAAAATCATTTCCGAAACTGACAATGGCATTGAATTTGAATTTCAATACCAAAAAAATCATGGCCCAGAATGGAATGCGAAATTATCGATTCCCATAGGAGCCCCTTACATGCATTTTTGTGTTTTAAAGATGAGTAATTCTACCAAACAAAATTTGCTCAACTAAGTTAGCCGGTGAGTGTTGATTAACATTTCAGCTTTAAATATCAGTCACATATTTTGTATTCCACAGCCGCTAAACGCTTAAATTTTTTTAACTCACCCAACAGAGGTTTCTTTTAAACATTAAAGCTCGAAATGTGCATAGTAAAATTTGATTGGAACACAACTATGCAAAACGAGGCCATCTATTTTCCTTACCATGAATAGCAGAGGGCTCAAACATCTGTAAAAAGGTGATATGATATCATAATACCCTTTACATTCGGAAAATAATCAAGTAAAATGCATCAAAACATAATTTGACAGAAGCTCAGTTACTTCGAGTGCATGCAGAAAACATTCTAGTGAGTAATCAAAACTAATTTGTCCATGGTCATGTCCCGGAACCACGAATTTGGAATAATTTTGGCATCAGCGTCTTTGTTGAAGAAGCTTCGGCTTGAAAGGGGTTTGTGCAAGGGTAAATTGCCTGCATTTGCAATGTGCTGAAAAATCTAGGAATAGCCCATTGAAATTTATTGCCCGCACGTTTTGTTAATAATCGTTAGCTAAAGAAACAATGGTGTTTTTTGCGCATTTTCTTTGTTCTATTTATAGAAAAGCCTATTTACCATTGCACACTTCCTTTAAGGTGTTCGTCTCAACCAACAGTTGGATCATGAGTCGTAGTTGTATTGCAAAACTACGATGATACCGGGTGAGTCAAAAAACACGCCTGGCGTTTTAGAGGCTACTGCTCCCTGAGCATATAAGGAAAGATGTTTTACAATACCTGATTGAATAGCTAACATGTCCAATTAGTTTTTGAAATTTTCCTGACTAAAATCGGTCACTTCGTTCAGATTCTGTAAGCGATTTTCTAAAATGAGCCTCTTTGAGAAACCTCAAAAACATGCTAAAATTACAACCAACAGCCCCTAATGTGTTAACCTACGTGCTTTCTTTTTGACTAGTTGATAAGTCTTCCCCCTAGTGTGAATAATTCATTCAGGGGGATTCCATTCTCTCATGAGGACAAATGCATGAACACATTCAAGAGTCATATTGCCAGGAAGGAGAACAAAGGGAAATTTTGCTTGCTGTTATCGCTCGTTTTTGCAGGTTTTCGAAAGGGGCTTTCTACAGAAAATCTCCCATTTCGACGGGAAGGAATGGCCGATTAAAACCGGGTAAATTACTGGACCTAATTTGACATATCGGGGATAAAATAAGACAGTTTTCAATTTCCTTCCTTTGATATTCAGGGACCAGGATTTTTTCAAACGCCGGGCTTTTTTATTGACTCACCCGGTAGATAAGTCTAGGTTATATGTTTCAGTAAATCTGAAACGCCCAGATGAATCCTAGATCCTGTAAGGTAATTATGCAATTTGATAAGTCCGCGTCACAGACCATGCGGAATTTAATTGGTTCGTAACAAAAGAAATGCCTCACTTGGAAGATGTGGCGTTTCTGTCAAACTACAGAACGTTCCCAATGGATTATTTACTCGAGTCCTATGTATTCCCGTTAAGCCTTGTAGAACAGGATCTGCTGACCAAAGCTACAGCATCAAGTCAAAGAGCACAGAACAGCAAAAGACTCCAGGCCATAAGTCCATGTTTTGATGGGTATTCTTCACAACGAGTTGTGTTGGGATCATGGAGATCTATTTCAAAATGTAGAATATGAGGTTTGCAAGAACCCGTTGTCTGCCTATGCTGATTATTCTAGCCATTTCGTCCCAAACTTTTACACTAACCCTCAACGATATCTGTTAAGGACTAGCTTCAAGATGACAACTGTAGACTCCTTTGAAAATGAAGTTGCTAAACCAGTCATCATTATGTCATTGCTTTGGATCATCTTCATGTGTTGTTTTGCTGTTTAATTTCTTATGCAAAATCTACGTCCAATGAGACAACTATTCCAAATATTCGCTTTCAATTAACTCACTAACTTCATAATTTTCAGCTGCAACTATCAACGTGGTTGTTAGATTCACAAATGAAACATATGATCCTAACATGGCGATCAATGGAAGTGCTAGTTTCGAAAACTTTGAACGCAAATTGAATATGAGTGTAAGTTTCCATCCTTTATTGAACACGAAATTTTGCTTACTTTTATAAAAAACATGATTTCTCGGTTTTTACGAATGTTGGAACAAGGGTAGATTTTGCAATATAAATGCAAAAGTTGCCTTAATGGACACCTCAGTTCAAAGCAATTAGTGACTGCAGGCAACGGAAATTCTCTCGACCAGTAAATCAAAACAAACATGGTTGCAAAGCTGCCCCAAACTAGTAGGGCAAAGAAAAGTTCAAGAGAAAAGCGGTTTTTTTAAGTGAAATGGTGTGCTTATCACGAAAGAAGAAGGGTAGATTTAAAGTTCTTTCTCGCAGATTTTGTTCATTTGATCAGTAGCTGAGCAGAAGGCGTTATCATTCTCAGTTATTTAGGGCTTAAGTTAAACACGATTATAAACGGAGCTCCTGAATCCAATAAACAAAATCCGCGATACAGAACTTTAGATTAACCCTTCTTCAATCGTTATAAGCTCAAGGCTTCTCTTGAAAGCCTTGAAAGCCACTTTTCGCTTGCGAAAGGTGAGAGTTTGCTCTTGTGGTTTCGAGGAAACTTTTGCAGCAGTGCTTGATCTGATTTACCCGTCGAGAGAATTTCCTTGACTGCAATCACTAATCGCTTTCAACTAGTGTGTCAACTGAAGCAACCGTTGCCATTGTATCACAAAATCTGTCCCTATTTGAATTCCGGTGAGAACAAGAGTTCTGAAGAGTTCAATCTGCTAAGTGAGCAAAGTGACGTCATAGACGCACAAAATTATGACGTTCAGCCTCTAAAGCGAGATCTTACAAAATAGCGACGATATTTGGCGTAACTTATGAAAAGTGTTTAACGAATTTACAGCTGTGGTTAGCAATGTCAAGACTTGGATAGAAGGTACAATAGGTCTTGGACAACTGGTAAGGTTGTTTTTCACATTAATTTCATAAGCCCTGGACTTGTCTTTTAATTATTCAAAGCAATAACAGTTGCTAATCCCGCGTTGAATGGCCAACATGTTCAAATCGACCAAGCAAAATATCAAAATTTTGTAGCAAAGCTGCGAACAGTACCATCAATCGAGTGCATAAACGAGCTTTGAGGGTTTTGTACCAGGATTTTGAATCCTCTTTTGAAGAGCTTCTATCAAGGCATGATGATGTTACAATGCATGTAAAGAACCTACAGAAATTGCTATTAGAAGTTTGCAAAACGCTCCACATTCTAAATCCGTCATACCTCTGGGGGAATTTCCAAACAAAATCTATAACTTATAACTTATGCAAAAATGTTTTATGCCAACTTCCTCAGAGGTCTTACACTATGAAATATGGGAAAAACTCCCTGAGAATTAGAGGAGCTATGCTGTGGAATGCCCTAAATGATGATGCAAAGAAAATAAAGTCTGTTGCGGCTTTCAAGAAGGAAATTAAGACTTGGGATGGAACCGGCTGCCTTTGTACAATTTGTAAATAGACTCTGAATTTCTTTGATTTTAATATGTATTTCTTTAGGTTTATTGTAAATGGTTGGTGTAAATTAGCTTTATTTTTGTAAAACTATGTACATACCAACTTTAAATAAATATATGAATGAATGAATGAATGAATGAATGAATGAATGAATGAATGAATGAATGAATGAATGAATGAATGAATAGATAACATATTTGCCAACTTTATTCTCTAGAAATCCGGGGAGTTGCTGAATCTCAAAAGGAGATTGCTTTTCTTTCTTGGCTCACTTTGTACACAAAATATGCGAAAAACAGCAACTTGATCACGAAATATGTGATCTTGTATCAAAATATGATCACCTTGAAATTTCTTTTAAAGTGTAAAGGTATCCAAGGACGACCATGTAAACTTCACAAACAATCGTTAGCATATTCCAACTGCAATAACATGATGAAACCGTCGTTATAGAAACCTTGATTTGAGCAGCAGAATTACATATCGTATAAATATCATGAATCAACTTATGCCCAATCCACTCGGCAAGTGATACCAGCTTAGATCAAACCAGGTTTTTGAATAGGGCCTTCTGATTGGTCAATCAAACAAATCCATTCATTTGATTGGTTGAAATTTAAACTGGTTTGGATAAAGCTGGTTTAAGTGTGTCAGTTTGAATGCAGTATTATTTTTCAAAAAGTAAATCCTTGAGCTTTCATGCGACCAGTCGAATCGTGCATGAATTTCGTTAATGTAAATTAAATGTATTAGTGCGTGCTCTCCTTCTTGCAGGATTGAATGATCATGAAGAATTTGCTTGACTTTTCATTTCCCACATGGGGAGCACATGTGTTAATAAAGCACCTTCAAAGTAAATCAACGGAGTTAAAAGTTGCTTAGTTTGGGGGACTGGGTCGATATAACTATAGCCCATTATTAGTGAAGTTCTCAATCGAAGAAAACAATGGGAAGATAAATGGTACATGTCATTTTTTTGTGCAAACCTGGTCACTCATCTTCTTTCATTTAGTCGTCCTTCTAAAACGAAGCGGTTTTCGCAGTTTCTTAGAGGGGATATTCTTGAGAAATCCTTCATTTCTTCTGAACAGAATGGCTGATTGTACAAAGTGATTGTACAATTGTACAAAGGCAGCCGGTTCCATCCCAAGTCTTAATTTCCTTCTTGAAAGCCGCAACAGACTTTATTTTCTTTGCATCATCATTTAGGGCATTCCACAGCATAGCTCCTCTAATTCTCAGGGAGTTTTTCCCATATTTCATAGTGTAAGACCTCTGAGGAAGTTGGCATAAAACATTTTTGCATAAGTTATAAGTTATAGATTTTGTTTGGAAATTCCCCCAGAGGTATGACGGATTTAGAATGTGGAGCGTTTTGCAAACTTCTAATAGCAGTTTCTGTAGGTTCTTTACATGCATTGTAACATCATCATGCCTTGATAGAAGCTCTTCAAAAGAGGATTCAAAATCCTGGTACAAAACCCTCAAAGCTCGTTTATGCACTCGATTGATGGTACTGTTCGCAGCTTTGCTACAAAATAGCCAAATCAGGGGGCAATAGTTGAAATTTGACATAATAACAGCGTTAAACAATATCCTTGCTTGATTAAAATTAATGTAGTTTGACAGTCTAGAGAATGCCTTTAACTTTGCGTTAACTTTCATGCAGAGATCCTCCACGTGTTGGCCAAAAGTTAGTTTCTTATGGATGGTAGCTCCTAGTAATTTCACTTTTTCACTAGCACGTATGATTTGGCCTTTGATATTAAAGCCCAAGTGCCCAGTTTCTTTCAAACCCAAGAACATCAATTGAAACTTTCCGGGGTTCGCAACCATACTGTTTCGGGAGAACCAACCTAGGATCTTTTCAAGGTCGTTTCCAAGTTTTGAAACGACTGATTCAAGAGAATGGCTACAAGCATATAGTGTGTTATCGTCTGCAAAGTAACATAAATCTGACTGAAGATTGATAAGGACTAGGTCATCAATAAAGATAGCTATTAAAAAGCAAGCCCAGGAATGATCCTTGAGGCACACCAAGTTTTATCTGTTTGTTTGACCTGTAATGCGATGCAACTTTAACCCTCTGGTTACGACCACTACGGTAGCTGTAGATTAGTTTCACGCTTTTTCTTTCAATTCTGTACGCCTCCAATTTCACGATCAATAAATCGTGCGGTAGGCAGTCATATGTTTTTGATAGGTCCATTAGAATAGTACCCACAATGCCCTTTGAATCTAAAGATTTTTTCCAATTTTCAATAACTATTTGTAAAGCATGTTGGGTACTGTAGCCTTTTCGGAACTCCGATAATTAACTGCACAGTATATTAATTACAGACACATTCACGAAGATTTGAAACTCACCTGACTGAAGTCGGCTATGCAGCCGACTTATTACAGTTCATCTCAGTCTTCGCAGAGATAAAATGCCCTCAAGAATCTTGCAAACAAGACCTGAAATCAAGACAAGTTTTTGAATTATTTCTTCCTTGCAGCAATTAATTTTAAATGTTTTAGCATGTTTTGCCCTCTAGAAAAGATAAAATTTCTCGAAACCGCTTTATTGTACTGCTTATGGCAGCTTTATCATCCCTAGGGGATACACGTGCTGAAACATGTGAGTTTTTGCTGTAAGGCAGAAATATTGAGGAAATGTCTTCATGATTTTGTGCCGCTTAGAGGGTTTCTTGAAGGGCCTTTCTTGAGAAATCCGTCATCGCTTCAGAGGGGAGTGGCTAACTTCATTCAGATTTTAAAATGTTTATTTCAATGCATCTACTATTGAATGATGTGTTTGCCAATGTCATCGCGTTGATATCCAGGAAGCTGTGGCCTTTCGAATAGGAATGTTTTCTTTTCCCAGCGGTGCCGTCATAAAGTATGGTATGGAGGGAGGGGCGGAAGGGATTTTTGACTGGGGAATTAAAACTTTTCGATGGAAAAAATTGGCTGTCAAACTACTTCAAATGATAAAAATGGGCCATGAAGCTATTTGTTTCAATTTTTTACAAATATTTCAAATACTTTTGGCGTCATTTTTGCTGTTCTTTTGAGCACTGATATTATTTTCCATCTCAGTTCCTAATACATTGGTATCTGCAAATCCTCCCAGCCATGTTAAATGTTACACCAGATCGAAAAATACAGTATTGACAACATGATGCTTGGGAAGAAAACTGAAATTTAGCGAGCAGATCAGAAATTTTCCTTGAAGAAGCATCAAGCTGCATTGTTTATGTTGCAGCCGTGCTGTCATCAAAATCATCTTTGAAGATGTTTAGGAGTCATGTAAACAGTTTCTGCTTCTTGCATTGGGTTACATCATTTTACAACGAATTTGAAATCCCTTCCGCCCTTCTCTATTCCATTTTTACGACAGCTCTCTAGCACGGTGGGGATTCATCAAGGCTAGTTGAAAGTTGCATTAGATATAAAGTATTTGTTTGTACGTGCGGCTATAATAACCAATGAATACATGAATTACGTTGAATAGAGTAAATAGCCTAGAGCTTGAAATACTATACGTTTTGGGCTTGACCCTTCATAAGTAGCACTACTTTTCTGGCGTTTTGGGCTTGATCCTTCGTCAGTAGGAATAAAGTAAATAGCCTAGAGCTTGAAATACTATATTTTTTGGGCTTGACCCTTCGTCAGTAGTCCTACTGACGAAGGGTCAAGCCCGAAACGCCAGAAGAGTAGTCCTACTGATGAAGGGTCAAGCACGAAACGCCAGAAAAGTAGTCCTACTGATCATGGGTCAAGCCCGAAACGCCAGAAAAGTAGTCCTACTGATGATGGGTCAAGCCCGAAACGCGAGAAAAGTAGTCCTACTGACGAAGGGTCAAGCCCGAAACGCCAGAAAAGTAGTCCTACTGATGATGGGTCAAGCACGAAACATATAGTATTTCAAGATCTAGACTATTTACTCTATTCAACGTAATTTATGAATTTGCTAGCTGTAAGTGCTTGGTTATTTCATTTGACTTTTTAATGTACGATGTTGATAATCTTATTTGCAGATTGTTGCATTATATGGAAGAAGAAGCTACTTGGTAAAGAAACTGACTGTTCATGATCTCAGGTATTCAATACAATTACTATCAAGTGTTGTTTTCACCGGACTGATTACACGGCCGTGGTTACCACTAATGATTGGCAGCCGGACGCTCTAGCTACGATTCATAACAAAGCACAACAAATAGAGAGAGCTGTTACTGCCGCCACGATTCGATATGGGCTTAGCAGGAGAAACATCGAGTTGAAAACATCACAAAAGGCAGCTAATACTTGGCAAAGAAAGCAAAAAAGTACCAAAGTACAAAGTTTGACCTTGCCTTTAACTTGTTTTCATGGTATTCCTGCCTGCAAGGCTTTGTTCTGTCACTCCTTAAACACTCTGCTTTGAGCTTCAAGTTAACACAGTTGATAAACATCATTCAAATCAAATTGATACTAAACGAATTCAAATAGAATTTTACAGGAGCCTCGTGTCTTTTTGTGCATTCAATTTTTATGGATCAAACTAATCTTAGATATATTTCATCTTTTAAGATTGTTTGCTCACCATGGGCAGTTCTGAAATCATTGGTGCAATGTTGGAGCTGCCCATGAAATAAGTATGAAATAAGATTATTAAATTACCCAATCAAGAGTTGTGTATTGTTTTTGTGCTTTGCCGCGAGGCCCGAAACACAAATTTTGAGTATCTCCAAAACGTGGAATGTCGTTTTTGAAAATTTGAACAATGGGCCTAGGCACAATGACGAAAAGTACACAAACAGTTGATATTTGCCTTGGTAAGTAAAAGATCTTACTTCATAGATATTTCATGGGTAGTTTGAACATCACAAAAATAGTGTCTATGTACCAATGCTCTCACAAGGTGATAATTTGAGTTGATATGAGCTAATATCTTGAGAAAAGTGAGATTTTCGTCGCTACTCTACATACAAATTGTCAGCCCAATTTCTGTACAATCTTTCAACAGCAATGGAAGTGTTCGTTGCAACTTCACAGTTGCATTCAATGAATCTTCAGCAGATGAAATTCTACGCTTGCAGGATACTTTAGAAGAAGTTCGCACTCTCAACACAATGCCTGTTGTTCCTCTTAACTTTACAGCAGTTAACGGTAAGAAATTTTTCACCTTGTTCAGGCAAGCATAGGTTCTAAATCTGTTTAAAAATGTTGGTATAAGTTCTGTGACCTATTCTCACCAGATCACACGCTCGACATTCAGCATTATTTGATTCCTGAGAGTCTGTTTGAGGCTTGCCGCCTCCCTCTGGACCAGTGACAGTCCCCAGAAGCACCAGGGTCATATCTAAACCTTTGCACGAGTCAGATGTGGCCTTCTTTCAAGAAACGATGGAGATCGGATCGGTGAACTCGGGATCGATCCACCCTGGTTCCATCCTCCTCCCTGAGTAGCAGTACACGATACAACCACCCTACTTGCCACAGCAGCGAAATCTCCTTCGCACTCCTCATAACTTTAATAATGTGGTAAGGAGAGTGGAAGGCTCGATGATAATATAGTACTATTCTTTAAACTGAATGACTTAAACAACTTCAGTTACTTTGCTACGATTTACCATTGGACTTCTCTGAAATCCTGAATGTTTTCAAAGTAAGATATGAAAGATATGAAGATATGATCATTTATATGAAATGTTCCATTCTAGAGGTTTTAGAGCTTCGATCACCGTTGTCATCGTCGAGAATTCTACGATATCGCTTGATTCAGGTTCTTTTGTCGAGCGTATAAGGGGTCTATTCGGGAAAATATTGAAAAGATCTTAAGTCCATCATAATTCTGTACATTTTGAGAAGACAGAACAAGAATGATTTTTAAGAAATTCTACCAAATTTTGCCATTTTGCCAAATTTTGCCATTGCCTACGACATGGTATCAGGCACAGATTTTCATTGTTCTGTAGGAAGTAAATGTGTTTTCATTCGCCATCAAAAATTAAAGAGCTACATGGAACAGTTACGAAAGCACAAATATCAAAATCAAAAAGAGCAATGAAAATGCAAATAAAGACATTCATGTTTAGAATTAGAGGAAACAATCAAAACACATTAAGCTGGGATAGCAAGCGTTGCGGCACTCTTTCCAAAATCGGAAAAGTGGCCCCCATCGGGCAATGTATCCTATTTCGGAAATGATATGTTGCAATTTTGTTCCCTGATTGGGAACGGGTTTCTCACAAGTAGGAAACAAAATATGATGCTGTATCAGCTCAAAAAGGTAAGATAGATTTCTAATTGTTTTAGAATTTCGGATGCAGCATAAAAAACAAACTTACCATAGGAAACTTTGATCTATTTTTGTTGTCCATACGGGAAACGCTGCCCTATTGGGCAGAGTGCGGAGTGCTAGAGTAGCCTAGTCTAAGGAAAAACCATGAAAAAAGGCTCAGTTTGGTTCCCTGACGTCATTTTCGATAGGGGAGGCTGGGCTCCACGGAAGCGGTCGAAAATAGCGAATCGCTTCCTTGGCACCCACTACCCTCAAACGAACGCAGTCGAGTTGACACAGGGAACCAGGCTGGAAAAACCGTATTCCCACAATGGTGCCTTTTACAAGTTGAAACAAATAAGACGATATATACTGAGGGCTGTAACTAGCCAACATGGTTATTGTAAATGTAATGCAGAATTGTTTGCTTAGGCTTTGCAGCAGAAATCATGAAAATCGGTTTATCATAGTTCAACCTCAGCTTCATAAGTAGATCATATCTGAAGTTGAAATCAAAGCTTTGATGCAAGAACAAAACATATTCTAATATTAAATGTAGGTGGTTGATGACATTATTTCTAATACCGAAATGTTAAAAGGTTTGAAAATAAAGCAGCTTTACATTTCCTTTCAAGTAATGAGCTCGCTGCGAGTTGATTTGCATTGTCTCTTGCTAAAACCTAGCAGTTTTTGCAGCGACTTGCTTTGTGAATTGAACTGATGATAGATCATAGTCGTCTTGATTGATATGGACTGGGTTTGCTTCAGAGTTTACGTTGAAGCCTCAGGATTAAATTCATTGCAATACGTTTCCATAATGATTCTAAATTTATTACGCTGTGACGTAAGCGGGGACGGGGCGGGGGGGTTTGGGATACCTAGTGAGAAACTTTATTCAGAAACGTTGCCCAACAAATTCTGCTTGTCAAACATTTTTACAACGTAAAAAAACAGGAGAACATTGCTTTAGTAGTAAGTAAGCAATTAAGTAAAGCAGTTTTATAGTCTTGTATCTAGCCAAAGGCTACTCAACCATAGTCTGCGTTCCAGACCACTTGAAAAGAAAAGTAAGTGATCTGTGCAACTGAGCGCAAATCTGTGTTCAGACGATGAACTGAATTGCCAAATAATTAAAGGCAATCTCGTACACTGTTGATTGGCTGCAATTAACTCAAATCTGAACACAACGGATGTCTTTAAGAATCTATGTGTTTGAAACAATACGAGCCGGTTGTTATAACTTACTACAGACGTAAAAATCAATAGGATTAGCAGGCATTGAAATATCCTATTCTTTGTATTGTGATATGAGTTTCCTGTGGGTATTCGCAAGAGACAGGCCTTTCTATCCCATAACAAAATAAATGGTCATTATGCAAATTATTCATTAAATATTCTAATTTTTCCTCAGATTCTGGGGAAAATTTCTGTACGTGAATTTGGGCTCAGTTACACAGAACACTTACTTTTCTTTTCAAGTGGTCTGGAGCACAGGCTACTCAACCAACTTTACATCTTACCCCCTGGTCTCCATGCTAACAGTATATAGCAAGGGATGCAGCCACAGTCGGTGATCATAACCAGGTACGGCCATCCCATTTATACTCCTTGGGGGAGAGAGGCACTATTTGTGTTAAAACCTTGCCCAAGGATGCTTTTCTCAACTTACTGTGGCCATTGCTGGTTTCGAACCCACGACCCTTGGATCGTGAGCCCGAAGCCTTACCACTATGCCTCCAAAACCACCGGGGCTTTTGTAGCCGAAAGTTGAATTGATGCAGCACCTTTTGTTTAATTTGTTTACTTGTTTGTTTTGCTTGATTGTTTGTTTGCATGTTTTTGCCAGGGTTTTACAAGGTCTTCTTATCCTTGTCATCATCTTTCCTAGTACCTCCAGCACCTCCTTCCATTTACGCATATTCCACATCTTCGACGAGTCTGATGGTTAATTGGACAAGAGTTGATTATAATGAGAACATCACCGCCTACGTAGTATTCTATCGAAAATTTCTTAAGGAAGGCAAGAATAGTGAGAATGGATGGAATCGCATTGCGACCGCACCTGATGTAGGACAGACACACATAACTGGATTACAAGAAGATACATTGTACACGTTGAGAGTCGTTGCTTCTTCAAAGTTTGCAAATGGCATTTCCAGTCCTTATTTTGATTGTAGAACAAGCGAAGGAGGTAAAATATGTTGTGGAGATCTTCTTGCTATATTTCTGAATTATCACAACATCTTATTCTATCCATTACTTTGAATTTTCATTCATTGATCTAAATAATCAAATAAGAATATTATTTAGAAATCGCAGCTTAATGAAATATCGAAAAGCAAGGAAGACAACAGAGAGCATCATATTTATTCACTTCAGATCAGTTTCGGTAACCATGCGTGATAAATCAATGAATAGCCCTCCCCGGTCCATCCCCAGCAAGTTCACTGGATGGAATTGCGATTAAATGCTAAACGAAGGTACACGCTTGTGAAAAATGGAAATGGTCCCAAAAAAGGCAAAAATGCTATATAAAGATAAAGCTGTGTGCAAAAGGAGAGAAAAACAACTGGGGGAACCGGCATAACCAGGGATACATGCTTCGTTGATTCCCAAGTGCTCTTTACAGCGGGTATCTAAGTTATTGGTTGTATTCCCCTAGTACAAGGCATGGCAGTCAAGACATTTATGTGAGTAAACTACATAAGAGCAGATGACAATAGGAAAGTGATCCTTAAACCTGAAATATCATGACAAGCGCTGGGAAAATTAAAGATAACCTTGAGCATCACATTAGGGTAACATTGCTTGAAAAGACTATTAAGCTTCAACATAATCAAATAATCAAATAGTACAAACATAGTCCATTGTACAAACATTAAAACTTTGAGGACAGAGAAACGGGACCATCTTGTCTATGGCACCTGAGAATCACAAATGTGTACCTGATGATCCTTGTTTATCATTTATAAAATAGGTTTATCAGTTCGATAATCTGGTTTTATCACGATAAACTGGGTTGTTCAAAGAGCTAAACTTAGTTAATCAACCTAAAATTTGATAAACTAGGATTATCAACTGATAAACTAGGTTTATCGAATTCCATTGCTTGTGAGATTATTTGGTATATATTGTTCGTAAACAAGACACGCTTTAAAACGCAGGTGAGCGTTCATGATTTTGGCACCCAAACCATTTCTTTGTGCGAAAGAGAAGCTTCCATGAATTATGGTGATGGTATGATGAACAGTTTTGCCCGATCATGGCAATTTTGAAAGTTCACTTTCAAATGCAATATCTGGTGTGGATACGCAATGTAATATCAGGTGGGAAGCTTAGCCCAAAAGCAAGATGTTGCCATGTTCTGTTTTTTTCTATTCCGTTAAAACACACCAACACATGTCAAATTGGACTGTTGATTACACGCAGGACTGATGAACAAAGATGGTCAAGTTTGATAATTTCGATTTACTCTGATGAACTAGGATTATCAGCATTAATTCTCATTATTGGGTGAAAATGAAGTTTTCTTTGTTGAGCTAAGTTGATCATTTTGATATACCCACTTCATCAATAAATGTTGAAAATCTCAGTTTATCAATTGATGAACCTAGTTTGTCATAATAAACCTGCTTTTTCAAATTGATAAACCTAGTTTATCAGTAATAAACTAGGATGATCAGGTTTTTGTGATTTTCTTTTGCATACTTGTCTTAGGCAGGCGGTAAAGTTAATGGTTAGCGTAATATTATCTATGAGATTAAGGATAGAAATAGAGCACTTCATTGGAAAAGAAGGGGAGCACCTCTAATCGTATTCATTCAATCAATCAATAAATCAATCAAGAAATTAATCAATTAATTAATCAATCAATGAACCAATTATTCAAACTAGTTTTGATATCTCAAAATACTTAGCTTTTGCGAGCAAATCCACCTTTCAAGGCCTTTCAAGGTTCCCTGGGCTCCCCGCTAAGCAGTCACGTGGTCACAAAATCCAAAACTTTGATTGGTTCACCACAACAGTTTGGAAAAGTTTGGAAAAAGTTAGGACAATCACTGACCAAGCAGATTACTAGATTAACGCGGCACGCGACATGTCGCGGGGAGCCCTGAAAAGGTGGGTTGGGGAACACAACGATAAGTTACAGAAAGTGAAAATTCAGTTACAACACATGAGATTACATCTATTGGTACCCTTCAGGTCATAGTAGCCATTCTAGGTATATTTTGGTGGTTTTATCTCGCCTTGACAAGTGATATGCTTGTTTCCAATTTGATTCTGTTGTCAGGGCTGGATTTCCAAGTAAAACTTTTTACTCTGACCTTCCAATAAGAATTCTTAAAAGCACCGGAGAACCAACTGCTTTGTACGCGTGCAAACCTTTGTCACTGCTGTGTACTGTCAAAACCATTTTGCAGTCTAAATGGGCTCTTCTTTCAGCGTTGACAAGCGCTGAGAGCTGCTTAGGGATGCTTTTACGTCAAAGATCAAGATTTTACTTGCAATCACATCTGCCAGGAAGAACAATGCTCAAGAGATGCAATTTTAGTCTGTTTTATATAACATATATATTTTGCAGAATCTTCGGACTCTCGTCAATTTTTGATATGCTCTTTATTTTTGATGCAAAGATTTCAATCTCGAAACGTCAAGGCCCAAAACACCTCTCCCCAGGTGTCTAGTTTGCTCAAAGAAGTGACCAGGAGATTTAAGTGTCCCATTTAATTTGTGCTTCCATCAACTTACCAGGTAATATCTCATCCATGTTTTTAGATGTTTCATTACTTTTTATTAACAGTTCCAATCAATCCACCGAACGTGACATGTAGACCAAGATCAACCAGTGAACTACTAATAGAATGGCAGCATCTTCCAGAGAATGATTGGCGTGGTACAAAATATCAATACGTCATTCGTCATAGAGAGTTTGACGCTGCGAAGAATATATCTTGGCAGGAGCAGAGGCTGAGCTGTGTGAGCACGTTTGCTACGATTGGAAATCTCATGCAGTTTAAGAGGTATGAAGTAGAAGTTGCTGCTGCTACAACGCTTGGAATAGGACCTTTCGCATGGACAGATTGCTCAACGGAAGGAGATGGTATGTTGTAACAAGGAAAGGAATTGTAATATAATAACAACAGTTGCTTTAATCGATATCTCAGTTCAGAGTGATTAGTGGCTGCAGAAGGAGGAAATTCTCTCAACCGATGAATAGAGACAAACACTGCCGCAAAGGTTGCCCCGAAACCAGTAGGGCAAACTCTCGCCTTGTGTAAGCGAAAGAAGGCTTTTAAGAGAAGTTATGTGCTTATAGCGAAAGAAGAGGGCTAAATCCAAAGTTCTGTATCGCAGATGTTGTTTATTTGATTCAAGAGCTGTGTGGTAATTGTTTACTTAAGCTCTAAATACCCAAGAATCATAATTCGTCAGCTCGGGTTCTGAATGAAATAAGCAAAGTACGCGATACACAACTTTAGATTTACCCTTCTTCCTTCGTTATAAGCACATAACTTCTCTTAAAAATGTCCTTTCACTTACACAAGGTCAGATGATTGGCCTTTGCTGGTTTCGAGGCAACTTTTGCAGCCGTATTTGTTTGGATTTACCGGCTTAGAGAATTTCCTTTGTCTGTCAACCCTGGTTTTCATTAAATCGTAATTCATCGGCGATTATCGGCGATCCCATCGCCGATGATCGCCGATGTTCTTTTTTCATATGAAATTGTTGACTTGCAACATCGGCGATGATCACCGATGTGCTGTGGAAAACAAAATTTTTTGATTTTGAAACCTTGTCAGCGATGGTCGCCGATGATCGCCGATGCTCCCAAGACCTAGGTTTTCATAAATCGTAATTCATCGGCGATGGATCGCCGACTATCAGCGATGCATCACGATTTAATGAAAACCAGGCTTCATCACTAATAGCTTTTGAAATGAGGTGTCCATTAAATGAAATGAAATGAGGTGACCTTAGCAACGGCTTTCTTTACCTCATTTACACTGGGGCTAAATTCATGCATCGCTGAGTTTCTATGAATTTGATTTCTTTGGACAAAGCAAATTGGCACAAACTCCTGGGATATACAACGGAGATCTTTGTCGATTTTAATTCAATTCTTCGAATGGGACAGACTGCCTTTAGAGCAACTGTTGCTGTTGTATGGTAAGTATTACAAAATCTTTCCGTTTTGTATGTTGTACTGGATGGCCTTTGTCTAGGAAGCTACTGCAGAATAGTTGTTGATGATCCTTAAAATTACACTCAAGTGTATCCACAGGGCAAACTTAGATCCCTGGGTACCATAAACCTCCTATTGCAATGCTAAAGTATTGATGAAAATAGCACACAGAATAGGTCTTCCCGAGTTTCGATTGCAATTTTATGAAACGTAAGAAGCTATTACCTCTTTACAAGCTAACTTTCATTCACACCATGCATGGTTTTCTTATAAGTGTGCAATTTAGATTTGCCTTTGACTATCTGAAAGCAATAGCAAAACTGATGTTATTTTCATATTAACTCTTTGAAGTTTACAATGAAATTTGGAGTCTTAAGGTTTATGATAAAATTGGGAGTCAGTACGACCCAAAATAAAGATATCTTCATTCAAATGACTCACATGATAACAGCAGTAATTAAGGACAAATCCAACGAACAGCGATCAATCCTATAAAATAATTCAATTAAAGACGACTCAGCCATGTTTATGTAAAAATTGTTACCGCGAGGAACGGATATAGATATTTATTTTTTTTGAGGCTCTGGTACCCAGGGTAGGGTTTCTCTTAGCACCCCTAACAAAGTTGCTAAAGAATCCTGAGAAGGTTCTTTACAAAACACACAAAGGGTCCGGTTTTATAAAATATCTGGAGGTTTTGATGAAAAACTCTTTGGTTGTTTTAAAGCACAAAACAAAAATTGCAGTGGTATGGCAGCAACTAGGGCCATTGTTCATTTGTTCCAGAGCAGGCAAAGGCCAAATCATTAACCCTATTAATACCGGGCTTTTTGGACCCTTGTAGTACCGGGGGGCACAAAGTGCCCCCTCCATAAAGTCACAAATATTGCAGATATGAGAACGAAACTTGGTACAATGGTGCACTGTAACAAAATCTACAAAATAGGCTACTTTTTATTTTTCATTACATCCATGGCGTTACAATGACGTCATAATTGAGGAAAATTGCAGTATTTGGTTGTTGTTGGCAAAATTGACAATATTTAAGTTTTTATTTGACTATTCCTTTTTTAAATGGACTAGAATGTATCACAGAGCATCAATAAGTAAAAATGCACAGTATAATATCTATTTAAGTTCATTATATGTATCATATATTCATTATTTGTATACACCATTTTTTATTGTTTAATTTAAACCCCTAATTGCCAATGTAAATAATTTGAAATGCCTTAAGAAGATGTATAATGATTAAGAGAATCAATTTTGGTCATTACAATTTTCTAATACATTTGTTATCATTTCAATGACGTCCATAAGCATTGATGACGTCATTAGGTTTAAAATTGCTGACATCATCGAAAATGAATAAAACTATATAACATCTGAAAGCTCTCATCAAGATCTATTGAATGGTAGTGTTTTCAATGATCTGTGATCATTCTTGAAAAAATAAGAGTCTCCTTCTTTTCTTTCACTGCTGACCACGTGTTGAAAAGATGTTGGTCACGTGATCAGTGTCTAGCATTTTGAAAAAGTTTTTAGATTTTTAATACGTATATTAAATTTGACGAAAAGTCACCAAGTTTCAGCTCTGTATCTCTCGAACTGACAATATTGCATCAAATAATCTGCGCCGCGGGCACTTTGTGCCCCCCCCCCCGGTAGTAATAGGGTTAATGCAATAGATTATCACGAGAAGCGACATTCATCCAACATGAAAGACTAAGAAGTCTTAGCAATACAAAGTAAATGCGAATTCCAAACTCTAACAGTTCAAAAACTGATTGTCTATAAGCCAAGAAAGTTTTTATGGGTGATTTGCACTACATCAAGATTCAATTTGCCGAACTATCTTTACCCTCTACTACAAAGCGAAAAGATAACTAACTACAAGATTTTGCATGAACTGTACTTGAGAATATATTCATTGTGCGATTGTATTTACTGCAAATAATAAGCTAAAAGAGGTAGTTTGGGGAAAGGGTCGACCGTATGATTTTCGTCACATTTTCTTTATGGCTCTGGTGATCTTTGATTGATTCTCAAAAACCCTTCGAGGATTTTCTAAAAAACCTATGAGCCTGAAAAACTCCAAGGTTTTCTTAAAAACGCCTCGTAGCGCCCATATTTTTTTGAGTTTGAAAATGAGCATGACAGCAAGTCTCGGTAATTACAAAAGGGTACCTTTCTGAAAGCCGGGTGGCAGGCCCCCTCCATCCGAAGGTGATGTATGTCGTGTGTTCTTTTTGCTAATTGTTTTAAAGATGATACTTAGAGACAAAAAGTAATAATAGGTATGAGATGATGATTATTTGGAATCACTGTCAAGCTTTAGAACAGGCCTAGCTTTTAGGATGATAGCAAATTCATAACTAGTGTTCACAGAATACGGCACAATATGAAAGTGGTAGGAAATGTGAATGTAACAAGCTCGTTGCAATGGACCAATGAGTTTCATGGCAAGGAAATTTATCCAGCGATCAGTCTCATTTTGAAAGTGTCAAAAATGCTCCGTTTACATCATTTTTAAGTGTTCAAGCAATACCGCTTTAAAGTTGCCAGTTACAGTTCCATTTTCAAAATCTACCGCTCTCGAAACCTGCCGTGAAGAAATATGCCATTTCTGTGCGGGAAGCCTATGCAGCACATTATTTCACCGTTTTCAGCTTTGCCGGTATCGTTTGAAAGAAGTCTCAGACTTGACTTTCGTCTTTAGTAACTATTCGTTATTTTCTAATTCATTCATTCAACCGAAAATAACTTTATGTATTAACTAAACTATAATAAACAGGTTGAAGGTGTTGTGGCGCCGTGGTGTAATCCTCAGACATTGCTGCTAGAACAGTCAGGCAGAGTGGGTTCGAATCCTGGTAGGGCCCCACCACTTGAGCGTCATGACAAGGGGTCGCGGAGTCGATTAGGTCTGCTCTATTTCTGCGATCCCAGCGCTTGGTGCTGAAAAATGCAACTTCACCTTCATCTTCACCTTCAGCAGTGATGCCAGTCTAGCAAGATTGTATATTGGTGTGCCAAATAAAGCAAAACGGAAAGCGCATTACTCCTATCGCTCATATGATCACTAGATACATGTAACCTGCATCTCCCTAAAACAGGGAGGGGACGGGTGGGAGGGATCCTATATTTCGTAAAAGTACTTGCTATCGACCTGTGATTCTCCACGCCTTGAAGAGCTTTTTATATTTGACTACCAAGCACGCTTCCATGGAGAGTGTGCAACAGTATTCACTTGAGAGACTGAAAAATGCTACTTCAAAACATTTTCCCATTGTACTGTTAATAAATTCATTTTTAGCTCCCATTGGGTCACCAAGAAACGTCAAAGCAACGTTGATTTCTGCTGATGGAAGAATAGCTGTGGAATGGTCTCATGTCAGTACGCTGGAATCAAATGGAGTCGTTTTAAACTATGTCATACATCATCTGGTGACAAAGATTGGAGAAAAAGCTGCTTACGGGAGTAAGGTTAACATAACAGAGGTATCCCAATATGCGACTCGAGTAGTTCTCGAGGGCTTCAAGCCATACACAACGATTAAGATTCAAGTGGCTGTTCGCAATGAAGCAGGGGATGGACCTCTCAGTGACCCAATTTATGTTGGTAAGAATTAGCTTGAAGATTCGTTGCATCTCAACAGGCTTATTTTCCTTAAGACTTGTATGTGGTGTCGTATCATGCACGAAGTCTGATTCCTGCAAGAAAAATTCTACAAAGTCATCGATGCGATGTTAAGCTAAATAGAAATTATGGATAGATCATCACTGTGTGGCCAATTACACATGTTGATTTTATCCGGGCCACAGGGTCGATCTTAGGAAGGGCCGAAAATTTTTTGGACCACAAACCTTTCCCTCAGACTACATGCTCACTTCCATTTGTTTAGCTCTGCTTTTAGATGGAAAAGCTTTTCTATACACTTTTGTAGACATAATTTAGATAGAAAATTTGCTTTCCTCATGTGTAAAGACTAAGTTACCAAAGAATGTGTAAGAATGCCAGTAGGCCCACAGGCCCTGAAACGTTCCTAAAGGAAACTGAAAACAAAGAAACAATACCTACCATTTTCCCGAGCCCCTGAAGGCTCCTGGTCCCCTAGTAACTACCCTGGCTACCTCCTTCTTCTTGACGGGCATGTTTAAAAATTCTGAAAAATTGATTCATATTTGACTACCTCAGATTTGAAGACCCCGAACGTGATTACATCAAAGAAACTGTTGCTCTTTCGCTACGATTCTTCCTGAGGAATTTTCTGAAATCTTCAATATTTTCAGAATTCGAAACTTTTCTTTTCAAGAATGCAAGAGAAATTCTCCAAGAAACTTAAAACAACCGTCATTTCAAAGCTGTTTGACAAAAGATGAAATAATTTTCAAAAGAACTATGTATTATGGATGTCTATGGTATCAAGCAAAATGCTGTCACCCTTCTGGCTTATGACTAGGAATTTGATGACATCACATCATCCAATGAGTGATGATGTCAAAATTTCTGAAAATTTCAAAGGTAGAATTGAAAATTAAGTAGCTAAATATTCTTAAACCATTCATTTAAAAGAGATGTGTCTAAGAATTTTCACACCCCACCTTTGACATCGATTTAAAGATTTCAAATCGTTGTTTCTATTGAGTGTCAGTGTTTCAAACTAAGAAAAATTGTCTTACATTTACCTATGGCACGAGAATCTCTAAGATTGAGAGCCTGGTACCAAATATTTTTGAGATGATCGATTCTTTTAGAGTGTCCAATACACAAGGTATCTGTCATTGGAACTCAGACTTTCTTAAAAGTCAAGCAGTTTTACTTTCGTGTTTTAACTGGAATTACAGATGAGAGATCATTAATGGTCACCATAATCGTAGGCAAATTGTGCAGTTGTATTGCAAAAAGAGAACAAGGTGATTTTCAGTAAAAAAAGAAGCTAGCGCTTCATTTCATGGAAATGAAAACATTGACCAGCGTCTGTCGAATTTGTACCTACAATCAGTTACAAAATTGTTGAGCCACCCATAGATTTTCAGTCTTTTGCCCCTGCATTCCCCCCTCCCCCTAGTCAATGTTGCAGTACCATAAAAAGTTGCCGAGTCACACGTGTCATCTCGATCAGGTACTTTTTTCAAAACAACAGTGACATGGGGGAAAGGGGGGACGAAAATGTCATTTTTTCAAGGGTGGCTCAACAATTTTGTAACTGATTGCAGTCTAAGAGCTACCATGTCCCGAAGGCTCATGTTCTATCCAATGAGAATGATCAAATCAACTTTTTTTTTACAGAAACTTGTCAATGCCCCCGTCATCTCTATGCATCATGGTACAGCTATAGACCGTACATCTACAGCAGTGGAACAAGAGGACATCTTACCTATTCAAGCAGAGTCGAAGGCTTTCTTAGCGAATTTTTCTTGAATGCTACGAACACAATATGCCAGATTTGTGATGGAATATCTAATCATTCATTTGGAGGTGTTCATTTGCATTTTGGAAGGAAAAAAAATGGATGGGTTGCCGTTTTTGAGAGTAAGTTACCTTTCCATCGTAGGGACAGGTCGTTAATTCTTCCTGGGGCGCAGGTGGAAGATAATTACAAGTATCTCATAGAATTTTCGCAACCCGTCTCTAATTTCCTGAAAATGTTGGAATTAATTGATTAATTGATTGATTAATTAATTAATTAATTAATCAATAACTGAATGCCATCATGAATTCAATGCCATGCAGAGTTACATCGTCAAAGTTAGTCGATTATGAAAAAAAAAATGTTTTTGAAACATGCAGGATTAATCTCAAGCCATTTTCTAACCCACATGAAACTGTGTGTTATTTTTCATTCCCTCTCTTTAAGTTGATGGAGTTTTGGTACCCCTCCCAGATGTCTTCCGCCCCCTTCCATTGTTCCATTGCGAGAGAATGTTCACGATCTTAGTGTTAGCAATTTTAATTTGATGAGGATGAAAAATTTGAAAGTTTATAAGGGATTTGACTGTGAATGATGACTGTGGAGATAAAGCTACACCCCAAGTGATTTTCACAGTCAAATTCCATGCCAATGCTCAAATTTATTATTGCCATAAAGTCGAAATCGCAGACTGTACGAATATGAAAATTTGCAAGTAGGCAAATTTTGGGGTCCTGAATCCAAATCCGTACTCAGAAATTTCGCTTCAAGAAATTTTTGAAAATTACCAAAACGAGGTGGTTAGTTGAAAAGGTGGATGGACGTTTACACAAAATCGCAATAATCCATTGAAATACTGACTTGCCGGTTTTGCCTCACTTTGGAGTCACCCAAACAGCGTGCATTTCTAACAGCAACCCATGCAATTTGTTACAATATTTAGATTTGGAAATAGAGTGCTTTGTTTGCAGCAATGAAATTTACTTCCTTTTGGGAATGCAAGCTGCACCTCGATTGGAACTTTACTTTGTGCAAAGGTCTATTGATGTCATGGCCTTTCCAGTTCGTTTTCTTAAAAAATACCGGGTGAGCCAGAAAAAGTTCCCACTTTTAAAAATTCATAACAGCAGGGGTATTTCACAGATTTTAATGATTTCAATTCTAGTTAAAAGCCAAATGGTTGGAGTATTATTACACTGTGGCATCCATAGTGAAGTAAGACACAATGTCACCGGATCTTCACTATGGATAGCACTTGCAAATCAAATTAATTTTCTATACAAAAAAAAGAACAAAACCGCAAAACCAAGACACAATACGCACAAACAGCAACAAAACAACTGAGCCAAGGCAGATTACTGGTCAAAGAAGTTTGAAATTAGAGCTGTTTCAACTCGTAGCTGTAAAACGAGCGAAAACTATTTCGCTCGTTTATCACACTTGAGGGAGGTGAAATACCCATTGCCTACTGTTCGGTATGAATAGAGTCCTTACAATTTGATCAATACTTTAGGCCCTTTTTCCGTCCTTTTTCAACCATAAAATTTTCATAAAGTTGAATTTACCTATACTTCTAGTGCCAGTAGGACAGCAACAAAAATCACAAAAGTTCTTTGATCTTTCGACTTTTAACTAGAATTTGAATGCTTCAAATTTGTGAAGTAATCTTGGTGCAATGAATTTTCAAAAGTGGAAAGTTTTTTCTGACTCACCAGGTAGATAAATTTCTGTGACTGAACCGTTATATTCTTGCACTATTATTAGATGCAGAGCAGCTGAAGGAGAACATTGATAACAATGCAGATTTATACATGCCTATTAAAGGAAGAACAGAAATGGATGTATTTCAAAAAGATTTTAGATTTGTTCCCGTTGCTGAGAATTTTGGCTCAGTTGTTTTGGTAAAGACTGATAAAGGACAACAGACTTCATCGATGGTCGTCCATATTTTTGGATGCTGGCCTATCCTTGCAATTATCATGCTTATGACGTCTGTCATGGGTATCTTTGTTTGGATTGCGGTAAGTGCTATAAACTTCTGCTTGCATTTACTTGCCGGGAGACTCACAAAAAGACTCGCAAGCTATACTGAGTGACCCAAAAAAGCTTCATTGGCTAGATCTCAACATGCTCCTTGAAATCGAAAGATAAAACGCTTATTTGTACCACATTTTATTTGAAAGGTTCAGCAATGATCTGAGATGCTACTTGCTACATGATCTTTTCAAGTAATAATTACCATCCGAAAAGCTAGGCTCAAAGAAACTCTCGAATCCAAGATTCCTCATTTCGATTGAAATGATTCCTCATTTCGATTGAAATGATTACCATCACTCTGCAAACAACACTTTGTGAAAACTCAACGCTGCAATGGATTTGAAATCTTCTGCGGAAATTTTCTTTTTGCGAGCTCAGTTTTTGATATCTAAATTTTGTGCTCCAAAGCAAGTTTTAGATTCAGCTTTTTCATATCTTCCAAAATTTTGACTGGAAACGAAGGAACAGTCCTAGAAATGAAAGAATTTCCATATCTTTGAAATTGTTAGTTTGGACTGTAAACATACCTAAAATTGACCAAGAAACGCCTAAGAAGATAGCTGAGCCTTTCAGCTACATGCTGATACCATGTTTTTGATCATAACGTTTGCCTTCAGAAGATCATGTCTGATTTATATTGTGAAGTTTTTTGGGTCACCAGCAAGATCACACCTAACTTCAAGAAAACAACTTTTATGAACAGAAATAAGGGATCAGCATGTAACTGCAGGACTTTGCTTTCTTTGTGCATGTAATCACTTCTTCCATATGAAAAACAGGGCTAAGCGAAAGCTGCTTGCGGCTTGATACACTAAAATGGAGAAAACAAAACGAAGAACACATTTACAAAGGCAATCCAAAATGATTTTGCATACCGGGTAAGGCGCTGCACCAGCCACTTAAAAGTGGAGTGGACAGGAGAGCGGAGCGAGTGAAGAATTGGAGTATGATGTCCTCTAGAACGGCGGGAAAGGCCCTTTTGCAAGATAGGGTAAAAATTTTGCCCATCATTGATTTGACACAATAGACTTTATTTGCAAGCCCAAGTTCAGCCCAAATTCAAAGGTTAATTTGACATGAATTTTAAATTACCTTCAAACGTATATTAGTGAATTTTCTAATAATCAAAGAAATAAAATCTTATATCCTTGGCTGCAGCTACACAAACCAAACTACTGTGACTGATCGCTGAAGACAAAAACGAGCCCCCAAACTTTGTTCGCCTAGTTTTAGACAGATTCGAAAATCAATCCTTAAAAAAGTGGGATGGACATGTCCACCCCAGTCCACCCCATGGCACCATCCTGGCAGCCGGTGTTGCAAAATGATGTATTATCGTTTGATTGCTTATATATTCATAAACGATAGAACGATTTCCAAAAGCTTTCTTTGATCCAATTGCTGAAAAGCTAAATTGCATTCGAGGATGTTGGTATATGGTTTCACGACGATTTTGTCATGTCGAAAGGAAGGTCGATATACGTTTTCAAATTCGAGCCTTAGATGGCATTTCCAAATTTAGTTAGGAGCACAAAAATTGGAATAAGGAACAGAGATCAGTCATTTTGCAAACAGCAGACTTTCCCAGACGACTTCAGATCCATCTCTACGTTGATTTTCACAAAATATTGACTAGGTTCTGTCTGATGAGGAACAACCGTCCTCAAACGAATTTTATATGAAATTTAGCAGAAACTATTCAAAAATAAGGACAGTCAATTCAGTGAATTTTGGAAGTGTTGCAGAGAATGCGAGGTTGAACATTCTTCAAGTAAATATTGGTGCACAGGCATAGCGTTGAGAAACAACTCTCTGAAATCAGAACATTGGCAGGAAAACGAAGTTTGATTATGAAGCAAAGAGCAAGAATTGCGACGATAATCATCCTCGATAATATTTTCTTTCCAAATCGACAATTCCAAGTTAACAAATGAAGACAAATCTAAGTGACAAATCGGTATGACGATTCCAAGAGAAAAAAATTGAATAAAGGCTAGGCCATATTTTATAATTATTGATGTTTCGAAGCAAACGCTGTGCTTCATCATCAGAATACTAAGTTTCCAGAAGCACGAGGCTATATTTATATCCATAAAGACAATAAACTATCAAAAACGTGTATTTTCCAATCCTACGTGAAAAATAATGAGGTTAGCCCAGAGGACAATACCTGAAATAGAGCTAAGGAAATAGAAGGAATAGATAAGGCAGGTCTGAAAATAGAAGTTAGTACCTCAGCCATCTGGGACTACATTAACAAAGGTCACGCCGCGTCGGTGGAAGATTTTTCAGCTTTGGACAGAGCTAACAATGATTTTGATTTGCTCATTCATGAAATTTCATTCATTAACTTTCAGTTCAATCACTTTCAATCACTTAACTTTCAGCGATCTTTATTCCCTGAGCTCTATTTTGGGTATTGTAGTCTGGGCTTACCTCGTCATTTTTCACGTAGGATTTTTAAAAACGCATATTTGATAGTTTATTGTCTTTATGGGTATAAACATAGCCTCATGCTTTTGGAAATTTGGTCCTCTGATGATGAAGCACAGCGTTTGCTTCGAAACGTCACTAAGTATAGAATATGGCTAAGTCTTTAATTATTTTTTCTCTTGGAATAGTCACGTGGAATTTTCACATGGATTTGTTTTGATTTGTATCTTGGAGTTGTTGATTTGGAATGAAAATTATTTTTGAACATGATTATCGTCGCAATTCTTGGTCTTCGCTTCATAATCTCTTAAATCCTTTATTTGTAAATCAAATTAATCTTTGATTGTATTGATGATACCCTTTTCAGTTATTGCATTTCAACATCGAAGCACTAGTTGCAACACAATAGCAGTAGTTGCTGTTGATTGACACCGCTATTCAAAGCGATAAGCGATTGCAGAAAAGAGGAATTCCTCTTGCAGCCAGTAATTTAAAAGAAACATAACCTGCGTGCAGGCTTTCTTAGGTAAATTGAATCTGCACGCAGGCTAAGAGAAACAAGGCTGCAAAAGAAGCAATGACACCGCGGGCAAATCATCGACTTCGACTTGTTCCTGCTAAAGATGGCTTTTAAGGTTACTGTAACCCTTCAGACACAAAAATTCTCGATTTTTCGTTTTCGACATAATCTGATGGTATAAGCAATTTGAGTACCATTTCAAACCAACTCACTTCCAGAAATAGCCACATTATTTGGAAATTTGAGCACTTTAAAAGAAGCAGTCCTGTTTCTTGAAAATTGCGGGAAAAGAAATTAAGGGATTAAAGTAACCTTGCTTGACTTTGCAGTTGCATCCATAACATCCCGTGCTGCTATTTGATGGCATAACTCTTTACAAGACCGCGCATAAGCTTTATTGCTTGACCTTTGCGGGTTTTTGTGTAAACTTTCATGCATAATCGCTTCTCCCGCCTTTTTTGCTTCATTTTGATAAAAGCCTTATTTCTCGAAACAGGATTCTGGGGTACTGGTGGGTACTAAAAAATCTTTGTGTACCCAATGGGCCAACCAAATCGCTTGAAACTTGGCCAACAGGGTCACAAGGCATGTATTTACGAAACTGTGTCAGCGATTTTCGATAGATCCACTGGTCTGATTTTTACAAAGGCTTGAAACTTAAAAAAGACATTTCAGACATTGATACAAAATTAAAAAAGCATCATTTCTAGACAGTACAATTCATCAAAATTTCGTGACACGGTTTCGCAGTTCAGGACCTTTAGTCATTGGTTAATAAATGGTTATGGTCCTACAGCGCTCGCTGGGGTACACAAAGATCTTTTCGCTAGAGTGGTCCACTTCGTCTAAGATCTGGAATATATCATTTGTTCTTTTACTAAATCAATTGCATATATTTTCATTATATTCTGCATTCAATTCTGCATCGAATGATATATAATCTTGTTTGGTATATCCTGACGAACGGTCGTGACGAACAGAGTTTCTTAATCACAGCCGGAAGGGTTACAGTAACCTTAAGAAAAGTTATGAGGTCGTAACGAAAGAAGAGAGACAAATCCAAAGATATAGTGGCAGATTCTTTACTTTCATTCAGAAGCCGAGCGAACAGAAGGCATTACAATTCTTGCATATTTAGGGCTGAATTGGAACAGTCAATACTAGGCTGTTGAGTCAAGTATGCAAAATCCGTCAGATAGAGCTTTATACTTATCCTACTTCTTTTGTCGTAAACTCGTAAATTCTCTTAAGAATCAACTTTGGCATGCACAAGGCAACAGTTTGTCTCACAGGTCACAGAGCAACTTTTGCTGCTTCGTTCGTTTTGATATGTTCTGGTTGAGAAAATCACATCTGTTCACAATTGCTAATTGCTTTGAAGTGCAATTTTTAGCCCGGCTGTCCGTTAGAAGCTAGTTTTTACCAAGACTAATTGAATGTGATTTTATACCGCTAACGTAAATCTTTTTGTGGCTTGCTGCTTAGATCGAGGCGAAAAATTCTCAAATGTTTTACTTTGTCGTAGGACCATGGAGATAACCCTGAGGAATTTAACAGTGGTAGTGTTTTGCGAGGTTATCTGGCTGGTTTTTGGTGGGGGTTTGTCACTATGACAACTGTTGGGTAAGTGATAACATTGCAACATAGGCATCAAATGTTAATGATGGCATGTATGGTCAATAATGGTCTTCAAACTGAGTACTAACTGCTTGTGAAGTCAGAGAAGTAGTAACACGCAATATGAAAGATTTACTATCGCTATGAATACATTCCTAGCCTCGCTTTGTCAGTTTTCTTTTACACCATGAGAGACTGTTGTCAGATCTCTCTGTTTTGCTTGCTATGGGAGGCTACACCTTGTTGATCAAAGAGCTTCAAAAGGAAACAGTGCTAATCCTCATGACCGAACGATACATGAGGCTGGTAGGTCGGTAGGTAGGTATTCATATTTAACGTGGCTAGCCTGCGAAAGTCTGAGAGACTTATTCCCAGAAGGGGCCACGGATGTTTTACCATCAATCCGCCGCAGCTACCAGATTTCCTTCACATGGTTCTGGTCGACCCGGGCTATAGTTACGGACAGTGACAAAACTGTCCAGCGCGGGACTCGAACCTCGGCCGTTCTGACCTTTGGTTTACGAGTCAGTCACCTTAACCCCTTGGCCACGCGCTCTCTGAAGCATTGGCTGCCAATAATTCAGATGCGCTTTATGTCACGATAAAAAAGCCTTAAGGGGCCTCCCAAGTAGCGGAGCCACACAAACTTTGGCGAGGGAGAAAAAGTCCAACAGTTTTCCACAAGGGTTGTGGAGAGGTATATCCGGATTATTTCTATCACATCTTCATGTTACAACCTTTGCCAGAGTTTTGAAAGGGGTGCATTTACTCCCTCATACAACCTCTAGTTCCGCCACAGCATTTTCGCATTGATTTGATAGTTAAAAGACAACTTGCGCTATTTTCTGCACGCCTAGTTTTTGCAATGCTTTGCATCTTAATTATTTACTGAATTACTGTGTTTTTAGGTATGGCGACATCACTCCGAGGTCATTTCGTGCAAAATTAGTAGCAATGTCATGGATGCTGCTAGGACCAATTCTAAATGCTATTCTCATTGGTGCAATCACCACTTCGCTAACAACCATTACCATCAAAGAAAAAGTCAAACTTTACGGCACAACGGTAGGCATGATAATTTGAGTTATTCAAATCAGAAGCAACGTTACGGTAACTTTTCTTATAAGCAACTGTTGGCTCAATTTTTCAATTCTTAATAACGATCCTACCTGAATAAAAAAGCTAAGAAGCTCTTGTAATTTGTACTAGGAAATGCTTTGACACTATACAGTTCAAGAAATTGTTTCGAAATTGCTTTGACTGTGAATTTTTCCCAGATCTTACTAAGTGATTAAGTGATTTGAGTGGGAGCCCTCCTAGAAAAGTATCTGGAATTTAAGAAGCTACCACCAGCACAAGTTTCATTTCTTGCAAATGAATTTATCTGAGAAAGCGATGATTGCATGACTGAGGCTACTTTAGTGAATCAAATAAGGCAAGTTGAGAGGGAAGATAGGCCAGATTTCCCTTCGTAATAACTTCAAGAGAGAGGTCTACCAAAGTTGTGGTAGATAGAAAGGATGCCTAAAACGGCATTTCTCGTATTTTCAGATAATCTGGAGAGTATGATAGAGCATCAAGTTTTCTAAGAATAGTGTAAAAGTCAGATTCCATCGTAATTTGATCCACGAGCTTTACACGGAGAGCCCATTTGGTTTTTCTCCTAGCCCCACCAATATAAATTCGCTCTACGAGCTCGTTAGCAATAGCTATGAAATGCTGAACTTTTTCTAAACCTCTTTATGTTCTTGTTTGCAGGTAGCTGTATCGGAAAATTCTCAAGAATACAATTTGGCTATACGAAGAAATTCAAAAGTCAGTGAGTTCTTCTTTAGTTTGAATTTGATTTTTAAAGGCAAGTTCGGCGCTTGTCAGCCTACAAGTAGACCCGTTATTCAATAGAAGAAAGGGTCTACGAAACAAAAAGTGAAAGCTTGCTACGGCCACTTTAGTATTGTCTTTAATTATCCTAATACGCTATTCAAATAATGTGTAAAGCACCTCTTAAAAAAGGCCGCATAAGTAAAGTTCTAGAAATCTGGAACCAGTTGTAGCAAGCTTTTGCTCATCATTTCACAGACCCTTCTTTCTTTTGAACAATAGGTCCTACGCATAGGCTATGGCTTTTGTGATTAATGCTAGAAAAAACAAACTTACCAATTACTGCCGCAAATCATTAACTTTTCTCCGCATATTGACGTTCATAACAACTGTTGATTAGCTAAACCATAGTCTATGATTAAACTTTCTGCGAATGTAGGCAAAATATCGTGGCCATTTTTCATCAAAAACGCGGAAAAAAAGACTAGCAGCAATCAAGAGGCAAGAGAACAATAAGGCTGCCTCATCGTTAAGTGACAACGGAAAAGCGCAGATTTTTTGCTTTTATGATGTCTCAATCTACTGGTCGTTCATCTGAATACACGATCTCGCGAAAAAAGACGAAGAATTGTGGGAAAAGGTAAGATGCCCCATTGATAAAAGTATGATCTTGTATTTCTTGTCCAATCATACCAACCACGGACTTATTCTCTAAAGTAACTGACAGTAAATGGCATCCACAAATGTTAGAATTGCTAGTTTCATTATTTTGGCTCTGTTTGATAAAAACAGGGAGCTATAGCCATAGCTCCAAGGTGAATATTATGCTGTCTGACGTCTGTATTTACGCTCCCATTTTCTGATAGATACATATAACACAGCGTAATGCTCAAATCTTTAAAAAGGTAAGTGGCTGCTAAATGCCATTACATCAGGGTACTTTGCTGTAAAACTGCTATGGAAATTCTTTGAAATCTTGATTAGTTTCAAAATTAGACCATTTGTCAGATTTGAGATTGCGACATCATCAAATTTTTAAATCCTAAGCAAGAAGAGCTGAAAGTTTCTGTTTACGACCAGATGTTTGAGTTTCGTAAACTATGGTTCCCCTAAAGGTTGCATCAATTTTCCCATTCCTGCTTTAGGATTTGCAACGATCTTAATTTTTTCAAAATTTTCTATCTATTCTTTGAAGAATAATGAAAATGCTGACATGTAAATATAATGAAGATACCCCAGGGGGTACTCCATAACTTTCAGTGCGGAGGGGTCCATGCCAATATCTGAGGTCCGAAATCTTACGTTAAATCAATATTGGGGTCTGTGAATTACAAGATGGACAAAATTTCAATATTTTGGGTCCACAAATCTGCAAAAGAGGATTCATCGTGAAATTTGTTGCGGGTCTCCAAAACATTAGACTCAATATTTGGCGTCTCAATATTGAAATTAGGTTTAATATTTAGGGTTTAGCAAAGAAATAGTGGCATGGACCCCTCCTTATTAAAAGTTAGGGAATGCCCCCCCCCTAGGGAAGATACTAAACAATTTCCACGGCAGATTCACAGTAAAATGCCATAAGCTGCGGTGAAGCTAGTCCTGTTTCCAGTAGTATTCTTTAGTTTTGAAGTTGTATTTGAAAATTGTAAGTGCCGTTCTTGGTGTAGGCCAGATGACTTTGTGTCTTCTTACACCAAGAGCGGTACAGTATTAATGTAGTTAAGTTAATTTTAGTTTTAATTTTTCATGAATAGAAAAAAGCTACTCAGATCAAGGATAACTGTGACAGAATTTCACATCAACATGTGAAACAACACCATACCAGAGCCCATCTCAGCTTGAGAACGCGGCATGAAAATAAGTCATAGATCTTCCAGATGAGTATAGTCATGCTCTGTGAGCCCTATATTTTGCAAGCCTACGCGTAGACCCATTATTCCAAAAGAAGAAAGGGTCTACGAAAAAGAGCAAAAGCTTGCTACGAGGTTCTGGATTTCTAGAAACTTAATTTATGCAGCCTTTGTCAAGATGCGCTTCACAAATAATTTGAAAAGTGGATTGAAATTATCAATTTAGGGGCTGTTGCAAGGCTTTGCCCTGTTGTTTCTTAGACCCTTTCTTCCTTTGGAATAATGGGTCTATGCTGATGTTTTGCCCGATTTTCCAACAGATGTATTCAACAACACTACAGAGGTGATCTCGGCTTTAGAACGAGGCATGGTCAAGGCTGCTTTGGTTGATTCAATGAGAGTAGCTGAATTGCTTCCGAGCCTCGAAGGAAAGCAAATAGGAGTATCACAAATTATCAAGGACGCAAATGGTTATGGAGCTGTCCTCGCTGGAGACTTTCTGCCACTGGAGCACAACTTTAGAAAATATTGCGAAGAAAATAGTGAGAATTTAAAAAACTTGCTGGAATCATATTACAGAAATTTGACTGTAAGTATAGCTATCTATATACACACACACATATAGGGTGTTAAAAACATCTTCGTTGTTTAAGTGGTCGCTGTGGAGCAGCAATGAATCCAATTGCCTCGTTTTAAGATTTTAAAAAGACGAGGCTTCAAGTTAAATGTAGAAACCGAGTTTGAGTAATTCTAAAAAGAAGTTGCTGGCTGATTTTTAGAGCATGAAGGTCAATATTGTTGGCTGCCTTCAAGGTGATCTGAAGCGAAAATTTTTATTGATCATCCCAACGAAGGGCACCGTCGAATGATAGGGAATCCTTTTGAAATCTCTTTGATATCTCATTTCGTTTTCAAGTTATCCACTGATATCAAGGCTCAGTTGATGCCGTCGATTTGTTTGCAAAGTACCAAGATGATATGCTGAAGTACAGTTGTATCTAAGCTTTGAAAGGTTACAGTTGTTGGAGCATTTAAGTTTAGCTGAATAATCGTAATAGAAGCTGTCTCATGGACTGATATAATGTTTAGAAAGACATGTCAATTTAAAAAAAAGCTCTTGGAGTCAATCTCTTTTTGGAAACATAGTCAGCCTCTCACACTTACTTTATTTTTTGCAAACAAGTTGACGTCACCAATCAATCATACAAAAAAGTGTATAATTCGAAAATAAAACAAGGTATCACAAAATTACAAACGACATTCTTTATCATTCAAATATGCTAGGCATATGCATCAAGAAAAATTTTCGCTCCAAATCACCTTTAAAACTGGAGGATTCATTATTTTCTATCAATTCAAAGAAATTGATTGAAGAAAGCGTAGCCACGTTTTGATATATGTTCACAAGTGAAACGGATGGTCATGGATTTTGTCAAACTAAGCTTATATCTAGGGTTGCTAGAAATGGTGATGTGCAGCGAAAGAGCTGCAGGACATGGTATGCATCCATCAGTTATTTTGCTTCTCAAAGGCATCAGAATCCATTTAAACTAGCAATTTTGCTTTCCAAAGGCTTCCTAGTTGATATTCTTAGCTTTTGCTCTCATTTATCACTCCCAAATCTGTTCCTTGGCAGAATTGCAAATTTAAGCCTATTTAATGTTCAAATTCAAGTTATAAGATGAAGTACGGAGATAAAATCCTCTGGTGTTGAAACAACCCCTCATTTGCACTTTGTTTCTCAATAAATCGGTAGCCATCTGTCAGATCTAATCAAACTTAGTACCAAGGTCTATGAAATCTGATCTATTCATTAATGGGGGAAACGGATAAAATGGATTTATGACTTTTTCACAGTAGCCACTCGAACGGTGCACATGATTTTTGTCACTCCCTGTACTGTGTCATAAAATAGAATCATATACCCAGAAAAACATATTCATGCAAATGTTTCAGCGTAAGCTTTCAACATTCCATGTTCTTCTATTTGTACGGAGTGACTCATAGAAAACTTCGTATGCTGGATAACAACTGCCACTCTGAGATTGAGAGCTATTGCCAAATGCCGTCAATCACTGTTAAGATGAAAAGCATAGCTATCTTTTGAGGTGCTACTTGGTCAATTTAAGCTGTGATTACTGTTGGCAAACCAGAGTAAAAGAACATTTCAAATCCTACATCTCTATTTTAGAGTGAAGTAATCACCGTCATTTGCCAGTCTCATTTAGTGAAAACCTGACGTTGAGATGGATTCCAAGTGGTCTTAGGGACATATATTGTTTGCAAAACGACTGATCTCTTCTCATTCTTCTAATTTTGCGCACAAAACATGGACTGTGGCAAGACTGAAAAGTGTGAGACGTCTCAAACCACACTTAAACCCCTTAGTTTCATGGTGATACATATTTTGTGTTCATGACATTTGCTTTCTGAAAGCTAGGCATTATCTAGCTCGTGAATTTTCGGGGGTTACCCGGTAAAGTTTACCTGGGTAACATTGATAAGTTGGGGTAAGATGCATTGGGTGAAAAATTTGAATAAATTTGCCAAAAATCTTTGTTCAGAGCTTTCCCCAGCAACAATGCCCGAAAAGCCTTCCTCCAGATTGTGAATATTGATTTATCAGTTCAAGCTCAACTGTTTCCCATCAATAAATATTGCCTTTTTTGCCCCAGCATACCCATTTCACCCCAGTAGACCCTATCTACATAGCTCCGTTGTGCCGAGTAAACAATCTTTTGCAAACTTTGAGATACGTCATCACATGATGACAAGGTTACTTACCTGATTGTTTGGGGATTGATACTTTGCTTGCACAAAGCTTTCTTTTTCGCGAAATATTTCGCATTCTGCACAGCGTTTTTTAAAGGGGTCTTTAAAACTAGCATACATTGCACATGCCTTGTCTATAATGCTGGCAATTTTCACAGACCATGAAAATTTTTGACAAAGAAAAAGAGTCAGCAAGTGGATGCATTTCAGAAAACGATCAATTTTCGTAGGGTGAAATCTATCCATATTTTCAATGCTTACAAAAACATGAGAAAAATCGCAAAAAAATCCTTCAATTTTGTGGCTGTTAACTAGAATTTGAATAAACTAAAGTCGTCATTTACTTCTTCGCCATGAATTATGTATTGAAAGCAAGAACTTAGTTTTGGCCCTCTTGGTAGGTCAAAATCGAACAGCTCTTCACCATTGGCAATAATGCGCCGTGTTTGTAGTTCAGAAATTAAAGTTAATTGTCTCGATATAGCTGCTTTCCTTTGTTGTTTCCTTTTCGGCCCAGACCTGCAAGTGCTAGAAATGGAATTAAAATGGCTGCTGCGCGTCTGACCAGTCAGCAACTACACAGCGTTCATCCTAGCTTCAAACTCCTCCTGTATATTTTGCGAGGAAGTTTGAAACGAGGATGAAAGCTGTGTAGGAGCTAACAGTTCAGACGCTCAGTGGCCATGAAAATTTGATATTTGGCACTGGTTACGCTTGGCCCGAAGAGAAAACGACAAAGAAAAGCAGTAATATCGAGGTGCAGAAGAAAGCCGCGTAAAAGAACCTTGGGTTTTCTTTAGCAGCCTTAATAAAATAGGTTCTTAATTTGATGGCTGTTATTCAAAATTTTAGCCTCCAAGGTTCTTAAAAAGGTTCTCATATACAGGGCCGATACCAGCCATGACTGCGTAGGGGGGCGAAAAACCAAAATTTTCCGACGATAAAACCATCAACGACGACAACAACAACGACAGTTGTAGGAACAAACATTAAATTTATGCATTCTATGACCGATCTACAATCCTCGCCAAAGCCCTTGACACAAAACGGAAAAATGTAGATCTGAAGAGCAAATGCCCCCCTTTGCCTCCCAAGTCAATGTTGTTGATATCTGTAACGTAGACAAAATCATGCAGCAAGTGTCCTGAGTCGAGACAATCAACATTGACTTGGGGGAAGGGGGGTTTGCAAAAATATTCAGCTGAATTAGAAGGAGCTGTGATTTTTTCGAAAAATGCCGAAAATCTTATTTTGTGTCAAGAGGTTTTGGCGAGGATTGTAGCTCCTTAGTACTGAAATTTGGCCTCATTTTGCAATCCAACCTTGAAATCAACACAATTAGTGAATGTCGATCAAAAAGATGCCATAAATTCAATAATTTCTGTTGGAACTTATATACTTTAACACTAATAAATTCATCTTTTCATGTATTATTCTTCCTCAAAATCCTCCAAAACTAGCCATATAAATAACTAAAAATCCGACAAGAGAGCAAAATTTTCCGACAAATGGTCTCCTTGGGGGCGCTCCGCCCCCGCCCCCTGCCCCCATTGGCTTCGGCCCTGCATATACATTATCACCTGACTGAAGTTACAAAAACGAGGCAGTACAGAATTCCGTCACTCCTGGTTAATCGTACTTTTCCGGCAGTCTTGTATAATAGGATACAAGGACGCATTTTTTGCCGCCACAGTAACTGCTATAGGCCTGTGAGATTTACATGCAACTCAACGATTTGGCAGTAACAAAAGTTTTTCGACTAAATGATACGAGTCAAAATTAGAAGCTATCAGGTAATGAAAGTCATACAGCTCGGTCTGTACTTTTAAGACCTCGGGCTTTATATTTTCCTGTAAAACGCAAAATCGGTTAGTATGCGCATTTCGCACATTAGTACTGTGCTCAGCACAAGAAATGTGAAGACTCTGAAGACTGAAGACTTGAGAATTCTTGAGAACAATTGTAGGTTAGAATTATTGTTAAAGATGTGATAGTCCTTTGTACCACTGAAGAATTCTGACCAGAATTTCAAGAATACTTGAAAGTTCTTAGGAATTCTGAAGACAAGAAACCGGTTATATGAGAACCTGTTATATGAGAACCTATTCCAATATCAGCCCCTGAGAGGTTCCAATTTAGGGGGCTTGAAATAGTAATTGTCAGTCTGAAGGTTATCATAAAAAATAGGTTCTTTTAAGCGGGCTTCTATTGTAATGAACTTGGATTTCTGAGCTACAAACATGGAGAATTATTGCCAAGTCCAAATAAAAACGATTTTTGTGAATTCATTGTGGGCCACCGTAGTAGGGGGGATAAATTCAGAAAAGTATGAATTTACAAAAAGCGTTTTTATTTGGACTAAAAAGGACTGAATTGAACGCAGGTTACGGTTGCCCACAAGGCTCACTGATAAATATTTCGAATGTGAATTAAATTTTTACAAACATGTGTGATTTCAGTTCAAAATTGATGCAAATATGAGTTTAAGCAGCATTAAATTTTCAAGAAGGTGACTGCAAACATAATAAAGTTGCTACAAATAAAAAAATTTGCTGCAAAAGAAAAAGTTGCTGCAAATAAAAAAAGTTGCTGCAAATAAAAAAGTTGCTGCAAATAAAAAAAGTTGCTGCAAATAAAAAGTTGCTGCAAATAAAAAAGTTGCTGCAAAAAAAGTTGCTGCAAATATAAAAGTTGCTGCAAATAAAAAAGTCTACTTCTACTCTGCGATATCGGAGGCCGTTCGGCAATTTCATTGTCCATTCAAGAACAACAGCAGACAAATTATTTCTCAAAGACTTCATCCTAATTATTCGAGCCCCCGGCAGGGGGGTAACATAACATGTTGAAGGTACGGGTATGTCCCACCCATATGGGTGCGTTTTTTGGTCCACAATTCTCGAAACAAGGGTCCCTTTTTCGGCAGAAGCTACCTTAAACATGGGTGGATTTTCCAGAAATTGGCAAAAAAACTGTAAAAATGGGTAGTTTTCCCCCAAAATTCATCATAAAAGTGGGTATAACGGCAACTGTTGGATATTAGAAGAGGGTAGCTTTCTGAAAACCGGGCAGCAGACCCTCGTCCATCCACATAGTCATGTACCCCCCACCCTCTATAAAAGGGTCTAACTTGCCTGATACCTTGAGCAGTTAACTTGTGAGAACGAAAAGCCACAGACATTCGACTCTCGTGGAGGCTAAGAACTGACTGATTATTAAACAAAAGACTACATTATATATATATATATACATATATATATATATGTATATATATATATATATATATATATATACACATATATATATATATATATATATATATGTGTATATATATATATATATATATATATATATATATATATATATATATATATATATATATATATATATATATATATATATATATATATATATATATATATATATATATATATATATATATATATATATATATATATTTTCTCAAAAGCTCATTCTAAAAGATGCTTTAAAATTAGTATAGATGCTCAAAGAAAAACACTTCTGGTAAACGTTTCGACTTGCGTCTTCATCAGTATTGCTTCTCAAATCCGAAAGAACGTACATATAACCAAAAATACAATAGATGTATTATTAAATAACTTCAAACGAAACCTACCTAGTACAAGGTGTGAATGAAGCATACAGCTTTTGCGGCAGAGGAAAGATAAAAGAAAGCGCAGAACAAAGAACCGCTGGAGTCGGCGTCTGTGTCTGTCTTGCCGAAGCTGAAAAGATAGCATGTATAACAAAAAAAAAACGATAGAAAGATCCGAGAGCGGATTGGCAGAACAGAAAACCCTAAAAAAACAGCGTGTGTATCTAACGAAAAGCTCAGTGCAAAAATCAAAACAACATAACTACCAAAATTAAAACAAAAATGAAATCTATGTATCTACCTGCCTAGTGTTTAAACCCTTAGGGGCAAAGCAATCCAGCCGATATTGCCAGAAGCTTTCCCGCATCCTATTTCCCCCCGTTAGCCTATCGATTATCTTAACACTAATATCCTTCAGAAACCCGTGGTGGCCTTCTTCAGTAAAATGCCTGAAGAATTCCACCTGTTCTAATTTTGTTTTAATTTTGGTTGTTATGTTGTTTTGATTTTTGCACTGAGCTTTTCGTTAGATACACACGCTGTTTTTTTAGGGTTTTCTGTTCTGCCAATCCGCTCTCGGATCTTTCTATCGTTTTTTTTTTGTTATACATGCTATCTTTTCAGCTTCGGCAAGACAGACACAGACGCCGACTCCAGCGGTTCTTTGTTCTGCGCTTTCTTTTATCTTTCCTCTGCCGCAAAAGCTGTATGCTTCATTCACACCTTGTACTAGGTAGGTTTCGTTTGAAGTTATTTAATAATACATCTATTGTATTTTTGGTTATATGTACGTTCTTTCGGATTTGAGAAGCAATACTGATGAAGACGCAAGTCGAAACGTTTACCAGAAGTGTTTTTCTTTGAGCATCTATATATATATATATATATATATATATTTATATGTATGTGTATATATATATATATACATATATATATAGAAACGAGGCTACACTTACATAAAAGAATAATTATACATAAATTGTTCCACTAGCATTTGCAAACAATAAAACCTTTCAATTTGAACTGTTAGTCATTCCAGACTTAAAAGAAGACATTATCTGGGAACAAGCATCTCAAGAAAACAGAAGCAGCAATTAGCTTTCAAGGGCTCACGATTTCCTTCAAGGATCCTGGCATGAATTTTGAACTGAGTTACGTCGAGAACAGAAAAGCAACATGCTTCGAGCATTCTCACGTCAGTCGTTGACAACGCTTAACCTCGGACTGTGTCGCAAAAAAAAGAACATCACTTTCCGTTCCGTTCTTTTTTTTGTGAAGGAAGGACGGACTGTAGTAGGATCGTAGGACTAATTATGTGTAGCGTAATTTATGTATAACTATCCTTATATGTAAGTGTAATGTATTATTATCCTTATATGTCGATTTCATGCCATGGCTATGCCTGATTAACTCTGTAGTTGCAGTAACCTTTTTTATTTGCAGCAACTTTTTATTTGCAGCAACTTTTTATTTGCAGCAACTTTCTTATTTGCAGCAACTTTTTTATTTGCAGCAACTTTTTTTATTTGCAGCAACTTTTTACTTTGCAGCAAATTTTTTTATTTTTAGCAACTTTATTATGTTTGCAGTCACCTTTTTGAAAATTTATTGCTGCTTAAACTCATATTTGCATTAATTTTGAACTGAAATCACACATGTTTGTAAAAAATTCATTTACATTCGAAATATTTATCAGTGAGCCTTGTGGGCCAACGTAAAATTCGGAATCCCCATGAAAAGTTGACGTAAGTAAGCTCCAAGGGAGTAAAATAGGCAGGCGGCAGGGTTCAATCTTGTTACGCCCAGAAAATTTGTAAATTTTCGGCCACTACTGTAATTTAAAGTCTTATTCATGGAACACTGAAACCAGGAAACAGAATGACTTTATTTCACTCCAAGATTAACCGCAGTTTTATTCATCAGAATGAAATTAAAATTCCCTGCACGCAAGATTTACAAGGGGAATTTCTTTCATCATTAATTTGTTTGGCCATACACAGAGAAAGAAGAAGGACAGCAACGGTAACAGCGTTGGCACTAATACCAAAGGCAATACCCTGAGTGATTACAAAGTAGAAACTTTGCCTTTACGATATGAGTTGTTGAATCACAGTGGTAGATTACAGACTGCAAAGCACGAGAAGAGCTCAGCAACATCAACATGCAGAAATTATAGGTGAATCGAAACCAGGAAGGTAAATCCACCACCAGATAATGTCAAAATGCAACTGACGCAAAGTAATCTGCTGAGTTAATATTCTCTAACTGACTTTCTTTTTGTTTTTGATATTTGCAAGATGCCAAGAGGCATCAAGCTCGTTATTTTTTCCTTTATCATAGGTATAAATGTCGTCAATGCACTATGCCCTGAAAGATGCACCTGTGTAAAAGCAATGGTATCATGTACCAATCTTGGGCTGAAAAGCATTCCACGTGGGATTCCAGTATCAACAGTGCAGCTAGATTTGTCGAATAATCAAGGCCTTCACTTGGAAAAGCATTCCCTTGTCAATTTCACACGGCTGCAGACCCTGACATTGATAAACTGTTTGATGACAAATCCCTTTATTCTGCCCATAAATCTTATTTCTGTTGATCTCACGCTGAACAGATTTACGATTGAAACTCTGAAACAATTGTTTGCAAATGCACCAGAGTTGCTCGCAGAGATAAAAGTAGATAACAATGATATCGTTTTTCAAGATGGGTTCTCAGTGTTTCCAAATTCAACAAAAACTCTCAGTGTCTCTTGGAACAGAGTAGATAAGATTAATAATGGCGACCTTGTTGGACTGAGGAATCTCAAAAAACTAACTGCGATTTCTTGTGGATTGGCCCAAATAGAACAAGGTGCATTTGATCCGCTGAAAGGCTTGAGACAGTTACATTTGGCATCGAACAAACTGGAGAGATTACCTTCACGGTTGTTTCAGGGTAATGATAAGATCATGCATATAGATATGCAGAGAAACAAATTAAGGAGCATACCAGACCTTCGAAGAATCACTCAACTGAATGTGCTTGATCTGAGTTGGAATGAAATCAAGAACGCTTCTGGTCTTAATGTTCCTACGGTCTTCGAGTTGATTCTTAGCAAAAATCAAATTGAACATTTCAGTTTTATGAAAACACGACTATTAAAATTGGATCTGTCTTCTAACAAAATAAGAAGGCTTCCAGATTCTGCCTTTCCAAATGCGACAGGTTTTAAGGAGCTTTTTCTGCAAAATAATAAAATTGTTGAAGTGTCTACTGGAGCTTTTAAAGGAGTAACGTTGATTTCAGAACTGCATCTACAAAGGAACAAGATAAAATCTCTTCCACGGGGTATTTTCAAAGGTGTAGCGATAGGCAATCTATTCTTGTATGGGAACCATATTTCAAACATGGATGGGGCTCTAGATGGCATGACGAAAGCACCCAAACGATTGGTTTTATTTTCTATGCTAACGACTCTAAACGGCAACGATTTTGAAGGCATGGAAAAGGATTCAAACATTCTAATTGGTTGTGGCAAATTAAGAAACATTACAAACACAAAGCAGATATCTGCGAAAATTAAGTGTGTTCCATTCCCTGATTTGTATATAAGATCACATGGAAGATCCCTGATTAGAGATGGTTTCTTTTGTCCTTATAGCTATGAGTATTCGCAGTATCTCTGCTACCCATGTTTAACTGGTTATCATGGAAACGGCCCAGGTGTTATTACTGGAAATGGAGGATGCTTCCGATGCCCAGCAGGCTCGTTTTATCAAGATGAGCTGGCAGCAACGTCCTGTAAACGCTGCCCTCCTGGTCAATTTGTTCCACATAAACGAGCACCTGGAAAGAGTCTTTTGGACTGTTTGACCTGCCCAAAAGGAACTAATACTAACAGTTCTGCGGGTTACCGCGCATGTCCCTGCCTAGACGGGTACTCACGTGTCGATCGCTTTGAAGGTTGCAAGAAATGTACAACCGAGGGTTTCTCTTGTAAGCGAGACTATCCGACATTGAAAGAAGGGTATTGGATGGAATGGAGCTCGAAACAAAGAACGCCAACAAATCAGTCATGCCAAGAATCCTTTAAAGAATTTATGGCAAATCTTGACACAAAAACAGATAATTACAACAGGAAAACAAGTAAATTTTTATGTTTAATTTCCACACCACACAAATGTCCTATCAGAGGTTCATGTCTTGGTGGGCTAAATGCAAAATGTCAAGACGGTTATAGAGGAGTTCTTTGTGCTGTTTGTAGGAAAGGTTATAGCCAGCATTTAAATAAATGTATAAAATGCCCGAAACCATTCGTTGCTGCTCTGCAGTTCGTTGGATACATAACATTATTCCTTATTGTCTGTCTTTTATTGTCTTGGGCTGATAAATTCACAAGTGATAATACAAAGCAACAGAGGAATTGGCTGCAGGAACCATTAATTGCGAAGGAACTGCGATCTTCTACGAAGGAGAAAAGAACATTTGCTGACATCATCTTATCAAGCTTGAAAATTCTCATAGGATTCTATCAGGTATTGAGTTACGTAATTGATGCCTTTTCGTACATTCCTTGGCCTCGTTCACTTAAAACCGCTATCGGTATATTTGAGTACCTTGAGTTAAAGGTATTAAGATTGCCGTCTTTGAGATGCATCAAAACAAGCTGGCATTTGAATGCTGTCAATGAATTTTGGTTTTCATTGGTCGCAGCCGCCGTTATACCTATTGTTATCGCGGTATACTTTTTCATCAAAGCAGGCATCATTCACTGTATGTCGAAAAGCAAAGATGAATTTCTTGAGAGATGTAAAACCACTGCCAAGAACTGTTTACGATCAGCTGCATTGTTTTTCTTTGTTACATATTCACTGTTATCAAGAAGCATAGTTCGAGTGCTACCAATTAGCTGTCAGAAGTTATGCATCACTAAAGCTGGTGGCCTGTGTCAGGAGGATGTTTCTTATCTGCGCTCAGACTACAGTGTGAAATGTTTGGATACTTCAATGGAGCATAAAACGGCAATGTATACTGCGTATGGAGCACTCATACTGCCGTTTGGATTTCCTATTTTGTTGCTTGTTGTTTTATGGCGTTTGAAGCTGAATGGGAGAACACTTGGCGCAAGTGAAGAATCAATGGATTGGATTGTTGAATCAAGTGATGATGATGAATCATGGAGCATCAATCAGGAACCTTCAATGAGAGAATGCCATAAAACTGAAGGTAGGTATTTGAATTTTAGAAATTTATGGATGTTTAAATGCCGGTAATTTTCCACTTTTCCTCAGATTGCTATAAACGTATAATGTTGTGTGGGTAAATTTTCGAGTTAGGCATGGAAACTGTTTCGTCAGCTGCAGTAACTGGGCGAGACAATAAGAAGAACCCCCGTTTGAAAAGCTACTACCTGAATGTCAAGACCATGACAGGGATTTTAGATGCATCTCAAACTTGTGAGGGCACGACGCTTTGAGGGCATGTTGTTCCTAGGAAAAGGGGACATTTTCAGAGGCGCCGGAAAGAAGACGGAGCAGCGGGGGCAGCCCATCAAGAATAATGATGATGAAAGTGAAAAGGAATTTTTATTGCGCCGTAGATCCTTAGGGCTCATAGGCGCATTACATACTTTACAACTAAAAGATAAGAATTAGTAAAACATTATACATTGTTTATGCTAAAATGTTTTCGAAATAAAAATTTCTTCAAGAGTTTTTTAAATGTGTCCACTGAGTTTGCTGCCCTTAGTGAATATGGCAGTTCATTCCAGAGACATGGGGCAACATGAGCAAATAATCGGTCCCCAGCTGTAACCAAGCTAGTTCTCTTTATTTCAAGCAGGAGATGATCTTTCGCCGATCTTGTTGCACGATGAGCTGTGCGTTTCTTTAGTAAATCAACTACTAAAGGGCATAAGAGAGGGCACTGCAAAACAGCAGCTGACAAACAATACACTCTTCTTAGAAATTTCACTTGTCACAGGCTACAAGTAGCAGTGAAAGAGTGGAGATTAGTGAGTAAATGGGAAACTATGGGTTTTTTGCATACAAAAATGTAATTGACAAGGAAGCAGTGGCGTGGCCTTGTCAATGAACTGGCGGAGTGTTGAAAGGATGGCACCGGGGGGGGGGGCGAGCCCCCAGAAAATGTTTTGAGGATAAGCCCTCTACTTTATCTTAAAATACCACTCCCGATCCAATTTTTACCTGCGCTACAATAGAATTTTTCATTATCGATAGCACCATCTCTATAAATTAGTGTGCCAGTGATAGTTGTGATAGTTAAAATTTCTTGTGAATATAGAAAAATTTCTGGCTTAGAATGCCAATCTTCATCCCAATTTCACCAAACACTGAAACAAACAGGATATGTTGATACTTCTGTAATGGTTAACAACTTCAATCCTGACAACATGGTCTAAAAAGTTTCAGCAACAAGGCGCCCTTCCCGCCGCTTTCATTGCCTCTCTTTCGTTTTATTCTTTCGGGCTTATAATAGAAAAACCATAATTTTTGGAATAAATTGAAAATGCTTGTGATTGGTTTTAGAATTAGTGAATTTATCTGCCAGGTTTTGATGCATGCCGCAAAAGCACCGCTGATTGGCACATAAATTTCTTTTTGTATTTTAAGCCTTTAGTTTGATCATTAGTATGGGAAAGAAACACCAACCATAAAATTTCTCAACTGATGATTAGAAATCTCAAGTTAATGGCTCTCGAGAGCAGGCTTCCCTCTTAAAACCTTTCAAAATAGATATGAAAATCTTCCAAAAATCCTTAAATATCGGTCTTCCGCTAGGCTGTTGGGTGGCACGTCCCTGTCACCTCAGCAGTCGAATTACTTACCACAACCCCCTCCCCATGGGGCATTTCATATCCAATGCTGAGAAAAGAAAGGTTTATCATTGCAAACATATTTGGATTATCGGCAAAGCAGATAAAAAGGAAAATTTTATGCTGAGTGTCATGATCGAATGTTGGTGATTTTTAAAGGGGGATGCTCATTTGCAACACCCAGTAGATAGTGAAAATTTGTTCCTTTACTGAACTGCCTTCTTTCAACGAGATTCTGGACTCAAAGATAAGAAATCTCAAAGTAAAAAATTCCTTTTTGGCGCTGTAATGCTCCTTCTACAACAGTGTTCGGGACCAGAAGCTCTGGTTTCAAGGGGGTTTCAATCTTTCAACTATGCTCTTATTTTGAAGTTGAGTCAATCCTTGACTAATTTTCATTGGGTTTCTATGATCAGTAAAAGCCTCCACATGCTTCCAGTTCAGGAGTCTGGCTAGCAGTCGAAAATATTCAACCGTTCCTTAGACAAAAAAGGTGTGACATAGATGAGAGTAATGCCCGGCAGTCTCAGGCATAACCGAGCATAACGAGCGACGCTACCGTGGTTTGAATGTAGGATTTACAAGTTACGAGTTGTTTTATTGTATGAGCTACTTTGACTTGGGGGCTCTCATAAAGAATGAAACAGAGTGGGGTGGAAGGGATTTCAAAGTTTGCCGTAAAATTATGTAGCCCAATGCAAGAAGCAGAAACTGTTTACATAGGCCCTAAACATCTGCATAATGATTTGATGGCCCCATGACTTCACCATGAACTCTGTGGCCCAGAAGCTTCTTGAAGGAAAAATTTCTGCTCTTTACAATTCAGTTTTTCTTCCTATGTATCATGCTGTCAGCACCGTATTTGTGGGATCCGGTATGATCAGACAGACAGGGAGAACTTACAGATTAGAAACTGAGAAGGAAAAATATATCATTGATCAAGAGGACAGCAAAAGTGACACTGACTGTGTTTAAAAAATTTAAAAAATACCGAAACAAATCCTGAAAAAATAGCTTCATGTTTATCACTTGCAGGAGTTCTTTAGCCCGACTTTTTCCATGCAATGATTTTATTCCCTGGGTACCAGAGTCTGGTACCCAGGGTAATGATTTTAGTGACCCTGTCAAATTTCTTCCGCCCCCACTCTTCCATACTTTTTCCTAACTCCCTCATGATATAATGTAGTTATGAGTTGCAAGTTGTTTTCATTTTACGAGTTCCCTTTTACTTAACGAGTTACGACTAAACAATCGTTTTTATTTCACGATATGCTTATTATTTTACGAATTATGAGTTACAAGTTGTTTGAATTCTACGAATTCCTTTTTAATTCATTGGTTGCGAGTTGTCGTGAAAACCTGGATTGCATTTCCTCTCATTTTAGGCATTGTCAAAGCAGCTTTTAAATTTGCCTACGAAAACTACAAACCGTCGTGTTGGTATTGGGAAGTGATTGAGATGATTCGCAAACTGATCATGACGATTGGTATTGTGCTATTTTTGCAACACACTAAGATTGGCCTAGGTGGGATCATAGTCGTTGCCATGGTATTTACAATGTTGAATGCAGCAAAGAATCCAATCAAAAACAAGTTTGAGGGATTCCTTCAGCTCTTGTCTCTGTCAATCATTCCAATCAACCTCGCTATTGGTGCTGTCTTACATTCAAAAGCAATTGGAGACGATGACATCATTGAAGAGCATCAAGATTCATGGGCACTAGGACTGTTTCTAGTTGTTTTGAATTCTCTCCTCATTGTTTTGGTGATATTTCGTCTTTTACGAGCAATTATGAGAAGGGTTTGCTGCTCAAAGTAAAGCAATTATAAATAGTTGACAGGTCAACAGAAGAACATAGCTTCAAAACCTTTAAAAATTTTGGTGTAAAGTTCCGTAAAGTTCCTTGACCAATTTCTTTGAGCTGAATGGCTTCGAAGGAGCTCAGCTACTTCACTGTGCCGTCAAATTTTCCTGAAAGCTTGGATATTTTCTGAATCAGAGACTTTTTCTTCTCTTTTAAGGTTACAAGAAATTTTTGAAAAGCTAAAACCATCGAATTTCCAAAATATTTGAGAAATCCCAAAAAGTTTTCAAGAAAGATCCAATTTATGAAGGTTAACAGGATGGCATAAAGCAAAAGTCTGTCATTCTTCTGGTAAACCATCCAAAAATCGCATGACGTCACATCCTGAAGTGAATGGACCATTTCGCAATTTAGAAAAAGGGACTGGAGAGAACGCGGCCGGTTCTGACAGCCTTAGTAACAAGCGGGAGACCTGGGGAATCCTCTCCCCTTCATAATACCCCCAGGATATTATCTGTATGATCATAGGGAGGAAAAATCCTTAAAAACTCTCAAACCTTGATCGGCTATGGAATGTTAACAACATCCATAATTGAGGGTTTGTCGTCCCGATGGTAGGGGTGTCAAAGCCACCTCTCTACGCATGCACCTGGAATTACCCCTTTTGGGTGCCAATTTTGCAGTTTCCTATTGATTCCCATTCAAAAATCACTCATTTGCAATCGGCTATTTAAAAAATCAAAAACATGTGAGAGGCAAGTGAAGGGTTGAAAGTGGTAATAGACCACAACGCATCCGAATTTTGGGGTTTCAAGATTCATTTCATTTTTCATTTAATCTATTTTATCCACGATATCCATTCAGTTACAGCATACAAAAAAAACTAATTACAATACAAATTTCCTAAAGTTACTCTCAATTATTAAAATATATTGCCTGATCTGAATTTTTTGCCAAGAATTTTCGGGGTCGTTAAATGACGTCATTAATGGGGGTCAAAGAAAAAAGTTTTTTGTCAACCTGGGGCTACGTTTGGAGTTGATGCTCAATGGTTACTCAACCGATTTTAGAACGAAAAAAGATTTCAATAGACCAATCATTTGGGAGTTGTTTGCCAACATTTGGGGTACGATACTACCCCTGGGAGCTTCATGAGGGGGGGCTCAAAAATGGGGTAAAGTTTTGGCCCGCGCCAGTTTGCGTGCTAACTCAGTTTTGCGCCGGGCAAACGGATTCAGGATGTCACAAATCGACGTAAAACCACATTCTTTTGTTGTGAACATAGGAAGTAGACAAAATCGGCTAAGGAATGTTTACACCAAATTTAAGCCACATGATTAATATCCAAATAAAAAATGTTTTGATTTCCATTTTTCGTGCCATGCAAAGTTGCGCCATGATTTCAACAAGATGTATAGTACTAAAACTTCCCAAGAGTATGGTCAGATGACTTGAAATGGGTAAAACAAACCTTAGCCGATTAGGTATATTTGCGAATCAATGAACTGAACTGAACTAAACTGGAAGGAACTGAACTAATCTATAATTTTCAATCGCCAAGACAATGCAGAACAACACCAATTTACTTCTTTTCGATAGTCCAAATGATGTTTGAAAATGAACTGTTTTTGTTTCTTGTAAGGTTTCTTAACTACAGGTCTAATTTCTAGTAATTGTTGCCTGTACAGTTCCTTAATTTTCACAACGTTTAGAGTTTCTTGATTTTCACAAAGTCAAGATTCAGAATGTATCATGATTAATCGAGGACCACTAAGATAACGGTTTTAAAGGCAGTGTGTCCATGTAAGTAGAAGGCTTCGAGGGAGATCTCGGAAGCATGTGTTCTTTCGCCGTGTATGCATGTGACCACTTGTTTAGGCTTAGGCCAGACTTAGTTTAGACTTCGTTTTGTCACCATCGTGTCAGCAGTTTAATGGTTCGTGCATACGGCTTATTTATGTAACAAGGACGGATTTTGCAAGACAATAACATTATTTACTTTGTTGACACCTAGATTCAAAGCGATTTTCGGTTGCAGATAAAGGAAAATCTCTCAACAAGCAATAGTTAGACCATTTCGACAATTAAAATCGGAGACTGGGGAGAGCGGTTTGTTCTGGTAAATGTCGGATGCAGTTCTGATAAATGGCTGCCGCGTAGTTGGGCCGTTGAAGTAAACATTGAGTTTTGTAAGCTGTGGAGACGATCACTCAGCATCGGCGCTGTTTTAGAATTTCAGTTTTGAAATATCAGTTTTGACGTACGTTCAACCGTCAGATTAAGAAAACTCGAATTATGTTCGAGCTTTTTCCTAGCGTCAATTTTAATCGAATTCAACAAAGACATTCGAAATTAAAAACTTCAGTTGAATTCCATTCACTTGAAAATCGAAATCAGAGTAAGCTGTCTTATTCTAATATGCATTACGTATTTCGTCAAGTTATGCGGAAAGGGCCTAAACTCGAAGCAAGCATCGCTGTTTGCAGCACTGAAATAAAGGCTGAAAAGGAAATCAGTTGCGAATAGAGGTAAACATTACACGTTTGTTTGTATTTTGCATGGACAGCTATTTGGCTAACCGTTAGGCACCTCCGTTGCTGCGTTTTTATGCAGTAGCGATTGCCATGTATACATTATTCACTTCAACGGGCTCACTCCGCGGCAGCCATTTACCAGAACTGTATCCGCCATTTACCAGAACAAACCGCTCTCCCCAGCCTCCAATCTTATGCCCTATTCACAGTGCAAGTTAAACCAGCTTAAACTAAACCAGGTTTTCAAATAATACCCTATTCACACTGACACAGTTAAACCAGCTTTACCTAAACCTAGTTAGATCTTTTGACTTGATAACGAGTATACGCTCGAAACGTCGTGTTTTTACATCTACTCTACATTTGGTACTTAAATCTTTAATTTACAGTATTATCTAGTTAGATCTTAGCCAATCGAATGAGTTCGATTTGTTGGACTGACCAATAAGAATGCAGCATTCGATAAACTAAGTTAATTTAAGCTGGTTTAACTTGCAAGTGTGAATAGGGTATAAGGCCTTAAAATTGGTCAGTTAAAAAAATCCAGTCGTTTGATTGGTTGAAATTTAAACTGGTTTAGATAAAGCTGGTTTAACTGTGTCAGTGTGAATGCAGTATTAATTGTCGAAATGGTCTATTCAAAGCAAACGAAATTGCAAAGTTTCCCTTGTAATCCAGGTAACGAGCTCGCTTGGTGTGCATCACAGAAATGGTTTTTAAGAGCAAACATGAGGATATGTTAAAAGAAGGAGGATATATCTAAATATCTACCACGGGAATTTTATGTATTTCGTATAGAAACCAATTTGGAGGTGATTCCAATCTCGTATTTGTTGGGTACAATGAAAGCACTTAATGCTCAGCTTTTGAACAACGAAGATGAAATACTCGCGGTAGATGTTTAGATATATCCTTTTTCTTTCGATCTTCTTTTTTCTTTTTCTTTCCCTTGAAAACCGTTTCTGGTATCCACAATAAAGAAGCTAGCTACCTTGTTTTTGTTTCTTGTTTTGAATTAACGGTTGAGCGAGATTCCATTGTCTGAAATCGCAAATCTCTTTGCATTTGGGTGTCAGTAAAGCAACTGATCATATTGTCTTACAAAATCTGTCATTGTTTATTTATGTATGGACACACTGCTTTCAAGCTCAGATTATTGCAAGAAAGTGGCAAATCGTACCCAAAGTTATATCATTTCATGTTATTTGGTTTAGTAATGCAATTTTTCAGTGCCTTGACTTTCAATTGAAATCTGGTAGATTTTAGCGTATATTCTTTTATTTGTTCAAAGTTCTATAAAGCCTTCGGGGGGGGGGTAGGAATATTCAATTCTGAACACTCCAGGGGGCTTAATAGAAAGATGGGTTTATTCAAAAAATAAGATGAATAAACTCTCAGCTCTTTTACTCCATATTTTGCTTATTCAACATACAATGTTAGAATTCAAATACATGAATGTCGGAAAGGCTTTTATCCCAAATCAAATCAGAGATACAGGCTTGTTTAGATAAATATATGGAATATCTTTGGTAATTTCTGGAATTTGGGGGGGGGCTTGAAAGAGAGGGGCTTATTCAAAAGTTTGGCTCAGAGGCAAGAGGCTTTTATCGAGGGGGGCTTAACAGAGAAGGGACTAAATAGAACTTTTAAGGCAAATTGGATGTCCTTTTCTGGAATATCTCTGGATGCATTTATGTTAGCTTTCAACTGAGCACAGATCAAGATACACAAAATAAAATGAATGAGCTCTCAGCTCTTTACTCCATATTTTTCGTATTCAACATACAATTAGATGTTCGAGGCCAAGTCAATAGTGAAAAATTTGAAAATTTCATTAGTAGTATGCCCGGGGGGGGGTACTTGACCTAAATTTGTACGGGGATGTGCTCACGAAATAAAATTTTTTCACCCTGCTCCAGAATTTTTGCCTTCAAATGATACCCTGTTCTAGAAAATATCGGTAAAAACTATACTCAAAAACACAAAAATTTGACTAAATAATAACCTGTTGTAACAAAATTTCCTCTTTTGACATGTTTTGACAACCTGCTCCAGAAAACTTGCCTTCTTTTGATACCCTGTTCTAGAAAAAATAGGCGAAAACGATACCCTGAAAAACGGCACATCCCCGTCGGACAAATATACTAAGTACCCCCCCCCCCCGGGGTAGTATGCAGATGATGATAAATCGCTTACAGATGGAAAGACCTCACTCAGACGTTCTTACTGGGATTTTAACTCTAGGACTTCACAGTGGTGGACTGAGGATGCAGAAAGCCCTAAGGGGATGCCCGGGGGGTGGGGTACTCCCATTATGGCCTAACAGGGGGGTTCGGTCGGTTTGAGGGTCCTGCCAAATGGCTACCAAATATGGCCCAAATTAAAGAAATAACGCTACCACTTGGGGATATTTCTAGTTGTTACTATCCTTTAGGGGGTAATTCTAACCGACTGCTGAGCTGAGACCCAGACTTACTACGAACAACGAAGAAGATACTTTTAGTTCTTATGCTACCATTTGGGGGTTATTGTAAAAGAGACACTACCATTTGAGGGTAATTTTTAACTTTTTAGCTTTTGCCCTATTAAACCCTGACCGGACACAGAATGGGACCCCTCCAGGGAATGGGACCTTCGAAGCCAGGCGTCCATGAGCCTTTGAATACATTTCCGCAATTATTTAGAATTTTACTACGGCAAACAACAATGACAGTGAGGTCATAATGAGGTCAAATTCAAAACGTTGCCAATTCTCCACATTTTTTATTGGAAATTCTAATTTCTCTTCTGTTTTATAGTTTGATGGAGGGTGGTAAATGTTGGTAATGATGAAAGGTTCTCAATCTATATATTAAACTAGGAAGTTAAGCGCTCGCTTCGCTCGCGCTTCAACATTCCTAGCTCCTGCGGAGAGCTTTCAAGGAATATCTCATAATCCATTCTGAATGTACAATAAATAGTTGTAATTGTGGATGCAAACTTCTTGTTATGCATCCATCAAAGTGGAAAATTTTGTGTAGTCTGTTGTTTAGAAGGTTGATTGTGACATCCCCTTCTGTTTCTAAAATCAATTTCATGTTCTTAAGTTCATTCACAAAGCAATAATATTTTCTTGCCACAATTCACACCCAAAAATGGCTGTGATTGACCGCAACTGCCTATAAGCATATGAACATCAGCAAATGCCCAGTGCGCTAGCCTGCATGCAGTGTTTCTATGGTGTAAGTTGAAAGAGTAAGAAAATAGGAAGACTGCACATTTGGCCAAGTGAACGATTGTTTGCATTTGACAAAATAATCCATTGAAGCATGAACCAATAGACCATTTCGACAATTGAAACCAGAGACTGGGGAGAGCGGTTTGTTCTGGTAAATGGCGGATATACCGGGTGTCCCAGAAAAAAGGTAACAGATTTGACCATGGCCAGCGCTAAAGATTTAGCTTGAATCGATCGGAAATAATTTTTAACTATTGCTCGATAGTCAACTTGAAGATAGGCACCTTGTTTGCTGATATTGGAGCATTGAAAGAAATTTTTATCATGAAAGTCAAGATTTGCCTCCATCCCTAAACCAGAGCTTTTGGGTTTTGGCCTAAGTTGTTGACGCACTTGTTGTGGAATCTCCTGAATCAGAGCGAAGTACAAGCAAGAAGCCTCGTGCTTCGGAAAAACTCTTGATGGAAATCCAAATCGAACTTGAAATCAAATTCACGAATTTTTTTCCCAAAGAGACATCTCCTTTCATTCAGCAAAACCTTTGAATTACACCTGGCGAATAAAAGTTATTCATCAGCGAAATAATCCCCTTGGATGTGAAAAATCTTCCTTGTTTGAATAAACTGGATTTTTGTTATCATTGGAATTACAATGAAATAAGCAATCACCTATACGCAAAGGATAAAATTAACAAGGATAAGATCCTTGGAAGTGCTCACTTGTGGTTAAATTGTTTCTATTCTGTAAATTAATCATGACAAAAGAAAGATATTCCTTGGTGATTATATTCATTGATAAGTTTGTCAGTCTTTAGTTTTTACATTTCCATTCAAATTTGTACCTAAGCACACTGGTCATTGTTTAGAATTTCTACGCTATGTCTGTCCTTGAGGAGATTCCCCAAAACAGCGCGTTTGTAGTTTAGGCCAAAACCTAAAAGCTCTGGTTTCGAGATGGGGGCAAATCTGTCCTTTCACGATGAAAATATCTTCTCTCGATGTTCTAATATCAACAAACATGGTATCTATCTTCAAGTTAACTATCAAGGAATAGTTCAAAGATGATTTCCGACTGATTCGAGCTCAATTCCCTACTCTAGCCTTGATCAAATCTGTTACCTTTTTTTGGGACACCCAGTAGTTCTTGTAAATGGATGCCGTGTAGTTGGGCCATTGCAGTGAATACAATGTGAACATTGAGTTTTGCAAGTTGTGGCGAGGATCGCTACCGCATCGGCACTGTTTTAGAATTTCAGCCCTTCTCAAATCTGATTGCTTCCTTGTTCCGCAGGAAAGCGATATTATTGGCTGTTGCAACAATGCATTTTCTTTGTTATCACATAAATGCTGAAGCACGTACTACACAACAGCGAGCGGCGTTGCACAGACTATACCTTTTCCCTGGGTATAGTTTGCACGCAGGCTACAACAACATGTTCTTGCATCTCATAACAGAGTATCTATGTTTACTCTAACCGCCTTTAACAGTTTACTTGCAGCTTACACCTTCAATTTATTTTACTACCACTGCGTTATGCATATATTTGGGAAAAAATTTAGAAAAATGTTATGATACGATACAATCTACAGCTTTGTTTGAAATTTCCATAACCTGTGCTGTAAATACTTCTTGAAATGCTTGGGATAAATCTACTTTGAGGCAGGGGTTGCCCAGAAATCTTCTGACAGAGGGGCAGGAGCTTCCACAGCTTCCTACAGTCTTCCTACCAGGGGCTAAAATGGCTAAAAAATGCAGTTTGCGTACATCATTTTGCCAAAATTCCTCCAACAGAAACTGAAATTTCCTATGACATGGGGGGCTACATGCTTCCAACAGCCAAGGGGGCTGTAGGTCCCTCTAGCCCTCCCCTTTGGCGCCCATAGTCTGCATACTGTAAATTCTGTCTCTGCCACAAATTTCCACCATCAATTAGAGAAGGGGGCTATAGGTCCCTAGCCCTCCCCCTGGCGCCCATAGGCTGCATACTGTAAAATTTTGTCTTGCCACAAATGGCAATTGGATAACATGGAAATCTACTCCAAAATTGTAATTAAATAATTAACCAAAGTTCCCAGCAGTTGAAACAGTATAAACTTCACACCAAAACCACTGGCGGATAATGTTCCTTCATGCCGCTCTGCCACAGTGGCGGGTGGGCATTCTGGTATTGGAATGCACACTGGCCTCTGGCCTGGCGCCACCACTGCTTTTGAGGTCCCACCATGTCATAAGGACAATCGATGCTTCAAGCAATAGCATGGCCATGATGGGGCAGAAAAGCTAGCAAATGAGGAAAATCCTTCAAATCAATCAGGATTGAGAGGCGTCTACAGCAATGAAAATGTTGTCTAGCATTACCTTATCTTTCATCTACAATGTTTACGAATTTCTTCTGATCTGATAATGCTCTCTTTTGAGTTAGGCCTGCTAAAAAGGCCGACCACAGCTGTGATCGTCTCTGCAGTAATTGGAAGCCATTCTTGCACATCCAGCTCGTCATTTGCAAGGGACACGACATGGAAAGTTGTGAAGGTCAAGGAATCCCCAAAAGGCTCCACGTCGCATGCGCATTTACGATCTATTTTGGTGACGTAATATGCAAATTAGCGGTGGCTTTTGAGAACAGTGCAGGAAACAATAGGGCCGAAGCGCATGACATCATGAGCCCTGGTGAGCCCCAAAGCTATTGATTTTACAGCCAATCAAAAAGTGAATAAACAAGGATATACATCGAATGGTCCCGTTGTCTTTTCATCGAATGCCACCTTTGTCTTCCCATTGTGTTGATTGTTAAATTCACAATCGAGAACAAAGAGAACAAAGCTAATTGGATAATCGTTTACCTGCCTTATATATATAGATATATAAGCGATGAGGAGTTTCTTACGCACATTCCTGTTTGTGACACTTTCCCGCACGCAGCTCCTCGCGCCTTCTGCCTACCTCCAAAAATTTCAGAAAAACGATGAAAAATTGCTGACGATAAAGGCTTGCCTGTGGTCATATGATTCTCTTCGTACAGTTTCTTGGGGGTAATGCAAGGAGGGGTTTTGTACCCAAATTTTAGCAATTCAGTTCAACAATAGGCCTTAACCTTCGACCTCTCCTTGTGGATGCTGCAGGCAGCAATAGAAGTGTGATGGACCTCTCCTTGTGGATGCTGCAGGCAGCAGTAGAAGTGTGATGGCAGCATTCAATCTTAGTTAAAAACAGGTTCTGAAGTCGCTTTTTCCAAGCACCGAGGGAGTAAAAGCTTGCAAATAGTTAATGTGACGTTAGCTGCAGTATCTATCTGGCTCGTGGTACAGTACTTTGATGCTCAGGTTGGATATAACAAATTTATCACCTTATTTTGCAGAGGCTCTCCTCTTGGTTTTGTCGCAGGGTTAAAAATTCAGGGTCTACCGCTATAGTTTTTAAAGTCTTCTGCTTATAAATTTACTGATTAAAACATATATATCCTTTACTCGATTCTTAATGAAGATTTAGCTCAAGTTACAAAGTGATTACACTTGAAAATGATTATTCATTATTTTAACTGGACCAATTAAAAAGGATTAAGAGAGATGAAATGTATATTTTTCACTGAGTAGTGCACGAAAACTTCGTTACCATGGAGACAAGGCTGGAAATAGAACACCAAAATTACTACTGTTTCATTGCTGTATGATAGAAAGTTAAACTTGCTAAATCTCAGAGGCATCCAGCAAACAGGGAAAACATATAAATGAAAATGTACGGGGGGGGGGCGGAATCCGCCCCCCAGGGCAGATATGGTTAAGAGCTCATGATAGCATAGAGCAATCAAAGGATGCATCAGTCTTGAGAAAAATTTCAGGGACGAACTTTAAAATTTGAATGAATTTTAAAAAGAGGCCAGGGGTAAAAGCAAAATTGTCTCATTAACTATTCTGATGCTAAGATACGTGAGGGAACTCTGAAGCATCTGCTACTGCATTCATGTATTTAAAACATAACAATTTTGTTTAGGTTTATGTGAGGCTTATTTGGGGGTAAAGGTAAGTTTTGAAAAGGGTCATGTCCGATTTCGTCATTTTCTGGCGTATAGCATACCTACCCTGGGTACCAGACTCTCTCCAAAAGAAAAATCTCAATTTTCTTTCAGAGAGAGTCTGGTACCCAGGGTAATAGCATACCATTCTCAGTTATTTTGATTCTAATGAATGATCATAACACCTCTGATTTCATGCTGGGTTGAGAACTTGGCTTTTTTAGGCCAAATCTTGCTCTTTTCTCTTATTGCTGGCTTCAAACATTAAGTTTGGCTTTTAGCTTATTTTCGGCTTCTTTTGAGATTTTCGTGAATTTTATTCAATTCTCCTCAAACTGGACTACATTTCTAAACTGATTTGTTTTCTAAGCCTACAATGTTGTAGGACGATCAAAATCTAGAACACTTTTCCTTGTAAGACAACATCAAAGACAAAGGGTTTTTATCCGGAGCTACACAATATATGTGAAAACAATGGATTGCAAGTATCCATTGTTTAAAATAGCAATAGAAGAATAGGTGGTACAACTAAACGTTATTGTTTCGAAATGTTTGACTTTTTCTGGCTTTTTTCCGTCCTCAGTTTGCCTTCGGGGCGGTCCGGGGAACCTACCAACCCTGATTTCATCCTGAATATGAATGGTGGTCACTGAAAGAGAACAGTAACCATAAAAAGCCCTCTGCAAGAGCTAGGAATGTTAAAGCGCGAGCGAAGCGGCTTTTTGCTTCCAGTCTTCTTCTTCTTCTTTAACGCCAGAGCCCCGTTGGAGCCGTAGGCACCCTTCAAATCAAAACAGTCTTACATTCCCATGCATTATTACGAGCCATTGACATTCCTCCAGACCAGTCTCTGATATTGTCCACCCACCCACGCTATTCTTCTTCTTCCTCTCTTATTTTTTCCCCATTTCACCCTCTATTGACATCATATTGACATGCTTCCTAGTACCTCTAAGTAAATGTGCATTGAAGTCCTACCTAAGGGACCTTTCATAAAGTATCTGCTACAGGGGGGAGGAGGATATAGGCCAGGGTCACCAAAAATGTGACGGGCCTGAAAATAGGCCACAGAAAATACTTGCAGATTTTGAATGGGCCATGAAATGATTTTGAATGGGCCTTACAAAAGCTTTTTGAAATGTTGAAGATACTGTGAAATTTGTGCGAGAGAAAATTCAAAGGTCTTTACAAAAAGTCGCAAAAAGTAAAACCAGCTATTATGCAGTCAGAATCCAATCCAGTCACTGGTTCAACTTTCCAGTTTCATTCGCTTTTTTCAAAGCATATGCAGATTTTCCGTTTTCTGATGCCTGTTTTGCTTTTTAATTTTCATACCTGAATCATCCTTTTTCGTATCTTGCATCAGCCAATGAATGCAAAAATAGTTAAAACTTCTTAGAGCTTGCTTCTTTATCGCTGAATGCTGAAAGAGCATTGAGGTGAAAACAAACTCAAAGTCTGGAGGCGAATTACTTAAAAGCTGTTCTTTTGAAAGTTACGATTATTTGCTTCATACAAGGAGTGGACACGTTGCCTTGCCACTGCTTTGCACAGTAGTTCAGTATAAAAAGCGTTAGGTGGTACGTGAAGTGAAAGATGTTAGTGTCATAATCAATCTGAACATGAAATGGAAAGAGAAGAGCACCTTGTGCTATAGGGACGCCATGAGCAAATTTAAAAAATTCAAGACGAAATGGGCCACGAAAATTGTTCTTCTCTGCATGAGGGGCCACAAAATTTTTTCTTCCTTTTCAATAGGGGCTTTGAATGATATTTTGACCAAAGTCGAATATCCTCCGCCCCCCTGTAGTAGATACTTTAGGACAGGTCCCTAAATTGAGTTTGAAATTTCGCAGTTGGTTATATGGCTCCATCTGATTGGTTTTTTACGGGGCCTTTTTGCATGTCATGAAGACATGTATCAATTTTTCAAAAGGTCACTGGGATTTTTTTAGAATGAGGCTACACATAATGAAGACGAGGCAGTTAATAATGACTTCCTTTTCACGTTTCGAAAACCCTGATACTATGATGATGCTATGCTACTGAACTCAGTTCAGTGAACTGTACTTGATACATAATATAGCAGAAGAGAGGGACTTTCCGAGAGCGTAAATGCTGAAGTAAGTGATGAAGCTTTATTTTGAAACTTTTTGGAATTAGATATGAATCATCGAAGTTGCACGACACAGCTTCATTCTGAACAAGCTGGCTGTAAGCTGAATGATAATGGCCCGCCTTAAAGCAGAAGTGAGTGACCGGTCCTACTAAGGACGACCAAAAACTATGTAGAATAAGACGTTTTTTCGATGCCATTTCGGCTCTATTTGCTTAATAGGAAAGCTAAGGTCACTTTCGAAAGAAGAAGAGAAGCGTAATCCTTATGAAACATTTTCGAAATTTGAACAAGGTGATCAAATCAACCCTCAAATATGCAACTTTTGGGCTAGGGCACTGTCGCCCTGAATGGGTCTAATCACAGATAGAATTGGTGTTCTTATCAAATACTATGACTCTCAGAAAAGTTTCCTTCATAGATGTAGACTTCATTTCCTTGCCAACTGTTATTTCGAAGCCAAAAATATTTTTACTTGCGTTTGCTTCGAAAAATGTGGCTAACATCAGCAGCACTCAAAACAACAGCTTGCCTCAATTTTCACCCTGAATGGGTCTAAATATTGTCAGGGCCTCAGCTAGAAAACTTTACTAGCAGAGAAGCCAGGAATCTTGCTACATTTACTATACTGAGTAGACTTTAAGAAACTGGAAAATAGCCTGCCCGAAAAGCTTCATACTTTTTAGAAATATCCTCTTTAACAAAACACAGGCAAAGAATATCATGAAGAAAAGAGTAAGCGAACCATTTTCAGTTGATTCTTGCTAAATATCAAATCCAGGAGGCTTGTATTTCACGTCAAAAGAAGATCATGTGATTCTGACGAATAACAATATTAGACCCATTCAGGGCGAAAGTACTCTATGCTTGCAGCCTTAAGTCTCAGGTTGAAAAGAATATGGTAAAAAAGCTCTACTCTAGCTGTATCCTGATTTGTGCTCTGTTTATTTGTCAGTGCAGTAGATATTTTCTACATGTGAAGAAATGGCAAAGGTTAGAAGATTTTGGAAAATCTGTTTTTCTCAATAATGGGGGAAGCTGCTAGTCACTACATCAACAAATAATGGCTTTATCACCATGAAACTTTATCAAACATGAAGATTATCTCAAGGGAGTTGAACCAAAAGTGACTTTTTCATTTTGAATGTTGCTGATTTCCTTGAAAGAATGTTTTGTTTAAATGTTAAACAATTAAATTTTGTATGTAACAATTTTTAAAGGAACTTTTCCAGTATTTCTTTGCAGTTTTGCATTGTTTCACCTTTGCCGATCTAGCCCAGAGATAACAATTGATACATTTATGTATGTTGTCTTAAGTGCTAAATTGAATAGCTCAAAATTTTAAATAAAATATTTTTTCAAAGGTAGCATCAATGGACATGAAAATTAAGTTGCAGTTAATTTTTATGCATGATACAGTTTCACTGTGATAAAATCCTTCTTATTTGTTGTTGTGGCGACTCGCTGCTTCCCCATTAGGCCATATAAATAAATTTGTAGATTCTCATCGCCACCCAAAGGAAGCCCACAGGCATTTAACTTAACTGAACAATAATAAGTTTACCATCTTAACGTTAATTGTATAATACCTTTGTGTGTTATTTGTTGCACCTCTCCACAGCTGTTTTGTGTTTCATCGACTTCTGCATTAAGCTGTGTAGTTGTTTGAAAGTGAGAATTCGATACGATGTAACTTGCAGGTATTCTAATGTAGGTAAGAAGTAATGAACTTATCTTCAATAAACTGTTTTTTTCTCGCTCGTAATCCGGCATCCATGCTCCAGATTCGCAACACAACATATCAAAATTTTCCACAATCATCAGACTATACTTTCCAATACTTTGGTTCTTCATCTGCAGTGTCTGACATACAAAAGCTTGTTGATGCAGGTCTTGTCAGATCTGCTTTCTCCCCATGCTCGGGCCATCAAAGGGTCACAGAGCGATTGAATTTTGAATGTTTTTGTCAGCCAACCTCGCTTAGCTCTTCACAGAATGTACTCAGGAACCCCCTGCCATACCACAGAGCACAGTTTTTGGTTTGAATTGATCAACATATGGACCGGGGGATCCCTGTGTACATACTGAGCAAGGCAAAGCTAGGCGCAGACAAAAACATTCGGAATTTGATTGCTCTGTGACCGTTTGATGGCCGGAGCATGGGGAGAAAACAGATATGACGAGACCTGCATCAAGAAGCTGCAAATTTTTGTATGTTTGACACTGCAGATGAAGAAGCAAAGTATCGGAAAGTATACAGTGGTTTGATGATTGTGGAACATTTTGATATGTTGTGTTGCAAATTTGGGGCATGATGCTGGATGACGAGCAAGGTCAGAACAGTTTATTGAATTTGGCATGAAGATAAGTTTCAATCCTTGTTTACCTACATTAGAATACCTGTAAGTTACATTGTATCGAAGTCTCGCATTCAAGCAATTACACAGTTCTATGCAGAAGTCAATGAAACACAACACAGCTGTGTAGATGTGCAATAAATAGCACACAAAGGTATTATACAATTAACAATTTTAAGATTTTAAGATTGTGAACTTATTATTGTTCAGTTAAGTTAACTGCCTGGGCTTACTGTGCACTGCCCACCTGGAAAATGAAGCCTGTGTCGATACTATTTTGTAGTTTGTTTACAGGTGAGATGAGATTTGTTTATATTGTGAATGATTGGGAAGTGTGTTTCCTTCTCTGCTAAGTCTACAATTTTCAGAATTTTGGTAGGTTTGGAATTGCTAGTCAAACACACCCTTAATGACATTACATGTGTTGTGGTTATAACAAAGCTAGGTTTGCTTTGTTAAATCATGGTATGATGAGAATCTTTACATGAAGTTATGAATTTTCACATTTGAGCAAGATATGAGAGATCTTTGATATTTTTCACACTGTTGAGCAACCCATTCTCAATATTGAGTAAATTGAAAAAATTAAACTGAAAAAAGCTAGGCCTGGAAGTCAGTGCTGACGGGTTGGCTTTTTTCAATTTACTTTTTGCAAAAGAGGTCCTTTTTCAGTGAAAAGGTGGCTCTTTTTCGCCAGATTTTGATTGTGACCCACCAACCACAGGCCAGTTGGCTAGTGGGTCAGTATGCCACTGAATCAAATTGTCAGGCCTCAATTGCAATGGCGTGCGATTTCTCTCGCACACCTTGGCACACGCCTCCTCTTCTCAAGGAGTGCAACAGATTGCAGGCCTACCCCTTCAAAATGAGGATTAAAATCTTGCACTTAACCAAAGACCCTTAATGATTTGAGAACAATCATTAATTGTTTACAAAGGATAATCCTGTAAGATGTAACATCACCTTAGTTGAAGAGTTATTTCATTGATCTAACAGCATGTTAGTTCTTGAAAGTTCAGTTCCTTCTTGCTCATTCAATTTACTTTTCCAGCGAATCTTAGCGAAAAGTTAAAGAGAATGGCAAATTTTCTGCTGCCTTGCCTCTTTGTTAGAAATAGGCCGATGTCACTGTTGGCTGGTTTTTAGATGTGCTTGGAGCATTTTCAAAATCTGACCCCTTGTTGCTGGCCATGTCAAACAATTTGTAGATTCCAATTCCAATTGACATGCTCTGATGAAATTTATGGAACGCATTGCACGCCTGATATGCACCAGGAGTGTGACTGGCAACACCTACCAAATTATTCCTAGTAAGGCCGGAATCATAGATTAATTATTGTACCATCTTAACGATGAAAAAGATGATGGAAAAAGAAGTGTAAAGCCTTCTGCCGAGATAGAATCAAGATAAATCATGTCCTGTTCTGACTCTATCAATGTACATATTAAATATTGATGCTCCCTTAGTAACTGCATGCCAACAGATCAATGCATAAGCCCCAAGCCTGTGATTAATTAAAAAAAGTGCTGGAATATTTTAGAATCTAGTCTCACATTACCGTGATTAGAGAATCATGATTCACCGCTGCCTGTTTGTTATTACATTGGTTATACCCATACTTTCTTATAAGAGCCTGCCCACAAGAAACTCAACTCTCAGATTAAAAAGAAAATTAGAAATTCTGGTACTAGAAGAATACAACTTATAAAACTATCTATTTTGACGACAGAAACCCCTAGAAATATGTTTTGCGTATTATTGCTTGCCTCCTGCACCATATACTCAGAGAGTACTTGAAGTTGTGACAGTATATCTGTTCACATGATTAAGATTTGCGATGCCTCAATAGCTGAGCCCCCGTGTTTAATTTTCGAAAAATCCTTGGAGACGGGAACGCATCCTTCTGTCTGGAAGAAGGCTGATATAATTCCTGTCCACAAAAAAGACAGCAGGCAGAACAAAATGTACTACAGGCCTATTTCACTCCTCCCTATCTTTGGCAAGATATTTGAAAAAGCAATGTTTGATGAAATTTATAAACATCTTTGTGAGAATAAACTTCTAGCTCAACAACAATCAGGATTTCGGCCGGGAGACTCCACTATTAACCAATTGTTATCTATAACTCACAACATCTACAAACATTTGAAGCTTGTCCTACCCTTGAAACTAGAGCCGTCTTTCTTGATCTTTCCAAAGCGTTTTACAGGGTTTGGCACGAGGGCCTTTTGTACAAATTAAAATGCAATGGTATAAATGGGAACGTCCTTGCTTTGATCCAGAACTACTTAGCAAAGCGGAAACAGCGAGTTGTATTGAACGGTAAAAGCTCGAAATGGGCACCGATATGTGCTGGTGTGCCACAGGGCTCTGTCTTGGGTTCACTGTTTTTTCTTGTCTACATTAATGATCTTGTTGAGAAATTGAACTGTGATGTCAAAATGTTTGCGGATGATACCTCTCTCTTCTCGGTTGTTGAAGATGAACGAAGATCTGCTAATGAGCTTAATGCAGATCTTGATAGGGTGCGATTATGGGCATGGCAATGGAAAATGCAGTTTAATGTAAATAAGACTGAAGAGGTTGTTTTCTCTTGTAAAAAAAGAAAACCGGTCCATCCTCACCTTCTGCTAGGCAATGATGAAGTGGAGAGAAAATCTGAGCACAAGCATCTTGGAATGCAGCTCGACTCTGAACTGAATTTTCTTAGCCATATCAAAGAGGCTATTGGCAAGGCTAGAAGGGGCATAGGAATGATAAGATTTCTGTCTACGTATGTAGCTAGGGATGTGCTAGACCAAATATACAAATTGTACGTGAGACCACACTTAGACTACGGAGACATCATTTATCACAAATATGACCCTGAAATGCGCTTAACATTTACGCAAAGGCTTGAAAAGACCCAACACTCTGCAGCCTTGGCTGTTGCTGGTGCTTGGAGAGGTACAAATAGGCAAAGATTGTACGAAGAATTAGGATGGGAAAGTCCGTATCACAGAAGATGGTACAGAAGGCTATGCCATTTCTTTAACATAGTGAAATCACAATCACCAAGTTACCTTAGTGATGAAATCCCTCCCGAACGTCAACTTATCTACGGTCTTAGACACCCTCGTGATTATGAGGCACACGTTGCTAGAACCAATCGCTTTTCTAATACTTACTTTCATAACACCCTGTTGGAGTGGAATTTGCTTGGGGAAGAGATCAAAAATTCAATATCCCTTTCTCAGTTTAAGAACAAATGATTAAAAATCATAAGACCGGAGGGAAATTCTGTCGAGAATGTCTCTGATATTGAAGGTGTGAGATTACTCACAAAGTTGCGTTTAAAGTTTAGTGTGCTGAATGAACATAAATTCAGACACAACTTTGATAGTCTTACTCCATTCTGTGCTTGTGGTAATGACATGGAGGACAATGAGCACTTTCTCCTGCGATGCCCCTAGTTTGATGTGATGCGGCAAGATCTCTTTGGGCGGCTCTCGGAAATACCTGGTTTAAATATTGATCTAGATGATAAACCACTGTGTGACTTGCTTCTGTTTGGAGATTCAAAGAATAGTGTCATCATCAATCGAATAATCCTTGAAGCAACAGTTTCTTTAATCAAAAATACGAAAAGGTTTTCAGATTGACCTTAATAATAATGATAATAATAATAATAATAATAATAATAATAATAATAATAATAATAATAATAATAATAATAATAATAATAATAATAATAATAATAATAATAATAATAATAATAATAATAATAATAATAATAATAATAATAATAATAATAATAATAATAATAATAATAATAATAATAATAATAATAATAATAATAATAATAATAATAATAATAATAATAATAATAATAATAATAATAATAATAATAATAATAATAATAATAATAACAATAATAATAATAGCATAGAGGAGTGTGTGGCCAGTGAAGTTCGAAACCTAGACGAGTACATTGCTAACAGCAAAGAGGAAATTTTAAGCTTTGTGTCAAACGAGGTACCATTACAGCCTGATGACATAGAGGGGAAAAATGAGTATAGCTCAAGGATTCAGAAAGAGAAACTGGACGCACTGATAGGAATGCCACTGCATGGTCAATTTGAGAGAGAAACCAGAGATCTAAAAACAGAAGACTCGTGGGCTTGGCTGAAAAATGGAGATTTAAAAAGGGAGACAGAGAGTTTGCTAATGGCAGCCCAGGAGCAAGCCTTAAACACAAATTCCATAAAAAAACACATATATGCTTGCAGTGAATCTTCGCTGTGCCGCCTATGTGGGGAAAAAGAGGAAAATGTGAGCCACATCATCAGCTCTTGCAAGATGCTTGCTCAGAATGAGTACAAACGCCGCCATGATAAAATTTGCAGCAATGTGCATTGGAATCTATGCAAAAAGTTTGGTTTCGATGTCAGCGATAAGTGGTACCAACACAGAATTGATAAAGTTTTGGAAAGCGAGAAAGTTAAGATCTTGTGGGACTTTGATATGCAAACGGACAGAGTTATTGAGCACAGGAGGCCTGATATTCTCTTGATCAACAAAGAAACTAATGAATGCTTCATTATTGACATTGCAGTACCAGCGGATTATAACATAGATAAAAAGGAGTTTGAGAAAATAAGCAAATATTCTGAGTTAAAGGTAGAGCTTTCACGGATGCTGAACAAGAAGACGTTCGTTATACCAATAGTCATCGGGGCCCTTGGGTCAATCCCAAAGAGACTACATTCATTTGCTGAGAAACTGGGCATAAGGAATGACTTTATGATATGGCAAAAATCAGCACTGCTAGGAACTGCTGGGATCTTACGAAAAGTTTTATGATTACGAAGTTTGAAGAAGAAAGAAGGACAAGTCTTTATCTTAAGTGCTTGCACCTGATGAAGAACTTTACATAACCAGTTTTAACATCAAAAGCTGTGGTAAATGTGAAATAATAATAATAATAATAATAATAATAATAATAATAATAATAATAATAATAATAATAATAATAATAATAATAATAATAATAATAATAATAATAATAATAATAATAATAATAATAATAATAATAATAATAATAATAATAATAATAATAATAATAATAATAATAATAATAATAATAATAATAATAATAATAATAATAATAATAATAATAATAATAATAATAATAATAATAATAATAATAATAATAATAATAATAATAATAATAATAATAATAATAATAATAATAATAATAATAATAATAATAATAATAATAACAATAATAATAATAATAATAATAATAATAATAATGGAAACTTCTCATTGAATATATATCCTAGTACATATGTTTCTAAAATGCTATAAAAAAAAGTAAAAAGACTCTACTTATGCCTATTCAATACAACCACTCTCTATATAACTAGGCATGGCTGAATTGCATACACAGTATGAAATCTAGAGTTAATACGTGTAGAAAGGAAAGTTTGTTTCAAAATTCCATAAGTTCAGGTGAGGACCAGTCCTTATCTCTCATACAGAATATGTAGTACGATGTTCTGATGCAGATACATGTCACTTTAACTGCTGTGTATTTGATCAAAGAACTGTCTATTTTGAGAGTGTTCAGCATTGTGAAAAATGATCTCGTGTCTTTAGAGAAGACCCCTCCGGTTGTCATTACCAGGTTAATGAAATCAATGCTCCTATACGACCTACATAATGCTTCATCATGAAGTAATTGACTGTATTTCTCTGCTTTACGCTTTGCGTTTGATTCAGCGTTCGATTCGTGACCAACAGTTAGTTCTATGATGTACATCCTATTACTTTTATCAATTACAACCATGTCAGGTCTTAGACTAGGTCCAGTGATGATGTCTGGAGTTGAGAATCTTCCAGGTAAGTCAACGAAAATCTTCTTGACGAATGGTTGTAACACGTTTGCCAGGTTTAAGAGAACTGAATTGTGACGCCATGTGTATCTGTCTAAGCAAAATGAGCAGCCAGAGAGAATGTGCTTCGTTGTTTGGACGTGTCTACAGTGACTGCAACTGGCTGTAAGACTCTTACCCCATCTGAATAAATTGGAGAGCGAGGGTAGTGTGTCATTCATATAGCGTACTGTGTAGTTGTAGATGTTACGTGGCAGCGTATGCTGGGCCTTGAACCAGTACTCGCGAGCAGAAGGCAATGCGCAGTTCCATAGCTCTTTAACTACTGAGCCTTGCACTTGAAAGTTTTTTACAGTGTTTTCTTTTTGAGATCTTATGCTTTTTAGTGCCTCTTTAGCTGTCGAAAATGTATCGTATTGGATATTTTTCTCTGATGTACCCTTGAAGAGATTATGTATGTCTGGATTCGGTGACTTTTTCAGACACTGTCTAATTGTTATTTGGCAAAGGGTGAATTTAGAGCTGATATCTAGAAGTTCCATCCCAAATTTTGTTTTCGAGAGTTGTAAAATTTCAACTGTTCCGGCAGCAGGGATGTTTAACCATCTGCGGAAATAGTTGTGACATAATAAATCGAGATTATGTTTGATCCAAGTAATATCTATATCAGCAATCGTTAGGTTCCAGCATAACTTTGGAATCAGATAGTTACTATACAGCCAGAGCTTATTCTTGGGGTGCAAGGGTAGTTTGTGGATTATTTCCAACTTATTTGCAAGTGTCTCACGGAGTTCCTTTTTGTGCTCACTGTTATCCATGGAAAAGCTAAACCATCGACCTAGATACTTAAAGCTCTCGTTTTCTTCTATTGCGCTGATAGGTTTATTATTCACACATATCTTAGGTTTATATTGCTTCATCAGAGTTTTGAACTTTTTCATGGCAAAAGAATGACACTTGTCTGGTCGTATTGTCATTTTAGCCCAATTACACCATCTGCAGAACGCATTCACTAGAGTCTGGTTTTCAAATTCTGTGGCAGAGACTGCAACTGCATCGTCTGCAAACTGTAACCAATGCCTTGGCATTAGAAGTTTGCTTGATCTGTAGCTTAACTGCTCGAACTCCCTCGTTTTGATGGACTGGATAAAGGAATTCATGCATAAGTTGAACAATAAGGGGCTCAAGCAGTCACCTTGTAAGACTCCTTTCTCAATTCGTAGGAAGGGGGTTGCGTAATCTTTTGTTGTAATACTGGTGTGAAAACCGTCATATAAATTCTTGACGATTGAAGTAAAGGAGTCTGGTACGTGATGATATTTCAAGATGGTATGAATCAGATTATGTTGTACCTCTCCAAACGCATTTTTAAGGTCCAAGAGAGTGATGACAATGGACTTCTGTTTTAGTTTTGCATCGCGGATCAAATGTGCAAGTAAAGCTGTATAATAATAATAATAATAATAATAACTTCTTATTTACAGTTGGTATAAAACTAATGATAGCTCGTACTCTTAAGAAGAATGAGCTAATAAAAACCAACTATTTAACCTAAATACAGCAAACCATAATATTTACATCAGAGAGCATAATTTACAATTGCATCCTTCCCCAGCCCATGTTTTGATTTTTTTGCAAAAGGAAGCGACCGTTTCGCTGCTCTTTATCACATCTGGTATGCTGTTCCAGAGTATGCTACCCCTAAAACATATGGACTTCATGCCAAAGGCCACGGTGGATGTGCTTGGAAGTAAAACGGTGTCCTTAATTCTGAGATTATATCTGATCTCTCTTCTCTGGAATAGTTCAGACAAAAATAGAGGGTTCTCATGATGTAAAGTTTTGTAAATCTCTATCATCAATCTTTGTAAATTCTGAACATGGACAGTTTTTTCATTGCTTCTAACAAGTAGATCAGCAAATGGTGCATTATGGTCATCAAACAAAACACGTAGTGCTCGTTTGTGGATCTTATTGATCTTATTATTGGCACCTTTTCCACAGAACATCCAAATTAAGGGGCAGTATTTAAAGTTTGACATAACAAACGAGTTATACAGTAATCTTTTTTGAGGTTGCTGAAGATATCTTGCGACCCTAGAAAAAGCACTAACACTCCTGTTTGCTTTGACACACAAGGACTCTACGAGAGTATCAAATTTCAGTTTCGCATCAATCGTTATCCCCAACAGTTTAACTTGATTAGTGGATGGGATTATTTTCTCATCAATTTCCAAGCAAAGTTTGTTGTCTTGATTTAAACCCATAAACATTAGTTGGAATTTCGATGGGTTTGCAACCATCATGTTAGATTCAAACCATTCTAAGGTACTGCGTATATCGATTTCCAGACTAGAGATCACTCGTTCAATTTTCTGGTCACAGGCGAACAAGGTGTTGTCATCGGCAAAGTTACATATTTCTGATTCATCAATGAAGTAAATCAGGTCATTTATATAAATATTGAATAATAGAGGGCCAAGTACTGAGCCTTGCGGTACACCAGATGTGATATCGAGCCACGAACTATAACTAGAGTCGATTCTAACTCGTTGTTTTCGGGAAGTAAGGTAGCTGTGGAGCATTCTTAGGCTACCCAAGCTAAAACCATAAGCCTCTAGTTTTGCTATAAGGAGATCATGAGGCAGGCAATCATACGCTTTGGAATGCAGGCAATCATGAGGAGATCATGAGGCAGGCAATCATGAGGAGATCATGAGGCAGGCTATAAGGAGATCATGAGGCAGGCAATCATGAGGCAGGCAATCATACGCTTTTTTAACACCATGAATTGCACATGGTGTTAAACGCTGAGCTTGTCAATATCGAAAAATGGCTTCAAGGTAACAAGCTATCCTTGAACGTCGTCAAAACACAGGCTATGATAGTTGGGTCAATGCAAAATGTAAATAAAATGGCAGTGCAGCCTACTTTGTTGCCAGTGTTTCACGTAGGTGGTACTGATATTGACTTAGTGAACAAAGTGAAATACCTTGGTGTCCATATAGACAATAGTCTAACGTGGAAGTGCCAAATTGAGAACATAAAAGGGAAAGTTTCTCGCGCAATAGGTCTTTTAAAATATTGTAAAAACTTTGTATCAATGGAAACCTTGAACGACATTTATCGTAGTATTGTAGAACCACATTTTAACTATTGCTGCTCCGTTTGGGGCTGTAGTGGTATTACGAGAATAGAGTCTCTACAAAAGCTTCAAAACAGGGCTGCTCGTATCGTTACGGGTAGTTCTTATGATGCACCTTCTGTGCCATTACGCAAAGAACTTGGCTGGTTGTCCGTCAAAGAAATGATTGTGAAAGAGACATCTACAATGATGTATAAATCTCTAAACGATCTTGCACCACAGTACCTTAGTGACCTATTCCTTAGACTATCAGATTTCCACACACGAGAGCTAAGAAACACCAAAAATGATCTTGCAGTACCGTTAATGCGAACAGTAAGTGGCCAAAAGGCATTCTCTTACCGTGGTACCAAAGTGTGGAACAAGTTTAACAATGATATCAAAGAGGCCCCCTCGGTATACTCTTTTAAATCAAGGTTGAGACAGTTGGGGTACGAAAATCTTTAATTTTGTATATTGCTTATTGTCGCCAGATGTGTATATTTTTATCTATTAATTTATTTGTAAATAGTTTATTAGGTACTTTAATTTTAACAGGGCCAAATTGTAAAACAATATCCTTATTGAATTTGTACCCTGTATAAATATGTTTAAAATATGAAATATGAAATATGAAAGGTCCATAAGTACCATTCCAACAATACCACGTTTGTCAAGACACTTGCGACATCGTTCAATCAACCTTATCAGGGCATCTTGTGTACTGTATTTCTCGCGAAAACCACACAACAAATCCGATAGATATTGGCTAATGTCTATCGGCACAAAACAGCACAATACAGCACAATACATAGGCATAAAACAGCACAAATAAGCACAAAACAGCAGCAACATTTTCGTTTATTTGTAGTAATTGTAACGGGTGTCTTGTAAAGGGGTGCTCCCATTTCCACCGTGGATAGCAGAAATGATTACTACAGTGCGCCCTCTCGACGGGGCGGTGCGTGCTGGTTGATTGGGGTCGGTCTCTTGCGCGTGTTGCATTCGGCGCGTGCGGGGGATCGGCTTTGGTTGCCTGGCGCGCCCTGTTTTGTCGAAAGGACGTGTTTTCATGATATGTTTGAGTGCTTCATTGACAATGTGCAGTAAGGTGGGGGAGCTCCTCTTTCTGAGACGCCCGTTCGAGTTGCTTTTCTTTCTTTTATTAAATTATTTGTACATATATTTTGAAATTATTGTAAGTGGCTGTCGTAGTTGGAACTCGTCCTTTCCAGCTATGGCAGCCATAGAATATTTGCGTTGTAGTTGTTATTTTAATATTTTATGTGATAAAAAAAGAAAAAAAGTACTTGAATGATGTCTAAACCTAGGAAAGGTTTATAGGATATTGTTTGAAATTTTCATGAGTACACAGGCTGTGCTAAACATGAAGGTTGATATGGAATCTTTAAGAAATGTACAAGAAGTCTTAGTACGAAAAATCAAATAATTTAAGAAACTTTCAGTACCCAAGTTCTTGGTTTCTTATCAAAAAAGGTAAAGAAAAAGGTTATAAACAAAGTATGTTGCTTAGGGATTTTATTTCCACATACAGATTTCTTGTGATTTTCATTTTATATCTAGCACAGCTCTACTGAGTGGTTTCATTGCAATGAAAAGAAAGAAATCAAGGAAAGACACAGGTGAACAGTTTGACACTAGTTGTACATGATGAAACGAATTTAAATGAAGCAACTGTGCTACAGTACATTCCAATCAGCTCACGAGGGCTCTGTATTGATAAGGACGAAAAGTCGGAGTTGTCGGAGATGTCATAGATGTTGGAGCAAACTCTCAAACTTTTACCACTCCAACCTTTTGTCTTTGCTTTAGATGCTATGAACGATAAGTGAGAGATATTGGATCAGGGACTTCCCCTTTTAATTCAGTAAATTCTGATGGTAAAATGTCCTCCTTCTAAGCCAACTATTTGCAAGAAAAATATACTTTATGCAAAAAATAATTTAGAGGCATATTTTGCAGCCTCATTTATCACCAGCCCAATCTTTGATTCTCTTTTTGAAAGCCAAAAATGTTCGCTGATTTTTAATAGTATCATCAAGCGTGTTCCAGAGGAAGCTCCCTCTAAAGGACAGTGATTCTTGCCCAAAGCCCTGTGTCGTTATTTGTGGTAGTTTGCAAAGATTTTGTTTTAAAACCGTTGTTGTTCAAACCGCTGGCTTTGCGGTTTCAAAACCATTCTTGTGCGAAGGCGCACGAAGACACAGGAATACAGGGAAGCTCTATTCGAACAACTTGAGAGCGATTGGGCCTAAACAAGCTCAGTTGAAGACGAACGAAACAGAACAGAAAACAAGACAACAAAACAAGACACAGGAATCAAAATAAGGTAAATAAATAATCAATCAAAACATCCGTGTCCTAACACCCTTGTCCTCAGCGAGAAATAATGACCCATCCCAAAGGACTGATTTTCATAATTTGTACTTGATTCCCAAAACTGTGCTTGCTCTTTTTGATTGTTTGTGAAGGCAAAGTTTTACAAACAGTGGAATTTTTGCAGGACCTTTAAAAGACTATCGCAAATAAACAGAATTAAGGATTTTTGCTTGAATGATTGGGCATCACGTCAAATTCTCACCCAATCTTTCATGTGTAAAAAACTTTCATATAACTAAACTATACCGATCATATAGGTGGAAATATATCTATTGATATAGCTGAAAGTAGATTTTTTGGGGGTAACTAATGCATGTTACCACAGAAAAGAATTACATGATGGATGCTAAAGCCTTCAGAAATAGAAAAATGTTTCAAACCAAAAACCTACTAAAATGTCACTACTTTTCCTGCCCATTTTATAGGTGAGGTCAAATTTTCGCACGGAAAGTCAAAGTTTTGCAACAAAGCCTGTTGCAAGACTGCTGGGGGCAGTAGCTCCCTCTGACCAAGTGTAGTGGTCTGGTATTGTAGCTTTTGTTTACATCTGAAAATTCCTCGAATTCGTGCACGTTGTGTGGAAAATATCATTTGATCTAGAATCGTTTGTAGAACAGTTAACCTCTATTTATGCTCTTTTCCTACTGTTCGATTTAGTTGCACAATGGTGCATTGATTTTATTTTCACACAGAAAAACAAGATTCAAGTCCTGAAAAGACTACAAGGATTGATGAAACGCTTCAAGATCAAGATCAAGGTCTGCCTAAAGAGACCAGAAAAGGTTTGTCTGTGAAACTTACCCATAGTATGTCCGAAAAAATGTGCAAGTGACTTTTAAATTTGAATAAACTTGAGAATGTTAGATTTTTATGAAGCAGAATAAAGATTTTTTTTGAAGCTAGGGACGGCAGAGTAGCAGCTGCGTAAAATGACGTCATTGAGCATTCTGACAGAAGGATATAAGCTTTTTGAAATGGTAAATCAAGAGTTGAAGGCGTGGAAAAATATCAAGTGTTGCCCTATTTCGGGATCCGTTGCAGGGAGCTAGGGGAGCGCAAAGTTATGATTTTTTATGCATGCACACGTAGCTCGTAGTCTGTCACATGGGACATTTAATTTTCTAACATTAAAGGAACATTCGACGAAAATTGTAAAGAATGCATGCAAAGATTCCAATCGTAATCCCCGAAGTGGGTTATACCAGCCTTCGGAAATCACTAGGCTTGCCTCGCGGCGCCTGCGGCGCCGTGCTGGCCCGCCGTCGTACTAAGTAATGTCTTAAGAGAAGTTTTTAATTCCAGCCCCCTAGAGGCTCACCTTGGTATGGAACAGAACAGAATCTATGAACCTCTTAAACCTCCAACCGCCTGCTTTGGCTGGAAAAAGAAGCCATACTAATATAATGAAAGTGTGAGAACACATGAGCTTCTGTCTCTTTTTAGCCCAATGCCCCACAGAAAAACTTGCCCTCTCACTGCATCCCCCTTGAAGCTCTCTGTGATAGAACACGTCCATATCGTTCTCACTCAGATTTCTCATTTCCAGGAATTCATTACCTTGGTCTTGCGTCAGATGAACGGAATGCATTCACCTTTTTTCAAAGCGTTCTTTCAAAATTTCAACGCTGAAAAGTTTTCTATAAGCCTCCTTGCAATCTCAAACAAAGCTTTTGATCATTTCAAAGGAATGATTGTTTCTTTGTAGTTTGAGGTATAGAATCCAGAGCGGTAGAGGACATAAAGCATGGGATTTTGAGACGTTTTCAGTGCCATTTCGCTCAGAATTAGCTTTCCGTCTCATTCAAGACCCCCGTTAAAACCTTCCTTTATGCCTCCTCTGGAGCTTAGTTGGAAAAAGAAAGCGATCTTAGTAAGCCTGGCCCAGTGGCGTAACGGAGGAGTGTGGGGCCCTTAGTGAAAATAATGGTTAGGGTTCCTCGTACTTAACTATATTCCATGCAAATTTTAATGATCAGTGTCACATGAAATGAAATAATTTTCTTCATTTCCTGATACTTCCAATTTGAAATCCTTATTCAGGATTTTTGCATCATTTCTTTCCGCTTTCTTTTCTGAGGTGACAATCAAGTGAATTGAGACAGTCACTTTACATCATTATCATGTGCTTACTCACAAATCATATCCAGTCTTACACTCATTTTAATAATGTTGTGAATGCTGAAACATATCCTTTTATCCCCTTCCATCCAAAAACCCGTTGTTTTTTGCCAAATTACTTGGGGCACCCCTTCGGGTCCCAAATGTTCGGGGGCCCTGAGTTTTGTGTTTAAAGGTGCACACCGTGCGTTACGCCACTGGGCTGGCCTCTCTTTTAGTTTTTTCGGGATGAGGATATGTACAAGGATCATTTCCTTGCGAGTTGAACCTTGGATAAAAATGGAACCATTCGTATCCACTTCAGACTTCGGAACAAAAGCTGGGAAGGTTCTTTTCCGTGGGAGAGATGCAGTTTCTTACTTATGCTGTTTACAGTGCTGAAAGAAGAAACAATTTGAAGACAAAAGGTTTCAGGTCATTCCTATGACGCATATAGATATGAAATCGAGAAATATCTGTGTCACAGAGACAAAGTTTTGAATTTGAAACAAAAGGTACTGCGTAGTAGGAAAAAGGATTGAATTATGAAAGAAAAGTTCAGAAATCTTTGATTGGCATGCCTCCCAATGCAAATTTTGAGAATTCAAAAGAGAGAAATTTCTTTTGAAAGTTAAAAGCTCAAGGATGAAAGTCTTCCCGTGAATGTGTCATTACTTGAAAGTAGAGAGTAAAACAGGGAGCAGATCAAAACCCGGGAGAAATGAAGATAAATGGAAGAAAGGAAGAGGAATTTCTTGATTGCAAGCAGGAGGTTAGTTCAGTTTTCATTGTATCCATGTATATTTAGAGGGGGTGACAGGGAGAGTCTTTGGTACCGGTACAAACTCATAAAGTGCCAGGTTTCACCCAAATTAAAGGTTTTGGTACCACCAATTTTGGGGGGAGGAGCTAATGACTGATTATTGATATTTAATCATGAACATGACGAATTCTGAAAGGAGGTCTACGTCAATTCCTCATGAGACCAATAATGCAAGACCAAATCACTCCTGACCACGTCAGTGTGGCATCTGTGTCACTGTCTGCACTGTTAAAGGCTAACATTTGTTCTGGGAATTCCAAAAACATGCATGGACGAAAGTTTTATTGATACCTACTCATATAAGCTTAGTACCAGTACCCCTACCTTTGGTACCAGATTCCACCCCATTTGCACAATATTGTACCAGGTACCACCCCTCTGGTATCATGGTACCACTACCCTGTCACCCCCTCTATTTACACAGTAATCAACCAAGAGATGAACAATTTTCTAGGAAGGGAGGAAATGAAGGAGTGATTATAGAATGCAGGGCAATTGCACCCCTGTTCTGTTTGTCGATATTTTCTTGTTGAATGTTTTGCAGATGGTGACAATTCAGCTTCTCTTTCTAGACAATTCCACAGTTAAGCCCCAATAGGAAAACTGGTTTTGACCCTTTGGAGCTCTCAAAAAATGTATCTTGAGATCAGTTTCTGAAGATAGAAATTCTGTCAACCGTTTAAGATCTATTTAGCCCCCTCTCTATTAAGCCCCCTCCCTAAAAAGCCACCCCTGAGGCAAAATTTTAGATAACCCCCTTCTCTATTAAGCCCCCCACTTATATCAAATTCAAGAAATTACCAAAGATTTCCAATTTGTTTAGCTAATACAGCGTTGTATTTTGATTAGTTTGATGTCGTTTGGTATAAACTCTGTGCCGAATTTACGCATTTGATCCGTAAAATTGCATGTTCAAGCCGGAAAATGTTATTTGATTTTCCGACGGAGCCAAATGAGTTTTGCTACATTTGGGCCATCAGTTTCATAATCTTGCAATATTGCTCACTATATTTTTGCAGCTTCTCATTTTGCAAGATTTTGCAATATCTTTCGATATTTTTCCGTTTCTCAATTTCTGACGTAGAGCAAATAATTTGGTCGGTGCGAGGAAAAGTCTCACGAGGAAAATCGCATGGATTTTCAATGGAACGTTGTTCGGGGTGGTTGCAGTTGATATCCGTACCCCCTATGGAAAAGCAACTCATCAAGGTCGAAGGCCCCGGATTTTTCTTGATAAGGGACCATTGGTAGGGGCTGATAGATATTCAGAGGGGCGACCAAAAATTTAGGGCAGTGAAAGGGGGCCACTGAAAACCTTGAGTGTAAAATAAGGGGCCATGAAAACTGAACAAATCTGATCTCAGCTATCTGAAACGCAAACGTTATCCATCTATGATCTTTGTTAAGCCTTGCGTTTTTCCTCAAACTGTCAATTTTCATAAAATCTCCAAGTGCCATGCCACTTTCTTCTCTTGAAAGCTTTTCCATGTGCTTTTGCATCACTTGCCATCAGAAAATATGATTTGTTACTTGGGAGTGTGTCATCGAATTAGATACAGAGAGGGGCCACCAAAAATGACAGCTGATAATCAGGGGCCCTTGAAAATCTAAATGAGGAAATAAAGGGGCTATGAAAAATGTTTATCATCGATAAAAGCATCTTCCAGCCCCATTGGTTCGTAAATTGTGGTGGGAAGATCCGGATTTTGCCTCTAAAAGTACAGGAATGTCCGGATTTTTGGGGGTTTTACCTAAGGGGCATTTCACTCCTGAAAATGTGTTAAAGTTTTGGCAAAATCCTCTGCATGCCCCTGATTTTGGGAGATGTTTACATATCTCTGGATTTTTTCTTCCATAGGGGAGGGGGTTACGGACATTAACTGGAACCACCCTAGGAGATGTGTGTGGGCGTAAATTCAATTGCCGAAAAAACATTACAATTCATTGTTTTCAAATTGTATGGGAGGAAAATTTATTGTTCTCACATATAGGAAGAAGTGCCCTTTTGCAAATTCAATAGGAGGAAGAACTTTTAGAATCTATTGTTTTCACATAGGGCAAAGAGGCAGGATCGCGATTTTTGACCGAGCACCCAGGGCCAAAGTCGCCGCCCAGGGAAAACCATAGAATTCAATTCCTGGACATACATCCAATAGACTTATTGTTCAAATACAATTGCTTATTGTTATTTTACAAAGGAGGATTCTTCAATTCACAATGGTTAACAAAGGAAGGAAGCTAATTGGATAATCGTTTACCTGCCTTATATATATAGATTTTCCTTACGTCTATCGCACTTTTCAAATGCGAGAGTTAGATGGAAACATTTGGACCAATTTCAACTTTGGTATCCTACTATTTTCCATGGGTCGTTGTTAGCAAACAAAGATAACAAATTTTGGTTTTTTTCTGTTGGTCAGTCATCGGTGAGACTTGGGTTTTGTCGTTGCACATCGCTCCTTGAATTGAGTTTGAATTTAGTGCTGTGTTTGTCCATTAATGTGTCCACAGTCGACTTGGGCAGGAGAGTTGATCGGCTTTACCGACAGTCTTGTATTTACACTCCAGGATATGGCTGAGTTCTCCGTCTTTTTAAAGTTTCCGTTTCATTTGTGGTAGGTTTGAGCTTTATTTGAGCCGGAGTAACGTGCGAAAATGTTGATAAAGATAGCCATTTTTGTTCTAAATGCAAGCAACTCAGTGCACCGATATCCGGTTTTTTCAGAGGAATGTCATTTAAGGGACAGGTCTTTGATTCTTGTTAGGGAGGGGTTGGAAGACATTTATGAATATTTCATAGAATTTTTGTAGCCCCTCTCGTTTCTTGGAAATTATGGTGCCCCCTCCAAAATTGATCAAAAAATTTTCATCCCTTCTTCCCAGTACATTTTTATATGGTAGCTGTGTTAATTTACTGTAATGCTTTCAATTGGATGAAGATTTACATCGTCATAGCAGCACGTGAAGGAATGATACCATCTTTTGTGACGAGAATTTACTTTTAAAATGGCGAAACCTTACTTTTTGACGAAGTGGCTTTTAAGAAACTGACAGAATCTAACTCAAATTATTTTCATACCCCCTTCCAGAAATGTGCACTATTTTTCGTCTCCCTTTTCCTTCGGTATTCAAAAGTTTGTTACCCCCTCCAAGATGTCTTCCACCCCTCCCTGGCAACAAATGATGACCTGCCCCTAGAGCTTTCAATCCTATTTAACAAAGCTGAGCTCTACTTTGAATTAGACATTCTAATTTAGATAGTAAAGATTTATTTCACTGCATTGGTCGAACTATGCTAAATTTATTTGCAATGTTGCATTGAAATGGCTGGAATGATGATGCAAACAACTTATATGTAAAAACCTTCAGTTTCAAAATGATATTCATTAGATCACTTGACTCGATTGAAACCAAATGTCCTTTCCCTTTAATAAACCTTGAAGCTATTCTGAAAAGAATCAGAATCGAACGATATTTTGCTCCATTTCGTTTAAATTTCGAATGTGCACAATAAGGATAGAAGCTCTAACGCCACTCGATCGAGCCTCGTGTATAAAAATGTATAAAAATAACCCTTGATCCAGGCTCTACTATAGAACAGCTAAAAGGTCTCATTCATTTGAGTTGCTCATAACTTTTTCATGGTTTGATGTTGGAAACTGTTATAAATTTTCAAAGTCAAGATGCTACTTTTTATGGTTGCAAGCCAAACCAACGAAAAGGGCTTCTCTGGCCATAATAATTTGCTACTGTTTTTCTTGTAGGCCGTTCCTACACTGTAAGCGTTGCACTTCCAGGCTCAATTCTAGAAAATGCTCAGTCACCAGAATTAAGGACTTATCTCGCTGGTCAAGTAAGTTTCACCATCTATTTAGATCCATGGTTCGATTCCCAGTGGTGGTAAATTCTAACTTTTGCGATCTTTCTGACAATTCAATAATGTTTCTGTTTGCATCGAAAAAGGAGAATCGTGGTTGCTCGTTTTGCTATTGAATTTTATAAATTGAATTTCTTTCTTGTTCTTGAATCATTTTATAGAAAAGATAATGTGCTACACTATACCTGTTTCAAGCTAAGATGAAACAGTGGAACTTTCTGTAATGTGCAATGCTTTTTGTGATGTTCTTTCTCTATGATAGGCAAAACATCCTTTTAAAAAATCTCCATCTCGCCTATTTGCAAACAGTTGTTATATGACTTGAAAACCAACAGCATACATTTCCCATCACGCGTCTATGCTGGCCTGACATCCAATGTGGAACAGATTCCATTATGTGTTAGTATCTAATCTTAATTTACTAATTGTTTTTGTTGCATGTCTTTATGTTAACGGCCACAGGGTAGTCATTGTCTTTTGCTCCTTGTGGTCTTGTCCCTGTAGTTTTGTATTGTTGTAGAGTAATTAGAAAGTATAGTAGAACCTAGATGTAGCATGTATTGTAATTTTTATATGGATATAAAAAAACAAAAACTTGAAAACTCTAAAAGATTCGCGAATTGATCCCAAGGATGTTTTTTTACGCCCCCTACACGTTCGGATTTTGGCTTTTAGCCATCAGTGACAAATTAAGATATCTAGCTTGCCGGATTTTAGTTTTCTTGGCAGGCAACAGAAGCCTCTTGTTCTTTCTTCCTACAAATCAAAGATCTTAGTCACCAGCAAAAAAAAAATGGCAGCTATCTGTGACAAAAATCACCAATGTGGGGGTACTTTCATTTTGAGTGCTTCATTTTCAAATACAGAGAGTCAAGAAAAGCATTATGTTACCATCTTAGTTGGCGATGAAAACCAGCGTAAATTTGTTTAGGCTACCTTGTTTCATATGATTTGGTTGGTTTTATGTATCGGAATTAATCCCAATTGATCGTAAACCCGGAATTCCGACGAAATGCGACCGTATACGATTAAACGCGACGAATATTGCTTTACAAATTCTAAGGTACCTGGGAGATTTGATCAGGCGTTTTCTCAAAAATTTATTTTTTCATCTTTTGAATTTGTCAGAAAATTACCAAACATTGTTAATCGAATTGCTATGAAAATTACCAAAAAAATTACTAAAACCACTTATTTTTTAAGTGGTAAAAACATCAGCCCCTATAATTATCATGCTACCAATTCGCTGCAATGATTTTTGAAACAAGGGAACAGTTTTTTGAGTCAAATAGTGAATAGGTTATCAAAATGAAGCTCAACGAGAAAGGTATCCTTGTTCTTCAAGTTGACATGCGAGGAACATGTTCTAAATGACATCCCACTGGTTAAAAATAAAGGTTTATAATTGGGCCCGAGAGCATCTATTTCCTTGTCTTTGGGACACCAGTATATTAGAATGGATGTGCTCATATACAAACCCTTTTTGAGGCAGCATTAAGAAGTTGCAGCCACCGAAGCCAAAAAAAGTGAAAGCAGTTTGTTTGTGAAAAGGAATTATACACAGTTAGAAGCTGACCTGGGCCAAGTTAAAAATATGAAGGTGAAGGTGAAGTTGCGATTTTTAGCGCCAAGGGCTGGGATCGCAGAAGTAGCTAAGCGCTAATCGAGTCGGCGACCCTTGTCATGACAGTCAAGTGGTGAGGCCCTACCGCGTCTCGAACCCACTCCGCTTGACTGTTCTGGCTTCAAAGTCAGAGGATTACACCACTGCATCTATTGTATTTGAAAACTTTGACACGTGCAGTGTTATTGTGTAGCTAAAGTAAACAATTGTTATGTGGACGTTTCTTTAGCCTACCGGGTGAGTCAAAAATAGCCCGTTGTTTGAAAGGTTACTGCTCCCTGAGCACATAAGCAATGATAATTCGCAATGGATGATTGAATAGCTAACATGTTCAATAATTTTTTAGAAATTTTCATGGCTAAAATCGATCACTCCGTTCAGATTCTGCAAGTGATGTTCTAAATAGATTCCTTACAGACACCTTAAGAAACGTGCTAAAATTACAAGCAAGAATCCCTAATGTGTTTATCTCACAGTGATGACTTTCAGCACGCTTTAGCACGTGCTTCCCTTTTATTTGGTTGAATAGTCTTGCTCCTATTATAATACCTTATTCAGGGGGATCCCATTCTCCCATAAAGACAAAATACTGTACATGAAACATCCAAAAGTCATTATCGCTAGGAAGGACAGGATAAAAGAAGATAGTTTTCAATATCATTGCTTTGATTTTGAGGGAGCAGGGTTTTTTCTTTTTATTGTCTCACCTGGTATTTGTAGTGGATGTGAGATATGATAGCGGTGACTTGAATATGAAGATCTTTAGGCGTGTTCTGATAATCTTCATTTGTTAGATCGCTAGAGCAATGGTTATTTACAACGTTGATGAAGTCATCGTATTCAATGAATCAGGAAAAGCGAATGGCAATGCTACTTTTAAAGGCTCAACGAAAGCCAGTGACCCAAATACTTTATTAGCAAGAATTCTCCAGTATCTGGAATGCCCTCAGTATTTGCGGAAAAACTTTTTCCCGAAACATCCGGACTTAAAATATGCAGGTTCGTTGTTGCTTTACTTTTTACAGTATTCTACTCTTCGTTTCAATTTTCAATGCTGCATTTCTGTTGATGAACTGTTATCTTTCTAATTCATGACGGTTTTTCGAATCTACCACAGCAGATATATTGAATTAAAGTGTTTTGAGTTGAATCGAACTATTATGAAAGTACTGTGTTGAAGAGAAATATTTTGCATTCGTATTTTGAAGGGGGCCATTAATGGAAGAGGCCATTATCAATGAGATTATCGGAAAGTCATGAATATACGCCCGCCAAGCAACGATAGACAAATTTTTCATTACCTCAGCTCGAGCGAGCACCATGAAACAGTCGAGACCTTTCAAGGTATGAACATTTGTAAGGATAATCACTCTACCCCCGTCTCTGATATTCGAAACAAACACAGCAAAACAACTTTAAAATTTCAAGTTCTGCAAAAAATTCTCCCATCTTCATTCCAGCAGTTACTAAAAACTTGGTAAACACTGTGCATCCTCCCAGTTCCCCTTTTGCTGTCTTTTTCTTTTTCTGTATTTTTCGTAGGTTATGCCATGCCGGATGAGTCAAAATAGGCGAGGCGTTTAAAAGGCTAGTGCTTCCTGAGCACAAAAGCAACGATATCTTGCTATATCTGATTGAATAGCTAGCATTTCAATTATTCTTAGAATTTTTCCTGGCTGAAATCGGTCACTCTTTTCAGATTCTGCTGGGGATTCTGTAAAATAGCTTCCTTCGAGAAACCTTGATAAACGTGCCAAAATTATGAGCAAGCTTCCCTGGTATTTTTCCCTCACAGCGACGACTTGAGAACGCTTTAGCATGTCCTATCCGCTTAGGAGATTGAAAAGTCTTCTCCCTAGCATGAATAACTTATTCACACTGTGATCCAGCTGAGGAAAAAATACACAATATCGCTCAGCAAAATCTAACTTAATCAAAATACAAATAATGATAAATTATCTTAAAGAGGATATCTTAAGGATCAAAATAACGCAGGAAGTAGACTTTTCTGACTTTTGGATCCGGAGATATTTGCTTGCAAGTTGGATGAAATTCACATTGTCTACTTTTCATGTAATTTTTTGGAAGATTAGGATTTGAATCAAGATTTTTGGTAGATCAATAGAATTGCACTTGAATTCATTGCTGTTTGAGGCAAATGTAATTCAAAGTTGCAGGATTTTCAAAGTTTCTTTTATCGCACGATCTTAGGATGTTATTGTTGGGACCCTAACTATTTCTTGGAAAATATTTTACTTTATGTTATTAGAAATGCTTTCTTAATCCACGAAATTGGTTGGCCTGATTTTCGAACAGTGTTTGATTTGTTCTTTTGTGCCCTTTACGCAATGGATGGAAGTAAAGATTCTCATCACCGACTGTAGAGGATGTCCCAAAAAATTGTTGCCCGTTTGTATGGCTGCTGTTAACTAGCTGTATATTTAATTATCTAGGCTTTTACACAATTGCATAATACAGCCTTCAACTTAGAGTTTGAGACCTTGCTTGAGTCAATCTGACATGTGATTACTGCTTTATGTCAGAGAACAGGCAAAGTATGTTTTTTTCGAAAACAGCACTTCTGTTGCTATCCTGCAATGTCAAAACAAAGTAGGTTTTCAAGGAAAGTTTTCTACCATTTCTTTAAGGGTTGAAAGGGCTCTATTATAAATAGAAGGCATTAGAATTTAGTAAAAACCTCAGTACGATGCTAGAACTATTTCTTTGAAAAATTACTTTTTTGACGTTGCTAGAAAACAACTAAAGTACTGTTTTTAAATTGACATGAAAATTGACCGGAATCTTCGGAACGCGTTTTTACAATTCATGAAGGTCTCTGAATTCATACCGGGTGTCTCAAAAAAAGTACCCCCTTTTGACTGGAAATAGGAGCGAAACGATAAGATATCATTACTCCCCGAGTGGACAGCTAAATTTATCAATCTTCAACTTAGATCCACATACCTTGCATTTAAAAATTGGCCACCAAACACTGGAGATACAAGCTTGCAAAGTCAAAATTTACAGTGCAACCGAAACCAGAGGTTTTGTAAAAGGGCCTAACTATGATTTGCTTTCACAGGCATGTTGCACAGGAATTTCGACTTTGACCTTTACCTTTCTCCATTGAAAAGAATTATACCTTGAAATGCTTCAATCGTTCTCCAAATAGTTATTCCTTCGAGGAATCAATCCGTGCATTGCATTCCACTCCAAGTGTCAAAGAAGAAGAAAAGGAACACACGCATGCTCATTTGGGAGATGTTGCACGACTTCATCATTCTTACCACATTTTTGTTATATTTGTTTAATCAGGACGATTTCCACGAGTCTTTCTTATTCTTTTCAAAAGCGAAAAACTGAAACTTAAAGTTTACAGGTGGTTTGGAAAAGATCCATAATACAAATCATGGCTAGGCCCTTTTACAAAACCTCTGGTTTTGGGTGCACTGTAAATTTTGTCTTTGCAAGCTCGTATCTCTGGTGTTTCGTGGACTATTCTTAAATACAAGGTATGTGAATCTAAGTTGAAGATTGATAAATTTAGCTAACTGCTCGGAGAGTAATGGTATCTTATCGCTTCGTTCCTATTTCCAGTCAAAAGGGGGTACTTTTTTTTGAGACACCCTGTATGTGATGCCATTTAGTCATATCAAAGACAAATGTATTGGGCTTTTTCTCTTTTGGTTCAATGTCAGCGTTTTTTATTTCGCTAGGAAGTTCACTTCCGTCACGGCAATTTTTTTATGAGCCATTTGATCCAAAGAAGGATGTAATATAACCACAGACACCACCATTTTTAGGTATTCGTGTGCAGTGCGCAGGCTTGAGACCTTGCCAAATTCCCATTCTACCACTTAAGATCAGGAAATTCGCTCAGTGGCCTCCCTCTTTATTCATAAGGTTTATTGAATCCACTGGATTGTCCTCATCACATGAGAATCGACGACGAGTCATTATATAGAGAAGGGATAGTTGTAGACAGACCAGTGAAGAAGGGAGAAGGCTCTTTTGTGAATGCTGGTATGAGAAAAGAAGTCAAAGTGGACAGGCACATTCAGACTGGAATGCGTGTCACAGTGAAAATTGATTCTTCAGGTAACTGAATGCTTTCAAGATGTGTTTGTGCTCCTTTGTTCTTACCCTGTCCTATAAGCAAGAATAGATTTTGTAACGCAATGGCTTTAGCCGTTTTTGATTAATAGTGCAATTCAAAATGATCAGAAATCGAAGAAAAAGGAAACTTCCTCAACTTGTAATTCAAAATATAACGAAGTATCAAAAGTTGCCCTGGCATCAGTATAGCAAACTGTAGCCTTTTGCTTGCGAAAGGTGGTTTTAAGGCCAATTTACAGTCAGTGGAATTTTCCGAGCGGGCGGAATCTTAACAATAACATGCTGCTCTGCTGTAACAATCTATTCAATTTCAGAGCGACATTTTCTTTCGTAAACAAAAGAATTTCTGCCCGCTCGGAAAATTCCACTGACTGGATATTGGCCTTTAGAGAGAAATCATGAGTCTATTACGAAAGAAGAAGCAGAAGTCTAATGTCCCATTCACACTGCAAGTTAAACCAGTTTATAAATTAAACCAGGTTTTCGAAGGGGGCCTTCTGATTGGTCAATCCAACAAATCCAGCCATTTGGTTGGTAGAAATTTAAACTGGTTTAAATAAAGCTGGTTTACTTGTGTCAGTTTGAATGAAGCATAAGATCTGCGTAGCTGATTTTGTGTATCTAATTCAGGAACTGAGCAGTAACTGTTTCGTTTAATCCCAAAATATGCAAGAATTGCGATGCCGTCGGCTCTACTCCTGAATTAAAGAAATATCTGCCAGACAGATCTTCTGATTGATCGATCTTCTTTTGTTGTAATTCCATTTCTCTTTACTTTGTGGGCAGAAGGGGACAGCTTGACCTGCTGATATCCGGGTAACTTTAGTGGCTTTTTTTGTCTTTAATTACTGGTCGAGAGAATTTCCATTATCTCCCATCGCTAATCGCTTTAATTTGTGGTTCCAATCAGAGGTGGCTGATGCCATTGTGTTTCAAAATCTGTCTTTGTTTGTTTTTGTTTGTTTGTCATCTTATTTTAATTCGATATCAGCACCAGCTATACATATGTATATAAATATATATATATAGTGTACGATTTGAAGAGGGCCTAACTACTCAAAGAAACAGGCATCTGTGTGGTCTTTTGCGCTTTTTCTTTACCAGTGCTAACTAGTTTCGCCCACTAGGGCATCTTCAGAGCAACTGAATAAATTTGACAAGTCAACCTATATTTATAGTCAAAGAATTTAATCAAAAAGATTAATGTCCAAATAAGGTCCTTCCGTATATATATATTGGATACCAATAGTGCGGATGAAAAACGAACGAGAAATAAACAAAAAAGAGATGTTTTTTAGCACGAGAAAAAGAGTATATATATATATACATATATACTTGTTGATACTGCTTCTATCGAGGCCAATACGGTCTACTATGCTGATCTGAAAATACTCCCAATTACCCTTTCTTCACAGCTTTAACTCCTCTCCTACAAAAGTATCAGGAGTTTGCCAGTTGACGACATGTCAAAGTACATGAATAGAGCTAATTTGAGGTAATGTACAAATGCAACAATGAATTTTCCTGCGCAGGCTGTTTTGCCTTTAGCTAGCAACATCCATGTACGTGTCAAAGTCATCAAATACAAGAGGCTAATTTCAGACTTGCATATGTATGCTATGTGTACTATGTGGGCTATATGCTAAGTGTGCTATGTGTGCTATGTGTGCTAGTGTGCTATGTATCTCTGTCCATCAATTATGAAGACCGTCAGGAGTTTACATAGATACATACATACATACGTAAAATATTTGTTGAGGCAGATCAGGTTGGGTCAACCCAATGACTGGTGTGGATCTGCCCTTTTGTTGCCTCTGGTTTTAAAGAGATAGCGAAGAAACAAGGAAAGGGTTATTGCAGCTCTTGGCCAGTGACGCGGGTAGGGCCTAAACTGCGAAGTTTTTCTTCTAAAAATTGGACTGTGAAAAAAGTTATATGCAGAGTGGGTATGGTCGAACACGTGACGTGAGACGTTCATGTATTTTTTCTTTGTTCAAGGTAAGTAAGAAAATTGGAAGTTTTTGTGCTTATTGATCGTATTACACTTGCACAGTACAGGCCTTTTGCACGTCAAACTGACAAGAATTCTCATGGATTTATGAACATTGATAAGAACTTTCTGAAACTATGTGCATTCTAATGTGAACTCTTGATTTGCTGGAAAGATTGCCAAAATTTTGTATTCGGATTCTTTAGAAGCTGAATATTTCCCCTTCAAGAATTCTTGAGGATCTTTTGGCAGAAAAATGATCCTAATGTGCTTAAGGCGTGTACTGCAGCTTTTTAACACTGAACTGTATTATCTATTACTAGTAATGAGATTAGTCAGTGAGTGCGGCGTTTCAAGCATTGAAACAAACTACTAACAGCTTGAAAAAAGTTAGGCCTCTCCCTTGCTTTTGCATCACTAAATCCGAAGGCTGATATCTGGTTTCATTGCCTTATTCGTCAAAATTCTATTTTCCATGTCAACTTTTTACTTCTTTTCTCATGAACTTTTCTTTCTTTTTCCTTTTGAATAGCCCTCCTGGAGGGACCATGACGGAAAAAGGGTCTCATTGACCTTTTAATGCTATCCCTGCCATCTTTAACATGGGGTGTTTTTTAAATTTAGACTATTGTCAAAGCAAGATATGGATTAGGAAGGCTTTGTTGCTGTTTCAAGATTGTATGATCACACTAGATAATTTGCATACAACCCTTGCATGCGCCTTGCAACTCTCCACATCTGGAAATCTGGATATCGCAACTTTTTGATTCAACTCGAATAAGGTGCGGTTAGTACCGCTAAAATTCTAGCCCCCTCCAGCAACCTGTACAATTTGCCGTCCAATTACAATCTATCAAATGATTTTCTTTTAGAGGGTAGACATGCAAGAGGAACTATAGTCTCACCTTCAGAGCCAAGGACCAAGGAAGGATTATATTGGGGTTATAACGTCAGAGTTGCACAATCATTTGGGGCTGTCTTCACGCAATCACCTTTCAAAGATGGTTATGATGTTACTATTGGTACATCAGAGCGCGGCAGACCAGTTCGTAGATTAAAGCTACAAAGGTTTAGGTAAGTTTTATATAGCATACGTGTCGATCATTTTCCTTCTTTTGTAGCATTTAAAGGTGACCTGAAGTGAAACTGTTGTTGATGCTAACGTATAGCTGTATTGAGTGATGACAAATCCCATTGACATATTTTTCATTTTGAGTTATTCACTATTTTGTGAATGCGAAGATGACGTCATGAATCAAAAGTATGCAAGCTTGACCATGGTTCCACAAGCACAAGTAGATCAGTTCATAATCATTTTTTCCAATGCACATGTTCTTTTTAAACATCACGTAGTGTTTGCAAAGAATTCAAATACTACCTTGTTGGCTTACACACAAAATGACGTCGTCGGCTGATACTTCAAAACAAAGCATAGAAGTTGAATCTTTAAAAGGGCTCGTGTGAAAGGCTCGTTACTCTATTGTTATCACTGTTTTTTATTCAATACCGGGTGAGTAAAGAAAGCCCGGCATTTGAAACACTGCTGCTCCCCAAAAATATAGCCTTAATTGCCTTATTAGCCTTAATTGAGGCCTACTAAAGCCTACTAAAAAGAAAATAAATGATGACAGTGATGATGATAAAATATCTGAAATCATATTTTGCAATATTTGATTGCATTGCCAATATGCTCAATTATTGTAAGATTTTTTTCGTGGGAGAAATCGGTCACTCAATTCAGCTTTTGCAAGGGACTTTCTCTAGAAATCCCCTTAAGAAACCTTAGAAAACGCGCTAAAACCACGAGCACAACACCATAACCATTTTGAAGCTACATCAATGACTTTATCGCGCTTTAGCACTTATTATCCTCTTGGGAGGATAAGAAAGTCTTCCCCTTTGTATGAAAAAATTTTATTCAGGGGGATTTCATTCTCCTACGACGAAAAGGTACATGAATACACGCATTTGTCGTCATCGTTCGGAAAGCAAGCAAGGGAAATGTTGGTCACCATTTTCACTTGTTTTTACAGTGTTTTGAAAATGAGGCTTTCTGCAGAAGATCTTCCATTTCCATGGAAGGAATGACCGATTAAAGGGTGGTAAATTTCTTAATCTAATTGAGCGTATCAGCAATAAAACAAGACAGTTTTCAATATTGTTCCTGCATTATCCAGGGAAAGGTACTTCTTCAAATGCCGGGCGTTTTATTGACTCAACCATATTATTCTGTACTTTGAATTATTTCGGCATGGTGGCCACGTCAGTCAAGGGACTTATTTACTGTGGGTTGTGCAAGTTAGTACGATAGCTAAATCCAAAACAGTGCGCAAAAGTTATAAAATCGTATCAAAAATTTGATCTATCAAACAAAGTCAAGTAATGCTAACTATGGAGACCCTTGAAAAGGTGAAAGTCTATCGAAGGAGACATGTTCCATTCCTTGCGTATTTTATATTAAAGCTCTGAAATGCATTAACGTGCGGACCACGGAGCCTTGTCTTGTGTAGTTTTTCTTCGAACATCGAGCAAAATCATACTTTTTACAGACGAAACAGACTAAAAAGATTTTCTTAGGTTCCTTTATGGAGTTCAAGCTCCGCACTGTTGAACTTCAGTTAAGAAATAGAATTTCGATGGATTTTGAAGTGCAGGTTTAACGATTCCATCGACAAGCCGTCTTTAGATTTTTCTGGAGCATTTCATGTACTCCGTTTTTCGGGAAAAAAGTTATAGAATAGCAATGGGTGGAGATACGGATATGAAAAAAATACGCAGATCTAAGTCAGGCATTGTATGATAGATTTCTTTTATGATTTTTATCAAATGAATCAAATAACACACACTTTTACTAGAATAAGAGCTGACATCGGGGAACTTCTCTCTGGACTCCCAATATGTCTAATGTTTTGCCATATACCATCAAAAAGGTAAATTAAACAAGTTGAGAAGAAAAAGAAAATCCAAGTGCAAGGGTACAATTTATTACAAATATGAAATTTGATTATCTAATCTAAAGTAGCCCGATGTTCAAATGCCAGGGATGTCATTACGAGTCTAGCGCGACCTCGTTTCCGAAATAGTCCCTCCAGAGGTGTGGTTGAAAGAAAAATTTTCACGAAAGAAGAAAAATACGCCTGAAAAATTGAGAGCAATACTTCGTTTTTAGGATTGCTGATAGGCTATTTCAGTTTATAGAATTTCAATGATGTAATTAGATCAGTGTTACATAGTGATAATATAGTGATATAGTGTAAATATAGTGATATAAACTGTTCCAAGTTTAGACCCCAGGAAGGAGAGACCATTTTGAGCTCCGTCACTGTTTTGAAAAGGTTGATTAAATTTGTTTTCGATATTCGAGTTATCCGGCTCTGGCCAAATGAAATGTTTTTAATTTAACTATAGGCATGCATTGATTGTATTTGGCGGCCTTGGTGGCTTAGAGGTAAGCCTGGAATCAGACGAAACATTGTCAGAATCAGATCCATCGTTGCTGTTTGATCATTATATTAACAGTTGTCCGAGTCAAGGAAGCCGAACGATTAGAACCGAAGTAAGTATCGTTACATCACCAATAAATCCCTGCATACAAGACAGTGTAGTTTTCCATCAGTAGGAATATTTTCTCCTTTTTAAGACACTAGGATGCCTGTTTTTTCAATTCCTTACAAACTGTAAATATAGTGATGTAGTTTTTATTGCAACGGTTCCAATTATTTTAGAAATTCTCATTTTTGAAAATTTGACACCTAGAATGATATATACATTTTATTGCACAGGCAACTGATTTATATCAATAAATTTCGTAATCATGCAAATCGTGATATCAAGATTCCTGGAAAGATTTGTGCTGTTCCTAAAGCCTATGGCTCAAGAACATGTGTTTTTAAACTATTATTTCAAGTTATGTTGCTGTTAACAAAGATTTGGCGAGTGATGCAAGTGAAAATTTTTTGATAAGTAGCGTCACCAAATTTTGAAGCCCCGATATACATTTTGAAACGCATGATATACATTTTACTACGACAGTGCACCCGCCGGGATTGAAGCATCAACACTGTTTCTGACTTACCCGGTATGTAAAATTCTAGTCTCGTAGGCTAAATGTTCTACTTTCTTTTTAACAGGAAGCTGTGTTGATTACGCTTTCCAGCATTCAGCCGAAAATACACAAATGCTTCAAAACTGAAAGCTAGCCAAGAAAAGAGTCAATATTCCATTGTTGTATACATGGAGGCCTTGGGAGTCTTGGAGAACGGCGGACCACCACGGCTCCGTGGCAGCTGAACGCAAATTTACCGGAGGGGATGTTGCTCTGCATTCCTGGAAATGCTTCGACGCGACCCTGGCGAGTGAAATTCAAAGAGATACTTTTGATGTAAATAGCACGCTTTTACGGTACATAAGAGCCACAGTCACCTTGAGTCCTCTGCAAGCATGCTAAATTTTCAGACGCTCTGAAAATCAAATTTTGTAAAACAAAAACGATCGATACATAGTGCAGCGAGTCAACTGATAGAATACATCAACCAAGGTAAAACTTTTCTATCGATTCAACCACTGTGGTTTGATCTACAGGTTGTCTGACAAAATTGTTCGACGTTTGATTAAATATTGAAAAATAACGATAACATGAACCGACTCATGCCAGGATAGCCTTCTCCGTAAGGTTTTGAAATGATTTTAGAAAGCAGAATGTCGCAAATCGGTTGAAAATTCATTGAGTTAAAAGCTTTCAAAGATAAGAGATATGCGACAACTGAAACCAGAGAGACCCCAGATTACCAGTAATTCAAAAAAGCTCGAAGATTGATGTAGAAGAAAGTTATACAATGTCATACCTCTCATTGATATCAGAGCAAACCTAATATGACATCCTTAGTATTTCAATCCTTATAATCATTCTCAAAATTTATTTAAGATTGCATGTATCAAAAATGAGTATTTCAAAACATAATCAAGGAGAGACTGAATCTTTTTCCTCAAAAATCCATATACTTGAAAGTTTTTCTTGAAAGAAACTTTTGAAAGAAAATTGAAAACTTGAAAGAAAATGTTGGCTTCTATAACTTCATATGGAAGAATTTTGAATGATGTCAAAAACATGCTGTTCATTGAAGTGGTGATTTGGAGACGCCATAACTCCAAAAATCGTGAGATATTTAAACGATCATCTAAGGAAGCATACCCAGTGATTTGGAGAGTGGATATCTTAAAAAAAATCGATAAATGTTAAGCAAATTATTGTCATCCTTGCATTTTCTAATGGTAGTGAAATTCGGAAAAAATCTTCACCGGCTTATTTTGTCTTCGCCACTCGCCGTCTGATTGGTCAGTGAAAGCAACGCTTTACAGGTTTACGGCAAGTCCCGACTTTGAGAAACTGCATTACAAGAAACTCAGGCCTGATTTCACTGAATAAAATACCTCTTTATTATCCGGGCTGATTCATGCCTAGTTTCTTTTAGAATGGCAAATAGCAATATTATAAGGTGCATATTTTAATGTATCTCTCAATTCTCTAGAAACAAGAATGAAAGTTTCAAGCCCAAATCATTCTAATTTCAAGAAACCTTCAATACTGGCTCAGACCATTAGATCTTTGCACAGCAATGCATATTTCAAAATTTTTTCTTAACAATTTTGACTGACTGCTGTTCAAGAGTATAAAAGTACTTCTTATACCATGGTATACACACCCTGTTTTCAAGAAGTATTTCTTGACACAAGAAACCAATCAGGCTGTCTTTGGGTAATTAGTTTCTTAAAGGCGGGACTTTTACTGTAATGATTTGATGCAAAACTGCGGATGCTACGAATGACGCCACTAACCTGCTGATGACGGTTGAAAGAAGCCCATCCTCCCCTGGCTTATTCAAGATTTAGCTCCTGAATTTAGAACTTCCATACCCTATCTTCACTCCTCCTTGGGTATTGTATTTTGGCCATGTCAGTGATATGTGACTGTACAATCTGTATTTGTAGACTCGTGCAAGTAAAAATTCATTTTAAAACTTGAAAGATTAGTTTACTCTTTGGGTAGTAGTCTTCATGTGGTACATAACCTGCCCCCAATGAACTGGAGTGTAGTATCTGTTAACGGTAGGGGTAGTTTTTCTCCAAGTTTGATATAGTCTATTGAGAAACACAGATCATCATCGTCATCATATTGTGCCGTGCTGCATGGTGTTGGATATCATTGATCTCCATACGTGACGGTTCCAAGTGCACGATATCTTTTGTCTTGTGTTTTCGTTCTTTAACCATGATGTCACACTATCAATCATCTTCCCTCTCTACCTACCCTGTTTCGTTCTGTATCAATTTTCCCTGTCCTTGCTAAATGCTCTATTTCTTTTTTCTCATCACGTGTCCAAAGGAAATTGCCTGCCATTTCTTTATTTCTTTATCGACCAATGTTGTCCCTGCCATTTGAACGTCCTGTTCATTTGTAATTCTAACATATGAGATTCCAGGTATTTTGCCAAAAAACCACTTACCAGCCGCTTTTCAATCGATTTTCAACCTCCATGTTCATCGCCCATGCTTCGCATCCATACGTGCAGAGACACCAAATGAAAAAGGAAAATACCAGAGTATCCTGACAGTAAGGGGGGGGGGGAGGGTTGGGGTGGGGTTATTGAGTAATAAGGTAGATGTCTGAGGGTACACTGCAGCTCTAGCTAATCAAGGTTTGACGGAAATTAAGGACATTTCACTTCTTCACTACGCTCTAAAGGAAACGATGTTCAAAAATGTAGCATTGAACAATAGCCATGATAAACGTGACACTGAGATAGAGATTGAACTTGCTACAAGTCTCTCTCACGGAAAAAACAGGAGAAGGAAAAAAAAGCGAGAGACTTGTGATACGTGGCATGCACATTAACCCTAATCCGCATGGGGGGTGTTTTCCACTCCCCTCGAGGTTCTTCTTGCAGCGTTTTTAAAAGACATCAACTATGTCCCCCAAACCCCTCTGAATTTTACTAATTATCTATTCGCCACATTTTGACAAAAAAAATTTGAAACAATAGCGCTTACAGGTCACGTGACATGCCCATATTTGGAGGCAGGTAGCAAACAAATCATTATTTTTGATGATTTCAATGGAAAAATTTGATCAAATTATGAAGTATTATACACCAAATGAATCAGTCAAAGAAGAGCTTTAATTTGATACCGGAATTTCTGGCATTTGATGATGTCAGCATTTTTTGATGATGACGTCATTTTGGCCGCTATTTTGGGCTAATTAGCAAATTTTTTGAATGTTTTCAAATTTTTTCAATTGAAAACACTCCAATGATACGTTTGAACTGGAGTATTACCACTTTGCAGCTTCTTTTTGTCTATTTATACAGAGAACAAATTAATTGCATAAATGACGTCATTCAAATTGGTTAATTTCTGCCAAAATGTCACTCCAAAGTCATTAATTTCACTGACATTAAATTTTCATATCAAATTTGTGGCTAAATTGAACCAAAAACTGCTAAATGTTTACGCACAACCTTCCTTAAATTCAAATTTAACTTGGAAATCTGATTTTCACAGATTTTCAACTTCATGACGTCACTGTGACGTCATAAGGTGTGGCGGCCGCACCCAAATTAAGCTACATGCTATAAACTACCTGATCCATAATGGTGCCAAGTTGTATTGAATTCTGAAGAGGATAAAGCTGTTTTCAGAGGGGGGTGGAAAGAACCCCCCCATAAATGGTAGCTCGAAAAAAGCCCATATGGATTAGGGTTAATATTCATGAGCTATCGGGTCTTGCTTCCATTTTCAAAATGACGGGGTTGTTGTCGCTCTGTTGTATCATTGTACTTTCTAAGCACATGATTGGATATTGGTTTTTTGTAAAAGGGTGCCGACTGGACAGAATCCTGTCCAGCCAACTACCTAGGCTACCAAGTACTACAAGTCTCTCTCGCTTTTATTCCTTCTCCCTTTTATGCCGCGGGAGAGACTTGTAGCAAGTCCAGATAAAGATTGAATGACTTTATAAAATTTAGAAGATGCAGAGAAATAGGAATATAAACAAAATTTGCTGATTTGGAATTGTTTTCATTTTTATAATAACAAGATAGATATCTATTCACATATGTTCAATTTGAAACAATAAAACAGTCTATTGACAATGATATATTTCTATTTACATTATTTTATGATAGATAACAAGACACTACTCAGCCAAACTACTAAGATCTATTTGATAACTACTGTCGAAAAAGAATTTGAGTGCAAAACCCACACGAACTAAAACGTAAGATAATAGCCGCAATTACTGTACCACACCGTAAAAATCTGTATATAAGAAACTGTAGTTTTAGGACATCCAGGCTGATCTTTGCGCAATTTAGCACCTTGTATTTGGGCGATTAAGAACCACTTCAGCGTGGCAAGTGAAGCAGTTCTTACATTACAAAGACTTCAAAAGACTGAAACAATGCTGCAAACTCAGGTAAATGTGCAAGATCACTAACACAAATGTACAGAGGTAAAGCTAAAAATCGGCCATTTTCATGCAAGCTTTTGCATGTTTCTTTGCTCTTTTTGCTACCCTTTGTAACTGCCCTATCTAATGGCTGTTTACGTCCTATTTTACACGCTGATGGGAACTTGGAGTGGATATGAGGCCTTCTAACTAAGTTATATAACTCGGATTTGTCAAATGTTACATTCTTGGACTGTCAACTTTGAAAATGATGTGCTGAAATTACTATGAGAACATTATTCTTTTTGTCGCTGTGATTGCCCTCCGATTTATTGCGAACCTGCGATATTCACATATTCCAATTTCCACATTTTCATCCAGTTTCAAAAATATGAAAATCTGCTATTTCGCCGATGCAGTACACACAATAACAACGATTTCAAACTGATTTAAGAACATACCGAAGACCACGGACTTTTTCGGAAACCTTATGAAGAATCGGAACAAACTGTCCTCTTAACATCATATTTGTTTATATTTGCACTTAATTGACACAATTTTAGCTAAATCTTAGACATCGAGGGTTAAAACCAAAATATCGTGAGCAAAAATATAGCATAGGAGACAAATTTTGCAGGTTCTGACAAGATCTTCGGGAAAAAATATTCAAATACCTTTAGTGGCAGAAACTTTTGGATTTTCATGTAATCGCCAAGCAGCTATGGCGGGTCTTCAAAGGCAAATTTTATGCAAATGTCAGTGAATGTGTTCAACTGACACTCGCAGTCGTACGAAACCTTAAAAGCTAACTTGATCGTTGCGAACGTGGAAGTTGTCTATTGAGCAACATTACGACAACTGATCAAAAGCAAAAAGCTGGTTCTCAACATTCACAACATCTACTTAAAAGAACAAATCCTGGGTTTGTATGATTGATGATACAAACAAAATTTTCCCTTTTCCGTTTATGCGATAACCAGTTTTTTGTCTCAAGGCACTTCTTCAACTTAAAACAATGGATTCCTCAACAACACCAAAATCAAGACGCGTTCAACATCAAAAATAAAATTTAGATTGGGGCTAAAGAACTACTAAAGTGGATGACTAATACTAACAATGATAATTAATTTCACAACAAGAAATGTCTCGTGAATCGCTACTTTCTACCCAGTATCACAAACACGACATTTCCCGCACGGTGCTCAGTTTATTCACTTCAGTTTGTTAATAGGACTACCTACTCAACAAAATATTTCAAACACATTGTCGATTGTTTCGTTAGTTGGCACTCATGGTGTGGTCTGGCTGTTTAATAATACCATTTCAACATGAAAAATGCGCACTAACATGTGAAAACCCATTTATTGCAAATATTTGAAGCAAATCAAATACGCTAGAATACAACATCGAATTAAAATCATAAAATAATTCTGTTACTCTTATCGTTATTCTCAGTTCAGTAGAGTAGGTATAACGCATACTTGAATAAACTAAATGCACGCATATTTTAGTTGTCCACAATTAAGTTCGTCCAGAATAATAAGCGATGCTTTCTGCAATGCGCATTTGCGATACGGATGGTAGCAAAGAACTTTACACTAACGTACATCGCGTCCTCCCATTGAATGTCAATAGAATCATTTGCAGTTGGTGCACAATATAAAAACTTCCTCGCCTATTAATAATCAGTACCACTCCCAAGTAAAACCCTTGTAATCAAAATTTGACAAGGAGGGACTGGCATTTTTCTTATGGACTTAGTCTTCCTTAAACCTTGTATTTTGATTTGCCCTGCCCCGTTACACATGCGTATATTCCGGTGCAGTTCGTAGCCGTTAGTAATGAAGTGAACAAATGCAAATTCAGCATTATCTAGAGGCTTTGAACCAACTAGGCGAGAAAGGTGAAATTACAACGCCCATAGGCACAAGCACAATGCACCATACAGAAGAAGTATATTCCATTGAATTAAAGGGTAAATAATGAGACCCTCTTCATAGCTTTACGACAAAGTATATACGAATCTGGGCCAAGAATTTCTTTGCATCTTCGAAGGTAGTTGCGGTTGTTATATGGTCAGAAAGCTGGCAAAGCTAACATACAGGCAATTTGTGTTAACAAATCATGTTAAAGGCATTGAGTCAATTCAGATACATGAGCGTTGGTAATTTTGTGACTCATGGAAAAATGGAAAAGTGTGATGAAACCGAATTTTGAAATTGGAACAATCTATTTCGGGAACTTCCAAATACCAGAAAATCCTAACTCGGTCTCATCACATTTTTCCATTGGCCATTTGTCCAAATATTACCAAAATCAGCGCCATCAATTCTGCCAAATAAATACACGAGTGTTAATGCTGTACGGACGTTTTGCTGACAAAATGCTGATGATCTTTTTTATCGCAAAATAGTACCAAATTCAATTGCAGTATGGAACAAAGAAATATTAATCCTTGAGGTATTCTCAGGAATTTCTTTGGCCTCATTTCAACAGTGACAACATAACATCATTTATTAAAGAGTTGAAAGTTGATATTGATCATGAGCGGGCAAATCATGTGGACTCAGAGCCTTTGATTTTCTCGTTCTTGTAGTATCCTGGAATCACGCAGATGGGGAGAATATGGCGATGGGGGCATCTGACTAAGGCTCATTGCACTCTTTATAGGAATCAACTTGAATAACAACATCAATAACAAACTAGCAGCAGCAGTTCCCTGTTAATCTTCGTGTTTGTGCTATTTTCTGTTCTTGTTGGTTTTTTTTAGTTTCGCATTGCTGAGGTGGATTACTGGGTTAAACTATGCCTTGTAATATTTAACTCTCGCTTTACATTACGAGTCTAAAAACTCAAATTTCTGTCACCAGTAATCTGCCTTGGCTTTGTTGTTTAGTAGTTTGTTTTTTTTACGTAATGTGTATTGGTTTTTGTGGTCTCGTTCTTTGTTTTTTGTATAGAAAATTAACTTGGTTTGTAAGTGCCATTCATAGTGAAGACCCAGTGACTTTATGTCTTTTTTCATTATGGATGGCACAGTGTAATGTAAATTATATATTGTAGTTTTTTTAATCTTGATATAAAAAAAAATCAACTTGACTCATGACATAATGCTGCAGTGACACTCATGGAAGCAAGTTGGCCTTCGAAATGAGGAAGACACCCGAACTCAGTGTTCACAAAGAAAGATTAGTTGATTCTCACTGAAAACTTTAATTCTGAGGGGCTGTAACATCGGAGGCTCGGCCCGACACCTTGTGCCCATCCGCCATTATCTAGAGCACTGAACTTTTGGTAAATTGCTATGGTTTTCTTAGCCAGACATGAAATTTCACCCTAATTTTCAATTTGAAGTCCACAAGCCGTAGAATGAGCGTCCACCAGTCTATCAATAGCAATAGGTAGTCAGTCTAGGAATCAACAGTAATTGTACAGAGACTGAATCATCAAACGCAATACATCTTTGTAAAAGGTCCCTCGACGCCAGAGTTATCCACGATTTAAACGAGTTAGGCCCTAAGTAACAGAAATCACTCTACCCTCTACTAGTCCAAAGCAAAACAAGAAATTACGGTCATTGAGTAGCCATTTTTAGAGATGTTGCTTTTTTGGAGTGATAGGTGGTGTGCATGTTACGTCACATCCGATTCTAAATTAAATGCTACGCTACGAGCTACGCAAGATAGCCCCTGAGGATAAGAAATCATACCATTTGTTGCTACTCGGAAGTAAATTACTGACGGAAAATTTTCATTTTTGAAATCATAAAGATCAATAAAAATTAATCTGTGATTTCAAGGCAAAAGAGAACCTAAAAATGGTGCTTACAGCATCGTAACGTTTGCAAATTCCAAGTGTAAAGTTGGTCATACTCAACTGAAACTAGTACAGTGTTAAAAGCAAGCTCTTGTGCATTCTTTCACCTTCGGCCATAACAAATGATGAGTCATCATTGATGACCTTATCAGCGTCTATGGAAAGGAGGGAGTGGTTTAGATGAAAAGCAGCTCAGATCAGAGGAGACCACATTTCAAAATTTACATAAATTACTAAGATATCAACAGCGACCATTCCCTTCACACCTACGTCTACATTTTAATCATCAAGCCACTAGCAGCAGAAATGCTCAAATTTTCCAGGAAGGAAGATTGGAAGAGAAACGGAAGGGATCGGAAGGGAAGGATGGACAGGAAAGGAAAGAAAAGGGAAAAGGAAAGATGGGAGAGAAAGGAAATGATATTGAATTGGGCAGCATAGGTTTCAAATCTTTAAAAAGCTGGGTGTAAAATGCAATGACCTATTTCTTTGAACTGAACGGCTTCAAAGGTACTTGAACTATTTTACAGTAAATCTGCCGTTGGACTTTTCTGAAATCTTCAATATTTTTTAGAATTACAGTGTTTTTCTTCTTTGTTAAGAATTCAAGAAAATTTTCGAAAACAACTTAAAACTGTCATAATTTCTAAACCCCTAGATGGAAGATCAAATAATTTTGAAGAAAGCCATAGTTTTTGGATCCCTACAATATGGTATCAAGCACTACTTTTTCACTCTTCTGGCTTGCGATTTAGAAATTTGATGACGTCACATCATAAAATGAGTTGAAATATAAAATAGGCTGTAATTTCGACAAATAATGAAGATTTCTGAAAAGTTCAAAGGTTGAATCTAAGAAAAGTGGCTAAAGTTTCCTTAAAGTCATTCAGATGAAAGAAATAGGTTAATGAATTTTACACCCGCCTTTTTTCGTAGATTTAAAGATTTGGAACCTATGCTGAATTGGGCAGTATATTAGGAAAAAAGAAAGTACGTAAAAGACACAAAGGTGGCTAGCCAGTTATCAGGCAGGAAAAAATTGAGCGCCATAATAAGGCATCACTGATGGAAACCAATCAACGTATAACCTATGAAATATCATTGAAGCAGTGAAAATGACTGAGGCACCATGGCATCTTTGGAGGATACATTTGTGCGAAAGTTTTGCTAAACACTGGGAATGCACGAGAAGCGAGGAGATTTTAAGTGGCGAACTAGTCTAGTCACAAGAAGATGAATAGAAATATAATGATAAGATTAAATCAGAAAACTGTACGACGCCACTACACAAGAAAAAACCATCCACTGAGTTATTTTCTGTCTCAAGCATGATTTTATCTTCAACTCTCTGTTCAAATTCAGCTCCCAAAACAAAATCATTATCAAATTAAGCTATTCTATTCAAGACATGAGAAGTCAGATTTAGTAAACAAGGAATATTCCTCCACTGAAACAAGAAAGCGCAAAATGACTATCGGGTGCGCGAAAATAAACCATGCACTTTTGACAGGCCACGCGTACAATGGACTGTTTTTGAAGCTTTATGAATTAATCCTAAGCTAAGATCCTCAATCAGATGCTAGTACTTTTTGCAATTGTTTTAGTCTTCCAATTATGGAGTTACAGGAGAGTTTTTTTTTACAATTTTCGATTTCGAAAACACTGAAAACGGCCCAACATGATTAAATTTTCTAAAAACTCGACAACAAAGGACAAAGAGAGACATCTTCCGTGGTGATTTGGGGATTTAGAAATATATCAGTGATGATCCACTGCATAATTGCTAGCTCTATGCAGGCTGAAATGTAAAAATACTTTTCATGATGGAAAAAGTGCATTTCTTCCTGAAATTTCATTGAAGTTATACTTTTATGCAGGTACTCCGTTCCTGAATCAGACGGGTTAAAAGACAAACAGCAATGAACAGACGCGATAGAGTTTTGGTCTCCAAAGCGCCACAAACGAATTCTCTTTGCCCATTCATGTTGAGGCATTTTCAATGTTTTTCAAAATCATAAATTTTAAGAAGGTCCATTTTAGCTCCAAAATAGAAGATTAAAAGATGCACAAAAATGCTGGCATCTAATAGACGATGTTAACTACAGATTAACTGATAATCCTTGAAAATCGGTCCAGTATACGATTTATCGTGACTTGTTCAATTTGCATAGTTCATTTTGGTGCATCCGGTATTTAACTAGCAAATGTAGACAAAGTCAGCCCAAAAATATGCTTCGAAATGTGGTTGCCTAGCTCACTCCCTGTGCATGCGGAAGATACAACACTGTAAATCCTGAAATAAGCCCGCGGGGAACGGACTGTAAAATTAGCCTTTGAATTTGACTTATTCGAGGGATGGTTGTTATTTTGCGGCTGGGTTTTGATAGGTAATACGAAATATGTGTGAATACGGTTTTCCTAACTGATAATGTGTGGAAAAATGCATAGCAGTAGAATCTTAATCCATGAATCACAGGAGGTGATAAATGAATAAAAAAATCAAATGTTGAGATATAATGACGAAAAGAGGCTAGCCACTGCAAAGAATTTTTATCGTTTGATGTAAATTTATTTTATTATAGGAATTCAAATACTGCCAATGGGGATTATTGAAAGAATTTGTTCTGAGCTGGGGGCTTATTCAAAGGTGAGGGCTTCACGATTGATAATTCACGGTACCAAAGGTAGAAGGATAAAACGAAAACTCGGTGGCCGGATTGCCAGAAGCTGTGGAGTATTCCGGGTGTCCCAAAAAAAGGTATCAGATTTGATCAAGGCCAGCGTCAAGAATCGAGCTCGAATCAATCGGAAATCATCTGTGAACTATTCCTTGATAGTTAACTTGAAGATAGATACCTTGTTTGTTGATATTAGAACATTGAGAGAAGATATTTTTGTCTTGAAAGCACAGATTTGCCTCCATCTCGAAACCAGAGCTTTTAGGTTTTGGCCTAAACTAAAACGCACTGTTTACGCGCGCTGTTTACGCGCTGTTTTTGGGAATCTCCTCAAGGACAGACATAGCGTAGAAATTCTGAACAAGGACCAGTGTGCTTAGGTACACATTTGAATGGAAATGTACAAACTAAAGACTGACAAACCTATCAATGAATATAATCGCCAAGGAATATCTTTCTTCAGTCAAGATGAATTTAAAGAATAGAAACAATTTAAGCACGAGTGAGCACTTTCAAGGATCTTATCCTTGTTAATTTTTATCCTTTGGGTATACGCGATTACCTGTTTCGTAATAATTCCGATGATAACAAAAATGCAGTTTATTCAAACAAGGAAGATTTTTTCACACCCAAGGGAATTATTTCGCTGATGAAAAAGTTTTATTTGGCAGGTGCAATTCAAAGGTTTTGTTGAATGAAAGGAGATGTCTCTTTGGGGGAAAAGTTTGTGAATTTGATTTTAAGTTCGATTTAGACTCGCATCAAGAATTATTCTGAAGCACGAGGTTTCTTGCTTGTACTTCGCTCTAATTCAGGAGATTCCACAACAAGCCCGTCAACAACTTAGACCGAAACCCAAAAGCTCTGGTTTAGAGGTGGAGGCAAATCTGGACTTTCCTGATGAAAATTTCTTCTCTCAATGCTCCTGTTTCAGCAAAAAAGGTATCTTTCTTCACGTTAACTATCGAGGAATTGCTTAAAGACTATTTTTGATTGATTCAAGCTAAATCCTTAGCGCTATCCATTATCAAATCTGTTACTTTTTTCTGGGACACCCGGTACAAGATCATTCTCCTATGTTGTAAAACTAATTAAAACACACAATAAGCTTTGGAATCAACTCGAACTTGATCTTAAACAGGCACCCTCCCTTGCCACCCTCACAAAAAGATTAAAAAATTGATTCTCGTGTTTTCTTTTCCTTATCAATATCATTCATCTCTTTTATTTAAGTTTTAGATTTTTGCCACGGCCCCCTGAAAAGCAGTTGCTGATCAACTGATGGGGCTACCGTGTCTAAAAAATTGAAATTGAATTGAAATTGAAATCAGCTTCCTAAATAGGATTCCTAATACAATTCTAGCAAAGCCTGGCAATGACACAAAATTGGAATGTTCCACCTTTCTAGTTACGTGTCTCTTACTCCTCCCTATCCCACTGTAATGTTGTTTTAGCGTCACAAAGGCCATCCAAAATAGGGATCAGAAGGTCCTAAGGGTAAGTTTTTGCCTTGATATTTCACAAAACTTTTCGACTATACTGAAATTTGTCTTTGTCGCAGCGTTTTGGCCAGGACTGTACATGGACAAAAAGTGATACTATCAATTGAAATGTCATTTCACAGCTTTGAAAACGGGAGGTTTCAGCCAGCCTTTGACAAACTCATCTCCATTATTTGTTATGGGTAGCCAAGCACACACTTTTAAGACACGCAATAATTCATTGCAAATAGAGTCACTGTTATATCACTTAAATAATTAAGGAGAAAAAATAACTTACAAGATTTCCTGGAAATGTCATAAATGCGTGTCTTCAATTCTTTCAATAAGTCCACTTTCATCATCATCATCAGATTCACCAAACGAAATTAGATTTTTTGGCTAGAAAAAATTAATCGGATAAAGCAGGTGTGTATGAAAACTACCTGGCGCCTAATGTACAAATCATCCACGCTCACAGAAGGCACCATAAATCTTACACTGTCCCAGATTCTGAAAACATTGCGATCTTCTTCTGACCAAATAAACTGACCATTAAATTCTTTACAAAGAATCTGCCGGATGAACAAAGCAAGCCGAGAATTTTAGGGGATCCGGTAAATTTTCCAATAAATCTTCTAGGCAATGACCTTGGTTTGGCTTAAAAATAACTGTATTTTCCCTATCGTGAATGTCTTGATGGACCTGGTCAGTTTACAGTTGCGACGTTTCTAAATTCAAAACAAAATTGAAGGAAAAATTTATCTAATTGCATGGTAAATAATTGAAGATATCTTTGATACCTCTAAATTCATTATATTCCTATCAGTCCAAGCAAAACGAGCAATAAAAAGCAGCAAATATTTAAAAACGCCTGGTGTTGGAGCAAACAGCTACTTCTAGTAATGTCACCAAAATGACGTTAATTTTGAAGAAGATTGGCATGATTCCATATCTGTAAATAGGTGTAAAAATTGAGTGTACAATTCTATGGCATATTTCTTTGAAATAAATGGCTTGAAAGGAACTTTATTTTGCTTTGATTCTACATTTGGACTTTTCAGAAATTTTGAATATTTTGGAAAATTACAGCCTATTTTCCTTACAAGTGACACACCGGAAGAGTGACAAACTTTTTCTTGATAGCAAATTGTAAACATCCATAAACTATGGCTTTCTTGGAAATTATTTCATTTTTCCTTAAAAAGTTTAGAAGTCAAAAGGATTTAAAGCTTTTTTCAAAATTCCAGTTTAGATATCTTAAAGGCAGTCTGTCACACCTTTGATTGGGTGATAATGACAATGCAAAGAATAGGAAATTTGAATGGCTGATGATCCTCTGACTTTCTACGGCCGTAGAAAGTCAAGAATATTAGCCCTCCTTTGTTTCAAATACACAGATTCACAAAGAAATTCGTTGTGTTGAGCTCTGATTGTAGCAGCCAATCATTTACGTGACAGACTGCCTTTAAAAAGAAGAAGAATACCCTAATTCTGAAAATATTGAAGATTCCAGAAATGTCCACCAGTAGAAAAATAGTGAAACAGCCAAAGTTTCTTTGAAGCCCTTCAGCTCAAAGAAATATATGACAGACGTTTACAACAACCGTGAAAAGATTTGGAACCTATGCTGGGAAGGTTGATCCATGTATTGGCACGACTTGCATTACACAAATACAGCGTAATTCTTACATTAGGTGGTTTAATTCCTCTTTCGATAGCTTCTGCAATGTTTTTACACCAAAGTGCAGAGTTGGACGCTGAGCCAGCAACAAATCTGTATACATTCGCTGGGAAAAGCAAAAGACTGATTCTAAATTGACACTCAGATAATAATGGATGAGCAAGATGTTAGGATCACATAATGGCAATCCTTTGCCTACAGCTGAAAAACAAGTCGTTATACGAGTGAATCTTCACCAAACTAACACTTGTCGAATAAAAATATAAAAGGGCATTTGCCCGACATGAACATGATAACTGTCTTAAAATTCTTGCAAAAACATTTCAAAAATACACCAAATAGCCAAATCCTTCTTTCCAGAAAGAATGCGAATTGTTAGTAAGTAATGCTGTAATATGTGCTATAAATCCTGAGCGGAAGGAAAAAGGGGACTTCTTGAAAAACTTGAAAAATTGCCTTGCAAAGCCTCACAGCATTGGTGTATACTAAGACTTCCAGCATAGAATGTCATTAGCGATGAAATCATATTTGAGTATTGGAGAATCCTTCTACGGCTCTGTCTCTAAGTCTTGCCAAAAATGTTATTTTGCTCTGTCTTGAGTCACATGGACAGTTTGCCATTCTTAAAAATTAGAGCATTATTTTGAAGATAAGCCTCATTTTTCACAGAGGAACAAACCAAACATTAATTTCGGTTACGATCTTTCAAATAGACTGTAATGGCTCTATTTATCCCCCTTTTTGATAAGCCCCTCCTCCCTGAGCCACAGTTCTAAATAAGCCCAGCTCTCTATTCATAGACGTAGGAACCAAGGGCACTGGGAACACATACCCCCAAGATTTTGCAACAAACAAAGAAGTGTCTTTTAATCTTTTTTAGAAAATGCCCCTTTTTCTTTAAGGAAAAAAGTGCCCTCGAAGTGTCGTGCCCCAAAGTTTGAGATGCTTCCTACGTCCCTGTCTCTATTTACCCATCCTCAAGTATGACGAATTCCGGAGGCTACCAAAGACTTATTTATTTGCTCTTTGTTTCTATTTAGCTTGTCGTAGTTGTATATTTACTTGCATGTTAGATGAATATTCTTCATATGAATGGCCGTAGGGTATTCATGACCTTTTGCTCCCCTTGGTATCGATTTGTAGTATCATATGGTAGCTCGTTCGTAGTCGTAGTAATCTCGTAAATTGTAGATTTCTACAGTGAATTTACAAAAGAAAGATTTGCCATTTATTCAGCTATACAAGTTTGATATCGCTTGAGATAAAACTGTGCCTAATTCATGCATTTGACTCATAGAATGGCTTGTTGAATCAGCAAAATAAGGAGCAAAAGAACTGAGAAGCTATCGTATTCATCCTTGTCATTTGAATTTGTGCAGCGCCTCCTCACTACATTTTCTCTCTGGTGGCTTGACAAAGTTTTTACGGTACATGTCGTAGCGGTTACTGTCTGGTGTAGTAAGTGAAATGATACAGAAAACAATGGACGTGTGTCAAAAACAACGCTTACAAATGTGTGTACAGTTTGCCTACGGGACCTCTTTAATGCCTTGAAATAGAAACAGTATATATTCACCTCCTGTCTCATCAACCAGTTGAAATAAATCTGGATGCGCTGCATTACTACAACTCACAACACTCCAGTTATACAACGGCATGACTTTATGTGGATCTACTCGAAACTACAAATGAAAAAGAAAAAATGATGTATGTTCAGACTGGAATAATCCCGTTGCATAATGACTGAAAAAGTTGGCTCGCTTCTAGCTTTATTTGACATAAAGATAATAAGAGGCGAAATTGAAAATTTGAGCAGGTCATAATCGAAACTAAAAATACCGCGCGGTGAAGTAATCTCCGTTCTGGGCAGCCTTACGTATAACAGCAAAATACGTACATTTTACTGACATGATAAAAAAGCCCTAACTCAGTTGAATTAAGGTAACAAAATGAAACACAAAAACGAAAGTCCGATTAAGCAACTTTAAGAGTGATGAAATACTATTTGTTGCAAAAGTGGGTTCCAAGATTTGATACGAGTACACTGACATTGCGTAGTACATGCTTCATCATGGTAGGCTGCAAATGGATCCCACATAATCCTTACAATTACCCAAACTAAATTCCAGTGAATGAGATTCGAAATTATTTGCTGTCAACGGGAAAGTAGATAAAATTCGTATGACTACATGGCCTTCCAAGATAAAATTAAACAAACATAACTGACTGTTCAATTCAAGCAGCAACAGTACTCACATTTTCACGTTCGTGGCCTCCAAAAGTTCGATACTTAGGTAGATAATAAACTAAACAGGATCCGGTTAATCCAACCCAATAACGATTCCATCTTGCAACCTATACACGAGAAACGGGTATAAAGTGATCATCGAATCTCCGTCACAATAAACCGTGCTTTTGCTAAAAAACTAACCAGAGCACCTTAAAAGCTCGATTTCTCACCCTCTCAATAAAGCCTGTCACTAATAAGCCCCTCCATTTCAAGCCAAGTTTTAAATAAGTCCTCCCTGTACTCCGGATGCCTCTCATCTGTACTGAACATTCCCCATTGTACTTAGGGATGTCTCCCAATACAAATCATTGTATACCCCAAATGTACTCCAGATGCATCCCCACTATACGAAATATCCCCCACTGTAATTGGCTTACTTCATTGATGACATTTTTTCTGGCATATCAGTTGCCACTAGCCTTGTAGTAAATGTACACAGCAATTTTGAAAACTTTCTTACTACGTGAACTACATTTACGTACCCGTGGCTTCTGTGACCATTTGAGGTAAGTCTTGCGCTTCAGGAATCCTATGTTTATACAAGGAAAGAAAAACTGCATCATTATCATTGTCATTATCATGAACAGCATCACTACGTGCTAAGCTCTTTAGAAGAACGTCTAGCATTGCTGAACATTATAACGCAACGGTGTGCTTTAAAAAGAAGGCAAAAACTTTGATCAGTAGGCTGTAACGGCGAGTTGCTTTAACAATCTGAAAAATCAGACGTCTTCCGAGAACAGTAGGTTTTGTCAACAAAAAGGCATTTGGACAAAAATCACACATTCTTAAAACGAGAGTCAACATGATTCACGGAGAAATATGTGAAAATAACGCTCTTTATGAAAACGGTCTGGACTAATGAGATTGGAAACGCACATACTGAGCGTGACAGAATATTTATTAAAATCGAACAGCGGCGCTACACTGCATCAAACTTAAGCACAAAATGTTGCCTTGTGATAGCAAATAAGAAGTCTTTATTCCCATCGCCTGCGACGTTACACGATTGTATCATCACAAAAGGCCGCTTACAGGAATTCTCTCGATTCATGTGATCAGTTTCAATAATAACCAATCAATTGTAGAGAATATGATGGATGTTGACAGGTTAGGTATATACTAGCCTTGCAAACAGACACACTGCCTCAATGTTTGACAAATCTGAAAGGATAATCATTTCACTCTCCATGCTTTTTTTGCGAGTTCCTTGGGCCTAGCTACCAGGAGCTCCAAAAATTACTCCAGTTTGAAAAAATGTCAAAATTCTTTTATCACAGCTACCATAGTTTTCGTTTTCAACTTCATTTTTGATGATCCAATTATACTTAAAGATGATGTAACGTTACCTTCAAGAGTATTGATAAAAGAACAGATTAAGAAATCTTCTTTTGAGCTGCATGCTTTGAGCAACATCGTAATTCTTGCTTACGATCAATTATATACGCTACCTACTTTCATTCGAGGTTCTTCAGGAAATGAAAAGTTTTGAATCAATTTGACGCATACCATCTGATAGTACAATCTATCTTCTCTCTAGTGATATCTAAGTTGGGTACATCAATTGAATTTTTCATTGCTTAATTGGCGTTTTCCCAAGTATGGCCTATTTCAGATGCCCGAAAGTGATGAGGCATTAACAAAGACGATAATCCACCTTTAGGAGAGCATGCTTTATCATTATCTTGAAATGTATCTCATGAGGATGAAACTGCATTTTCTTCCGCAAGGCATCACCTTTGACACAAGTTTTTTCATAATTTTTTACCGGAAAAAGTAGGGTTGATTTTGCTTTTGCAGAATGCGGCATTTGAAATTGGCCATACTGGAGAAAATATCTATTTAATGATAACAGTGCCCATTAATGTATCCAATCTGCATATCATAAGACAGAAGAAAGATTGTATTCTTAGACGGTATACATTACTTCTACTCAAAGTTTTTCAGTTATTTGAGATTTGAAGTTATAGTCGGGCTACATTTTCTGAAAACACCCTGTATAGCCCGAGGGCAAGCACGACGACAAAAAAGATCATATGGTATTCTCAGCATGTAAATTTGAAGATTTGATTGTAGAAGAGTATTATGACAAATTCATGTTATGACAAATTCATGTTACGACAAATCCATGTGAAAGTCCAAGAGTTATGACAACTCCATGTAAGGTAGTAGAGTGGCTAAGCCAAAATTTGATAAGCTAAACAGAACGTTTCGGACCAATTGCAAGATCCATCATCAGCGTGTAAAATAGGGCGTGAACAGCCATAAAACAGGGTAGTAACAAACACAGTGATCCAGCTAAAGGAAGAAAATACAAAATATCGGAAAAATAAAATTTGGTCAAAACACTTATCGTGATATATGGTCTGAAAGAGGATCTCTTGAGGATCAAAATAAAGAAAAAAGTATACTTTTGTGACTTGTGAGTCCGGAGATATTTGCTTGCGAAGTTGGATGAAATTGACATTGTTTACTTTTCATGTAATTTTTGGTAGATTTCTACACAATGCTCGTTTCAACAACAAATCCATTTGCTAATATCTCCGCCCAGGGTTATCCGATTTTAGCTCTGTTTGTTTTAATTGATAGAGCTACATGTCATCTTATGAAGAAGTCGGTCACTGCCCCTTCTGGTATACATTTTTATGTTTTCTTGTTATTTTTCTTAAATGCACTTATTTTCCTGAAATTGAAACCAAAAATGCGTAATTTGAAATTAAAAGTACCAAATGAAAAAATTAAGGAAAAGTAAGTCTACCAAAACTAGATTTTATTAAAGTAGCACATTTCAGCGGGTAGTCTGCCAAAGCAATCATTCAGGATCATACAGGGAACAAAACTGTGTTATTTTCAATGTGTCATTTTTTTGCTACTTTGGACCCCCATTATTTTGATGTTTACCTTCAGACAAACGGAAATCCTGCAACCCAGACTTAAGATATACAATCCTGAATGGTTTTATCTATCCTCTTTAAGAAGTGCTCTGACATAGGTGAGAGAAATTTTGAATTCACTGCCTCCTCCGCAGAGGCCTTTGGTGGCATTTTTGACTGAACTGTCTTAAGCCCTGGGAAAGCATGGTCTGAAAATGCATTTTAGCCTTGAAAATGTAAATCAGGAACATTTTGTAGGCAACCAGCTTCAAGACAGGGCGATATTATATGGAAAATGTTGTTTCTGGTGTTTTTGTGAGGAATATGATCATCGTACTTCAGTATTTGCAATAAAATGAGTTTTTATGGTATCAAACTTTGCAGTTCCAACTCTACCAGTTTTGAAGAGCCATTGCTGATGACATCTACAACTTTGTATGGATCATTTCTATTAATACGAGTCGAAAAAGGAATAATTACATCATTTTTACAATGTTTTTTTCAATTGTATACAGATAGCAGTCTCAATGCTTAAGAAAGTTCAACTAAAAAAGTAGAAAAAGCCTTTGCGGAGGAGCCAGTGAATTCAAATTCTCTCTCACATATGGCAGACTACCTGCTGAAATGTGCTACTTTAATAAAATCTAGGTTTGGCAGACTTATTTTTCCTTAATTTTTCTATTTGGGACTTTTAATTTCAAATTACGCATTTTTGGTGTCAATTTCAGGAAAATAAGCGCATTTAAGAAAAATAACAAGAAAACACACAAATGCGTGCCAGAAGAGGCAGTGGCCGACTTCTTCATAAGCTGGCATGTAGTTCTATCAATTAAAACAAACAGAGCAAAAATCCGATAACCCTGGGTGGAGATATTAGCAAATGAATTTGTTGTTGAAACGAGCATTGTGTAGAAATCTACCAAAAATTACATGAACAGTAAACAATGTCAATTTCATCCAACTTCGCAAGCAAATATCTCTGGGCTCAGAAGTCACAAAAGTATACTTTTTTCTTTATTTTAAACCTTAAGATATCCCCTTTTAGACCATATATCACGATAAATGTTTTGACCAAATTTTATTTTCCCGATATTTTGCATTTTCTTCCTTTATTTTCGCATTCTGGATCACTGTGAAAGGGTACCAAAAAAGGGCAAAAAAAAAACGTGCAAAACCGTAAAAATAGTAAAAATACAGCGAGTGTAGGAAAACATGTCGACCCCGTATAGTGATCTTTCATCATCTTTCAAGGCTTCAATGATAATTTGCGTTGCGTTTCTGATATTCATGCCGACATCAGTAGCTAAACAAACAAAAAAAGAAATTAATCTGGTAATCATGAATGCCTTCTGTCAGCCATTTCAAAACCAATCATAAGATCACCAATTCATGGGAACAATACTTGTCATCTTTCATCTTCTGTACTTATCAAAGATACACTACCGGGTGAGCCAGAACAAAGTTTCCACTTTTGAAAATTCTAGGAATCAAGAGTACTTCACAGATTTGAATGATTCAAATTCTAATTGCAAGCCGAAGGGTTGAAGTATTTTCATGACTTTTCTCACTCTCTTAGTAACACTGGAAGTATCGCAAAGTTTCATGGTTGCAAAATGACTGAAATTAGCCCAAAGCATTGATCAAATTACACAGAACAATACGCAATGTTTCACCTTTCTCTAGAGTTATACCATATCTGTTTTCAAATAAATACTAAAAAATTTCGGTTTCATGGCAATAAATGGCTTTGGATATCTCTCATCCATGAATGATTGCATTTTCTTTATTGATCTGTGCAAAGAGTCCTTTTAGATTAGATCAATGTTTTAGGCTATTCTTAGTCATTTGCTACCATGAAATTTTAGAAAAGTTAAATTTGCAGATACTTCTAGTGCTGGTAAGACAGAGACAAAATCACAAAAAATACTTCAATCTTTCGATTTTCAACTAGAATTTGAATCATTCAAATCTGGAAAGCATTCTTGGTGCGATGAATTTTAAAGGATTGTAACTTTTTTGGCTCACCCGGTAGAGTATAGACCATGTAATTGAAATTTGACAATTTTTCAAACAGGAGCCCTTTTGGGGATGCCCGGTGTGTTGAGTAACAACGATAAAGAAAGATAATTTCAGACGTATCGAAAACTAAAATTTATGACAGGAAACACCCATTACCTTGTAATTTGAAATATGTCTCTGGCATGTGAGGGGTGAGCTCATCTCCGCTACCACATTCAAAACTATAAATAAAAAGAAGCAGCCACAAGATAAAATGAATCATTTTAATGGCTTCAAGGTGAACTGAAGCCAAAAATTTTATTGGCTGAATAACTCCGGTGAATGATAATAGCTTCTGTTTAAAAGTTTTCGATGTATTGTTCATGTTGGAGTTATCTACCCACGAATGTCTGATGAAATAATTTTGTTTGCAAAAAGTACATAAAGTATAGGGTGTCCCAAAAAAATTGTGCCCTGCCCCGTTTGTGTTTCTGCTGTGGGTGGAGTATCTATAGATTCAATTATCTCGGTTTCTACACAGTTCCATACCTCTGGCTTCAACTTAGAGTTTGAAATCTTGGATGTTTAATTTCGTTTCTAGAGAGCAATTGAAGTGTTGTTCATGAAGCAGCTACTTATTTCGCCTTTTCTCTACCGAATATCAGCAACTCCATGTTAGACTGACTCAAACAAGGTCTCAAACTCTAAGTTGAAGACTAATCTATGCAACTGTGTAATAACTACGATAATTAAGTATACAGCTCCTTCACAGTGGTCACACAAACGGGGCACAATTTTTCTGGGACACATTGTATACAAGCCTGATTAAACAGTTCTTATCAATCACCACGCCTATCTAAACATCATATTAATCTATGAGATAATGAATATTACATTCACTTAACTCAGCTGAAATGTTTCTTGCAACTACGACCAATGAAAGATCAGATACAGCTATATTACCCTTAAAAATTTTGCAAACGAAATGCCGTCACCAGCTGGTACAGAAAATCTGTGGATAACTTGAAAACGCATCAAGATATCACAAAAATAGAACCAAGTTCCATCAACACAAATTTTCGCTGAAGGCCACCTTCAAGGTGAAATCTGAAAGCATCGAGCAAATTTGAAAATTGAAGCATATTCACAGAAAGTCAAATGAATAATTTTCTTTCTTCGATTAACAGGCTGGGTAAGCGTGTACAAATTTCAACATTTGAAGGCTATTTAACATCATAAAAATGTCTTTTTGTATCTATGTCAGATATAAAATCATTAATAACAATTAGCCTCACGTCAAGGACAGACGACAATGGCCATGATAGTTTTCCTATACAAATATACAATTACCACAATGTCTTACAAAAATGGTACCTCAATTTTGATCTGTGCTAAAATCCCTATCTCATGTATATCACAACTTTTCTCGTTCCCAAAATCTATACTTTTCAACTGAGTGAATCTAAATCATAAAGAAGCGTTCACCAAAAACTGTTTTGTAAAATTCCGCAAGGATTCTTGATCGAAATAGGGAATGAAATATCAGTTTTCTGCAAGCTACTTGCTGGTTTATCAAACCATGAACTAAGGATTGTCCATGAGTTGCATGAACAGATTCCATCTTGTAAGTGAATAAACTGACCTCTGTTTGACGGGATGCAGTTCGTGCTCTTCGTGATCCAAGCCAGAGTCAAAGCTCACCGTTGCTGAAAGAATATTAATTCAGTTAGTCAACAGGAGCAACATTAGGTTAACCGAGACATTTCAATTGACTAATAGCACACTTGTGAAAAGAGAATGAAACATACGTACCAACTTCAAATGGAAGTAGACAGCCTAGGAAATTGTAACTTAATTGTATTTGCTGTCGCACACAAATTCAGATAACTTTAGAAGAGAATAAGTGGTTTGTCTTGGAGGAGAACTTTTCAGCATTGAAAGTTTTATCAAGTGCAATTTAAATACAAAGATGGTAAGGTGCACGGAAATTTGTGGTTTACATTGATAGATTCAAAATGTTCCAGTCTTTCATCCAGCACCGTAATTCCTAATGAACTAACAAAAAATAACTCCAAGTGCCATTTCTATACAACATGCACAGATCTAAAAATACCTTACGATTTTCTAATGAATAAATTAAAATGTTTAAATTCATTCAAAGGAGGTGTCGCACGATATTGAAAGGAAAATCATGTTTGATTTCTTCATCATCAGATCTACACAACAACGAATTCCCATCGAATGTGTCACACAATCAACGAATTTCATTTTACAACCAAGCCTACGATTTAAATCTCAAATTTCCTCTGTATTTTCAGTACAATTAGTTTCGTGAATTTCAAGGAAATCATGCCAGAATATGATAGCATTAACTTCTTTCTGTCGTCTACGGACAAGTTTGAAGCTTAGATAGAGACTGACAATAATCTGAACATCATTCGTACATTTTCAAGCATATTGTAGCATATCTAAAAAGAGGAAGTTTGCTAATCAAACAAATATCCAAAACAAGATCTGCGGTCGGAAAAGTTATATGGTCCCGGCATTACTTAAGCCTAAAAAATCTCTGCCGGGTGAGCCAGAAAAGTTCTGGACCAAAGTAAGACCAAAGTACTTTCCATATGAAGCTTACCAGTTTGAAAGGATTGGTAATTCGAAAGTTTGCCTCTATGAAGGTTGAAGCACATGACGGTTCTGAATTGGTCAAAGAGATCATAAAGAAACATAAACCTGGTGAGTCAATAAAAATGCCCGGCGTTTGAAAAAATTCTGCTCCCTGAATATCAAATTAATGATATTGAAAACTGTCATGTTTTATATTCGATATGTTAAATTAGGTTCAGTAATTCACCCGGCTTAAATCGGTCATTCCTTCCAGTAGAAATAGGACATTTTCTGCGAAAAGCCCCTTCAAAAGCCTGTAAATCGAATGAAAACACCAAGCAAGATTTCCCTTTGTTCTCCTTCCTAGCGATAATGACTCTTGGATGTGCTCATGTATTTTGTCGTCATGGGAGAATGGAATCCCCGCGAATTAGTTATTCACACTAGGGGAAGACTTTTCAACACGCCAAAGGGAAAGCACCTGCTAAAGCGTACTGAAAGCCATCGCTGTGCGGTAACCACATTAGGGATTTTGGCTTGTAATTTTAGCATGTTTATAAGGTTTCTCAAAGGGATTCACTTTAGACATCGCCTACAGCATCTGAACGGAGATACCGATTTTAGACAGAAAAATTTGTAAAAATAATTGCACATGTTAGCTATGCAATCAGGTATTACAAATTATCATAAACTCAGGAAGCAGTAGCCTTTCAAACGCCGGGAGTTTTTTTTTTGACTCACCCGGTATTGTGGAGGAGAGATGAACGACTAACAAAAGTCTAAAAAGTTCCACCTGTAAGGGAAGACTTACAATTTCGTTTCAAAAGTGTGATAGCTTCAAATAAGTTCTCTTAGTATTTCATATTCTTTTAATTTTCAGGCAAAGAAAAGAACTTCTTCACGATAACTAGATTATTTAAAAAAAATCAAAATGCAAGTTAACGCATGCGTTCAAAGTTCGAGTTTCGGTGATTTTTCAAATAGTGGGTGATTTTTGGGGACAACCGGTATTCGAAAATTAGTCCTGCATCGAATGCTGCGATTTTCAAAACCAGATACCATGAATCCTCGTTACAACAATAAAAACTCAGAGAACCAATTTTGACAAGTAGCCCCTGTATAAGCCTCTATCAGGGTATCAAAATTCCATAAAAGAATGAATTTTACATAAATTTAAACATTCTTTCTCTAGGTACCATACTTATGGTTGTTGAAGTTCAGTGTTGCATTTTCAATGTATATATCATTCGATGTGAATTCTATGGCAGTATTTCAGTACACATCTACCTCATATACGACCCGACCCCCCCCCCTCAAATAAGTACCCATCCTAAATTTTGTTTCTACAAATAAGCTCCTAGGGGCTTATGTACTTTTGCTTGGCCACATAAGGTGTTGCACAAGCTCTTTAGTAGTGCTTACAATGCAATTCTCCACTGTGATCATCAATTAGGCTGTCATCTAGAAGATTCCGTGCTGAGACACATCCAGGAGATGCACATCTGTACAAAGAAAAACAAATCGTTAAATAACAAATGACGCTATTTTTGCTAATCCTACATGCCTGAAAGTTTTTCTATAATTCCTAGGGGCCTGAACATGAACTTTGTAAAAAGAGAAAGTCATTTTGTTCCATGACGAAAACTTAAAGAGTTATTTGAACTTTAGCAGAAGTTCCCGGGCACAAAGAAATTTTAATAGATTTACCGCACCCATGATTACTGGCATGGACAAAAAGTGATATAGTTTGAGGAGAAATATCTTCAAGTTTTACAACAACCGACAACGAACTCACTATTGCAGAGGCAGGTTTAGCCAGTCTGCATAAAAGCTCAGACTTAGGCCCAGTTCGGACGGAGTATTTCTCATGTGCCGAATGTAATGTCTTGAATTAACTGCACGAACAGTACGACGTCTGAATCAAATAGTTACTGCAGTTATTATTAACGGCGACCCAATCAATGAATTCGGCGACTCCAGTCCAATAAAACTGGTACATCAAAATCTGGAATATATCATATTTGGCACATTAAAAATTTGGCACATTAAAAATTTGGCACATTAAAAATTTGGCACATTAAAAATTTGGCACATGCCGTCTAAGCCTGGCCTTAGTCCAATGTGATAAGAGAAAAAGAAGACTGCCTTCGGCAACTAGCAAATTGCTTGATATTTGTAAGCTGTTTACATGGCTCCGCGGGTTGGCACGTCGCAATGTTGATTTGGTTTTTACTGTAGCAAAGAATAAATCGGCGCTTGTTGGTCTTTAACTTCTATGACTTTAATACTGAAAATCTGATATCAACAAAATCGCTTTCACCAGTAACTGACGAAAGAATAACAATCCGTGACTAATGATTATGCTCAGGACATGATGATACTTCTGATTTGGCCTAGGCCAAAATAAGGATGTAAATATGAAAAAACAGCAAAAAGATGGGAAAGAAAAGACGACAATTTATTAGATCATTTTGACGATAATTGAGAGCTGACATTTGGCCTCGGTGTGCATATGCATGGCTTCTTCACAGCTAAACTCAGTATCTAAATCGACTTTCAAATGTTATACGGAATCAGCAGAAAAGAAATCGTCACTTTAAGGATATTACAGGACAATTTTCCCGCATTTTCGGACAAGCAAACAGGACTATGAAAGATTCTATTTGAATAATATGCAGCACTTACAAAACAGAAAGTCAATTCATATCTACATCATACGTTTCAAATAGCGCGTCTTGTATATTGTTAGTTAAACTGTTAGTGCCTCGTGGCTAACTAAAATGATAAAATCACTTCACTAAAGTAACAAACTATTTACCTTAAATGTAGAGGACCCGAAGGTAGTAGCGGCGTATTTTCAATGTGCCGAATATGATTGGCATTTCATTCGACTCAAATTTGGTTAAAATCGCATGTTGACTCAGAAGGCGTATTTTCATGCATCTCCTAAACTATCTTGGCTAACTAAAATGATTAAGATAACTTCACTAAAGTAGTAAACAATTTACCTTGAATGCAGAGGACCCGAAGGCAGTAGCGGCGTATTTTCAATGTGCCGAATATGATTGGCATTTTATTCGACTCAAATTTGGTTAAAATCGCATGTTGACTCAGAAGGCGTATTTTTCATGCATCTCATAAACTATCTTGGCTAACTAAAATGATAAAATCACTTCACTAAAGTAGCAAACAATTTACCTTAAATGTAGAGGTTAAATGTAGAGGACCCGAGGGTAGTAGCGGCGTATTTTCAATGTGCCGAATATGATTGGCATTTCATTCGACTCAAATTTGGTTAAAATCGCATGTTGACTCAGAAGGCGTATATTTCATGCATCTCACAGTGATCCAGAGCATAGAAAAAGTCAAAATTTCAAAGCCTTACAAATGCAAAACGAATATTGCAGTCATGAAAAGGATACGTCAAGCTATTTAGAACAAAAATCCGTGTGGAAATCGGACTAACGAGTGCGGAGAAATTGCAATTTGAAGTTGATTAAAACTATAAGCCAGTGTTTTTGTTTACATTTCCGGTATATCACATTTCATATTGGCATAAACCAAATATTTCAACTCTTCATTTCTCCATAAGTATTCGTCCAATTTCAATAAACTTTATTTTTGTTTGAACCTCATTGTCTAAGCAATTAAACAACATAACAATTCAGTGTAATTATATCAATTTATATGTTCATTTCACACATATTTACCATGGTGTATTTTTAGCAATAAAACAGCACAATATGCCTCAAATTTTTGCCTTTCTAGTGCAAACAAAAAAAGTGAGGAAAAAAGAGTCTTAAAAACTCATTTCCCACTAAACTTTAAGTATTGGTGAAGAATTCTGCCAAGCGATTTGTACAGGTTCGTACAGGTAATAATTTTACAGCTCATTTAAAAAGACATGTCATTTAGGCCCAAAGGTCCTTTTTTCAATTGTTTCCGCTGCTAAAATATAAATTACGTTTCTAGGTGGTTCTAGCCGCGTGATTTTCGCTTCTAATTGCACGATTGTAGCTGAGTGTGGCCGCATAGTTTTAAATCCAAATCAAATGAGGAATTTTACCTATATTTGAAGCGAATTAAGAATGAAATTACTTGCACCAGACATGGGTCTAGCGTAGTTTCGGACTAGGTATTTCATATCAACGACTTTGACGATTCAAAGCTCAAGCTTAAGTCAGCATTTGGATCTATCAACTACAGTTCAGTTGTAAATGTCTCGAATGATAGCTTCTTCTTGGTTTGGAATATGAACGATCTCACAGGCCTGGACTCGTCGTTTCAATACATTTCGTTTGGCATGGGCAATGGCTGGCGCAGATGTGATGAGCATGCGAACAAAGATGTCGTGAATATTTGCTGAAACCGATGTCTGACGCGATCTGCAACCAGTACCACTTCTAAAATTGCGTATGTGCTTGTTCCAAGACTCTAATCCGCTCTCAGACCATATGGCTATTGGCTTTCCTTCCAGCATTTGAAATAGCTGCCAATTATGCGCGAGTATTTGATGAACAGATGGACTTATCTTTACCCATGGAAAATGCAGAGCCAAATGAATCATCGTGTCGTAGCAATGCTTCCTAAATTTCTTTATGTTAACAATTTTGTCATTAACAACACTCTCTGATATTGCAAGGCAAACTAGAATTTGGCTGAGGAAAATGGCGCAATTGTTCCTCTCGTCTCTGTTCTTGATCAGGCTACAAATTGCATCGCGATTTTGCAGGCTGAAAAAGCGAATTTCAACGGGGCCTGTATTTGTGTTTCCACCTGTTGAAGTGGGAGAATCAACAAGCAGAGCGTCACAATTAAGCTTAATGTTGCCGATTGCAGCGGCTTTTGCTTCTGACACTTTGGCTTTGACTTGTGGGTTTGCCTCACTCCAAATCCGTTGCTCACTGATGAGATGGTATAACACTTTAAGGCAAAAATCTAAAGAGCGCAGTTCTTGATGAAGGATGGAAAATAGGCGACCAGACTGTGTTATCACTGGTTTGTGGCATTGACCTTTCCGGAGAGGATCACTATACTTAATAGCACCACTTTCAAGCTGCTCCCATTTCTCGATGCACTCTTCGATGGTCTTGGTTATTTCCATTCACTCAACTCCAGGTTCTGTCAGAGACTCTAACTGGCTTGCATCTTTTTTCGTGATGTGACAATAATGGCAAAATGCCCCCGAATCTCCCTGCACGAGATCAACCATTTTTCCATCAATCATCGTAATCTTTGTTTTGATTACTACATTTTGCTTTATACCTTGGACATTATGAGGACTTCTGAGTGAGTCAAAACTAGATTGCAATTTGGGGAATATCTTCTCTACCAACTCCCTAGACTCTTTGCCTTCACTAACTGGATGGGTCTGGTATAGAAAATAGAATTTGGTGCAGGATTCTCCCAGAGAATTTCTTTTTCCACAGTAACTTTGATAGGGGTCATGAATACACTGAGAAAGTTTTCAGAACCATTGATGTTATCATCATCCTTATCGCCAGATAATTGCTGTCGCTTTTTGTGGGAGCCCCATCCATCTAACTCCGCTTTCACAATAAATTCAATGTTGCAGTCATCCTTTAGCTCATTCAGTCTATCATGCAAGGATTCAGACGATAGGATTGCATGTAAAATACTATGGAGCAAGCTTGTAACATCGACTGCAGCTGATAGCGTGTCTATGTCAACAGAAGGATTCAAACTCTTCTTATAGCTATCTATATCACACCGGGGTCTAAATACCTTTACGCCATGCTTAACCAACAGAATGCGGCACATTTGGTACTGTCGCTGAGACAAATTACCAACATATATCAGAGCGGTAAGGTCGCTAGCTGGAATTGAAGACACATGCAAATTTTGGAAAAAATCAGACATATCCCAATCACTGGAAGAACATGCCTCTTCGATCAATTTTTGCAGCATCTTTTTTTTCTCAAGCCCGTTCCTATCTGCCATCACCTCAACAGCATTCAACCTCTCTTTCAGTATTTTGCTCTCAGTCTTGCGACATGGTGAATCAATGAGGGAGACTGATGGTCGACCAAACTTTTTTGGCAACAGAAGATGGCTATCTGATTGGGGCCTTCCGCGCTTTTTTACTTGCTCATCACTTTGAATTTCAAAAACTCTCTCTCTCTTCTACGCCATTCGTCATCCTTTACTTTAACTTCATAGATTTTTCGAAGTAGTTGTTGAAGTACATTGACATCACTTATAAGTCGATTCTCGTCTTTCAATTTCTTGGCTACGTTCCTAAACTTTGCCTGTAAATTAATTGATCTGTTCTTCAAATCACCATGCTGAACTAACTATAAAGTCGTCTAATTCACCATTAGTTAATGTAAAAGACATGACTATATAACGACTTCATTTGCTTTATATTTCTCACATTTCTCTTGCTGCAGTCAATTTACTGGTAGTGATAGACAGTACCAACAAAATTTGCACTTACTTTTGGTTGAGGTTGAAACTGACTTGCAGATCGCACAGGCTCAAGAAACGAACTTCAAAAGCTACGTTGATATTTGAAAACAAACTATAGATGATAACAATCCCATTAGAGTATTCGGACAGGGACATATAAAATTTTAGAAGTGATGCTGGTTGCAGATCGCGTCAAACATCGGTTTCAGCAAACATTCACGATATCTTTGTCCGGATGCTCATCACATCTGCGCCAGCCATTGCCCATGCTAAACGAAATGTATTGAAACGACGAGTCCAGGCCTGTGAGATCGTTCATGTTCCAAACCAAGAAGAAGCTGTCATTCGAGACATTTACAACTGAACTGTAGTTGATAGATCCAAATGTTGACTTAAGCTTGAGTTTTGAATCATCAAAGTCGTTGATATGAAATACCAAGTCCGAAACTACGCTAGACCCATGTCTGGTGCAAGTAATTTCATTCTTAATTCGCTTCAAATATAGGTAAAATTCCTCATTTGATTTGGATTTAAAACTATGCGGCCACACTCAGCTACAATCGTGCAATTAGAAGCGAAAATCACGCGGCTAGAACCACCTAGAAACGTAATATATATTTTAGCAGCGGAAACAATTAAAAAAAGGGCCTTTGGGCCTAAATGACATGTCTTTTTAAATGAGCTTTAAAATTATTACCTGTATGAACCTGTACAAATCGCTTGGCAGAAATCTTCATCAATACCTAAAGTTTAGTGGGAAATGAGTTTTTAAGACTCTTTTTTCCTCACTTTTTTTGTTTGCATTAGAAAGGCAAAAATTTGAGGCGTATTGTGCTGTTTTATTGCTAAAAATACACCATGGTAAATATGTGTGAAATGAACATATAAATTGATATAATTACACTGAATTGTTATGCCGTTTAATTGCTTAGACAATGAGGTTCAAACAAAAATAAAGTTTATTGAAATTGGACGAATACTTATGGAGAAATGAGGAATTGAAATATTTGGTTTATGCCAATATGAAATGTGATATACCGGAAATGTAAACAAAAACAATGGCTTATAGTTTTAATCAACTTCAAATTGCAATTTCTCCGCACTCGTTAGTCCGATTTCCACACGGATTTTGTTCTAAATAGCTTGACGTATCCTTTTCATGACTGCATTATTTTTTTGCACCTGTAAGGCTTTGCAATTTCGACTTTTTTCCATGTTTTTGACATTCTGGATCACAGTGCATCTCCTAAACTATCTTGGCTAACTAAAATGATCAAATCACTTGACTAAAGTAGCACACAATTTACCTTAAATGTAGAGGACCCGAATGTAGTAGCGGCGTATTTTCAATGTGCCGAATATGATTGGCATTTCATTCGACTCAAATTTGGTTAAAATGGCATGTTGACTCAGAAGGCGTATTTTTCATGCATCTCCTAAACTATCTTGGCTAACTAAAATGATAAAATCACTTCACTAAAGTAGCAATCAATTTACCTTGGATGCAGAGGATCCGAAGGTAGTAGCGGCGTATTTTCAATGTGCCGAATATGATGGGCATTTTATTCGACTCAAATTCGGTTAAAATCGCATGTTTCCTCAGAGGGCGTATTTTTCATGCATCTCCTGAGCTACCTTGGCTAACTAAAATGATAAAATCACTTCACTAAAGTAGCAAACAATTTACCTTGGATGCAGAGGATCCGAAGGTAGTAGCGGCGTATTTTCAATGTGCCGAATATGATGGGCAATTTATTCGACTCAAATTTGGTTAAAATCGCATGGTGACTCAGAAGGCGTATTTTTCATGCATCTCCTAAACTCTCTTGGCTAACTAAAATGATAAAATCACTTTACTAAAGTAGCAAACAATTTACGTTTGATGCAGAGGAACCGAAGGTAGTAGAGGGTAGGCATTTTATTCGACTCAAATTCGGTTAAAATCGCATGTTTCCTCAGAAGGCGTATTTTTCATGCATCTCCTGAGCTACCTTGGCTAACTAAAATGATAAAATCACTTCACTAAAGTAGCAAACAATTTACCTTGGATGCAGAGGATCTGAAGGAATTCTCATAGGAGTATGTCTACAAATAAACAGAGTCCGGCATTAATGTACTTGCTTGTAAACACATTCCTCACTTCTAGCTCCTGTGTCATGGTAGTGCTTATTAGCGTATGCATTATCGTAAATATAATGTTAAAGGGAAGTATGATACATAAGTGGCTCAAGCCAGTCGCGGTCAAATTCTAGCCTATCACATATCAGTATTTCCTATAGACGAAGACCAGTTACTTGAATATGATGTGGCGCATTTCATAGCCTATTGCCTTTGAATGGCTATTTTTTTTTTATGGCTTACATACGCTTAGACCACCTATTAAAAGGCATTTTTATCACTATATCTTACAACATAGGCATGATTCATGTCGAGTTATCAGCTAACTATGGTTCAACAAATTTGGACTTGGGAGTGTCCCTTAGTTTTGCTCATTAAAAAACTGGAGAAATTTCCTGGACGGTTAGCAAGAGAACGTAAAACCTGTAGCTGTAGTAAATTATTCATTTCATTTCTGCAAACTTGAAAATATTTGAGTAGCAACATGGCAACTAAGATAAAAACATTTACCTTGTCAAAAGCGGTTGAATCATTCTTAAGTTTTCAACAATTATACAAATACAAAACTGTTTCATCTAAACATTCATTGATAGGAGGTCTAAGTTCCTTGATCGGATTAGCAAGCAACCCAGCCTCGCGATAAGGGCTTTGGCAAGGATTGTGGATATCGATGGCCGTGGAGTTGAATTTTTAGCAAGCATTCCTTAAGATCCTTCGCCACTTGCGAATGATTGTGCAATGAAACATTTACACAAATCGATCAAACCTTGAGAATGATACAACAGATTCAATCGACAAAATTCCTATATCTAAATACATCTTATTTGGAATGTTTATACCAGCTACACAGGTACTATCAATTCATAGATATCTGAAGAGTAGCTTGAAAGCAGCAGACCCCAGCATCAGAAGTATTCCTTTTTTATGGTGCTTGACAGAAATGAATGGCTAACTAAAGCGGTGCACATGAAATTCTGATTAGCCGTTTGCACTTGATGATTTCAACCCTTGCAGCGATATTGTTTAGAAACAGTAATAATAATGAGAGTAGCCGCTATCGGTTTCCTGCTTCTAGATGACTCTTGCTTAGCTTAGACAATTGACTATAAAGCTACAAACTCTCCAACGTCATCATAGTTGACGTCACGATCTCCAACGTTCGCAACACTTTCTCCACCCATAAAGAATTATTCAAATAATGCCTTCGTAAAATTTTCTATAAAATGCATACCTTTGAGTATGTGAATTAAATGAAGTTGACAGTAGCACACTGAAATGTGAAACAGAAAATTGAAGTCAAACTGTTAGCTCCGAAACTGTGAAAAACGATGCACATTGATTAAACAGTAAGTCATCAAATATCAGTGGGACATCCCTTTGTTGTATCACACTTAGGTTCAAGCTTCTTTTCAACTCACTAAAGCTATGTTATTATACTTGAAAATTCTTCGCTCAAATTACTTATTTGCCCTGTTTTGCAACTGATTACGTAACTTTCAGAAGTAATCAAACTATTTTGCTCTTGACTTAAACCAATATATGAAATATCATCTTGAAAAGGCCTCCTTGAAGCAAAATCTTATGGGACATTAGGGTTTTTAAGTAATAGCTCAATATTGCAATTTTTCATCAACATTTCAGTCTCACATGATGATGTGCATCCCGATCTGACATTTAACACCAACTAAGATTTTGTCTCCGTAGAATAAGAATTCAATTCAGCTGTCGTTTGAGCGAAGTAGGCTTCAAATTGCCATATTTGCAAATCTAAGCAATTAAAAAGGCTGATTTTTTCACTGGAACACACATTGTGGTCTTTCATTTTTCAGCCAAAAGGTAAATTTGAAAACTGATTTTGTAGTCCAATTTGGTGATCTTGCAAATCATTTAAATTAAATAGGGACACCTGGTGAAACATGCAATAGACCTTTAGCTATTCTGAAAACGAATGTGATCGAACGATATTTCATTACATTTTATAGAACTTGCGAATGTTTACAATTACGATCGAAGCCCTAACGCCACTTTTTCAAACCTCGCGTATAAAACGGTATAAAAATCTTCGGTATAAAACGGTCGATCCAGGCTCATTTGTAGAATAGCTAAAAGGTCTATTTCAGAATTGAATCTGAACCTTAACTAAACAAAGGTAGGCGGAAAGTTACTACTTTATTTAAAGAATTATGATAGCGCTTTGTAGATATAAGTGCTTTGAATAGATGATCGCACTAAAGATTGTGTTGAGGAACTTATTACCAGGATGTATTGCGCTAGAATTATGAATCATTAACGAATCCATAGGGATTCCATTATAGAACGCAATGCATTTTGGTAAAACTTCGCTGCTATCTTTAGCGTCTTTTCTAACAGTGTTCCTAAAGTGGTTGCGTGAATGCTTCGCGCTTTCCACGAACATCCTCATAAGCTACGCCACTGAGCTAAACCTGCTGCTAGTATTGGTTACGTGACTAAAATATCAGTGAAAACAAACCTGTTTCCTAGACTTCGTGCCTTTCGATGACCCGGTATGAAATTTCTTCCCAATGAAGCAGTGCTCTGAATTGGCACTGCCAACATAGTGTTTGCCTTTCTTAATCCAGCCGATGCCGAGCTTCCAACATCACCAGCAAGTGATGCTGCAAAGGAAACAGTTATGCTAGACTTCCGGCCTCAAATACATGCTAATGTCTTTATTTCAATGGCAGTTACAGCTCAAAGAACACTTAAATCACAAAGAAGGAAGGCAGTGCTGCACAATGCTTCACTGTCTGCCTGAAGTTTCAAAAACCAGGCAATACAAAAGATCCCAACCTTCCATCTAGTTAAACGTGGATTTTTCCTGGTTTTCCCGTAGCCTTGTATAATAGGATACAAGGACGCTTTGTGAGGTTTACCATAAACGTAAGCGATATAGCAGCAACAAAATGCGCTTGACTAAATGACACGATTCTACATTAGAAGCTATTCATTTTAAAAACAGGCCTTACTGGGAACATTTCGGTAGGGGAGTGGCAACTCGCACTCCTAGTCCATTTTAGGCATGTGATGGAGTGCAGTTGCAAATCAACATTAAAGATATGTCAACTGGAGTTTTACTTGACCAGTTTTACTAATGCAAAGCTATTCCCATCCTTCACTGCTGAAAGAAAAGTGTTTGATTGTTCAAAACATTTTTTTCATTTCGAATAAACTGTAATAGTGGATAACGAAGATAAAAGGAGCACAAAACACTCTGTTATCGATCTCAAGCAGGAATAGATGTTTCGATATTCCAATAAAGCGCTTAATAAGGCACATTCTTTGTGCTTGAGAGTTTTGACATTACCTACAGTGTTGTCAAGGACGGCAGAAAACTCAAAGGTTTCAGGAACATTGAAGAAGTTGGGAGCAAAATGTACCACATCATTCTGCAACTTTTTGATCAGTGCATGAGATCATCTCTTGAAAACTCAGCATTTCGAAATCTTATTTTCTTGATATCTCTAGACTACTACTACTATTGGAGATAACTAGCCTTGTTCATTCCACTGTTGAAATTAAGTATTCTGTCAAGAGATCTGTCACAATTCTTACTCATTTTCTTGGGCATATGGGGCTAACTCAAACTCTCAGGATTTTCGATATCTTGAAGATTTTTGTCCCACATCTTTAACATCTGTGAATTTTCACACCTGCCCTTCAACAGGCCAAACTTTGTAAAATGCCCCATTAAAATTAGCCAAGATGATACTTCCAGCATTCTCCTGTGTTTTATCAAGAGCCAAGCCAGCAGAAAATCTGTCGCGCTTCCGCGTTTTGGTGAAAGTGCCAGCTGAACCCCATTTAAAAGAAGACACCAAGTTATCAAATGGTTCTTTGTGTACCAGTATTTTTTCATAAGAAACTGTTCACAAGAAACTCTCCGATCACCAAAAAGATAAAGAAACTCTAGTACCGGGAAAATGTAACTTAAGAAACTATTTATTTTGATAAAAGCAATCCTTAACATAGTTTATTTGAATTTGTCTTCTGTATTCAATTAATCGTAAGGTACTTGAGTAATGTATAAACATTGGAATGGCTTCAGGAAACATCGTTTTGAAATTTTCACGAGGGAACAGGTCGGAACAGGTAGTGAACAAGAAGATTATTATGGAACGTTTAAAAAACTTGTAAGAAACTCTAAGGACTCAAAATCTGATAATTTTCAGCGCTGGCCCATGTTTTTAGTTTCTTGTAAAGTGTATAAGTATTCGAAAGTACAGTAAGTTGAATTACCGCGAGAGGAAATGGTCTCTCAAGAACAAACAGTAGAGGTCAAAGAAATAACTCTTCAGTCTAAGGTATCCTGCAGGATTATCTTTTGTAAACAATTTAATGATAACTGTCAAATAATAAAGCTATGATTCTAAATCTTGTCATTTGATAAAACTCATACCAACAAGTTTTGTTTTTAAACATTAAAGTATAAAGCCCTCGGTCTTACCACACAGACCTGGCAAGCTCGATTTGTACTTTGAAAATATCGGGCGGTATACTGTCCTGTACAATATAAAACCGGTTAGTATGCGTATGAGCGTAGTACAGTTTGCCTCAAAATTTTCTTCTATGTACATGGTTGCCGCATCGAAGCTATGATTTTATGTTTCATGTTTCTGATATTTTTCAAAATGTTTCAACTTAGAGTTTGAAATATCTTTTTAATGATCTGAAGAGTAAGTAGCATTGACTACTGGAACACATAAATATTGCCAAACCACCATTATTTCCAAATATACTTGCAATCATCATGGAGAAGTTAATCGTATTGAGGTGCTCATTTAGATCTTAGCTGATTTTTGCATAAAAAGCAATGACATACATTGACAGGATTCTTGAAGGAAAGAGCACGTCAATCTCTACATTCAAAACAAGAAGCAGTACATACCACTGTCTGGTGATTTTGCTCGACGTTCACTTCTACGAGTATTCTCTGGAGTAACAGCGTTTGGCTCAATCTTTAGAGACAATCTACAAATGCAAATAATTAAAATTGCTAATCAAAACGAACAATCCAAGTGCTATTCAGATACGAAACTTCTATCCATTAACAGATCCAGACTGTGGAACCAAAATAATTGCAAATAAATGCATACGGCATTGAATAGATGAAGAACTCAAACTTGGTATCTTATGTACTATACTTTAGGGGTAGAAACTTTTGTGGACAGAAACTTTCACGATTCTCGCGTTTATTGGCATTTTTCGGGAAAGTTTCTGCCAAGGCATAATCTAAATTCAAAATATGCGAAAGTTCTTGCTCGCAAAATTACAGAAAATTCTCAACTTGCGAAAGTTTTTTCTATCCAATTTTGTCCTTGCAAATTGTCACCGTGACTGGGAGTAGTGCTAAAAATGAAAAGAAACTAGACCTTTTAGCTATTCTACAACAGAGCCTGGATCGAGCGTTATCTTTATACATTTTTATACAGGAGGTTCGACTGAGTGGCATTAGAGCTTCTATCACCATTGTGCACATTCAAAAATTCTACAAAATGTGATTAATATCGTTCGATCCAGATTCTTCTTTAGAATAGCTAAAAGGTCTATTGTGTTTTCCCCTCAAAAGTTTCTTCACGCGAAAATGCATCTTTCTCTCGATCGCTAAACTTTCTGTCGCAGAATTTGCGGGAAAAAACGTCATTCGCGAAAGTTTATGCCCTTAATTTCGCGATTTTTTTCTCTCGCGAAGCTTTCTGCCCGCGAAACTTTCCGCCCCTAAAGTATACATATGACCTGGAGTCCCTACTTTCCCTGTGCTCTTTGCCTTGATGATGGCGCTTCGATCAACAGAGACTCACAATAATACTCTGAAAAATATGATCCTTTTTAAGCACGAAGTATGAGCTTACTAGAGTACCAATCAAATAGTGAGATTTGTGAATTACTATGGTTACGGCAAAAGTGATGGACTTTGCGATCCGGTTGAAGAACTGATAGTGATAACATTCGGACGAAATTTGAGGCCGTAATTCGAGATCCGGGACCGTGATTCGAGATTCGCGGCACTGACTCCAGCCTAATTCGATTGATGAATACAGAAAATAGGGTCAGCATTTTCACTCTTTCATGATATGTCTCACTTGAGCAAGGCTAAACAAGGTTAACTACGTGGATACGAGAGAACTTATCGTCGAAAGTCCACTTATACCGGGTGTCTCAAAAAAGTACCCCCTTTTGACTGGAAATAGGAACGAAGCGATAAGATACCATTACTCTCCGAGCAGTTAGCTAAATTTATCAATCTTCAACTTAGATTCACATACCTTGTATTTAAGAATCGTCCACGAAACACCAGAGATACGAGCTTGCAAAGACAAAATTTACATTGCACCCAAAACCAGAGGTTTTGTAAAAGGGCCTAGCCATGATTTGTATTATGGATCTTTTCCAAAGCACCTGTAAACTTTAACTTTCAGTTTTTCGCTTTTGAAAAGAATAAAAAAGACTCGTGGAAATCGTCCTGATTAAACAAATATAACAAAAATGTGGTAAGAATGATGAAGTCGTGCAACATCTCCCTAATGAGCATGCATGTGCTCCTTTTCTTCTTCTTTGACACTTGGAGTGGAATGCCATGCACGGATTGATTCCTCAAAGGAATAACTATTTGTAGAACAATTGAAGCATTTCAAGGTATAATTCTTTTCAATGAAGAACGATAAAGGTCATAGTCGAAATTCCTGTGCAACATTCCTGTGATAGCAAATCATGGCTAGGCCCTTTTACAAAACCTCTGGTTTCGGCTGCACTGTAAATTTTGACTTTGCAAGGTTGTATCTCCAGTGCTTGGTGGCCAATTTTTAAATGCAAGGTATGTGGATCTAAGTTGAAGATTGATAAATTTAGCTGTCCACTCGGAGAGTAATGATATCTTATCGTTTCGTTCCTATTTCCAGTCAAAAGGGGGTACTTTTTTGAGACACCCGGTACATGGCAAGGATTCAGAAACATATCAGTTTTGTTATATGTCTCGAGTCCAGATCTTCAGGAATAGGACAGTTTTCTTAATAGAAATTTGGGACCCTCCTATGAACCAAGCTGACCGCTGGGGTAACAAGAGAACTATGTTTGATTTCCGACAGCCAAACTCATTGCTGGGCAGTTCACCTGAATACTATCTCAAGTAGAATTTGGAATATCTTTTGGTTGAAGATCCTGAACTTTTGCAAGGAAATTTAATTACCATAAATCAAATGTCAAAACATCTACAGTCTGGGCCAAAAGTTTATTACTATATTTTTGCCAATGACGTTTCTCGGCGTAACGAAATAGAACCCAGCATTCTGCCTATTTTTTACTCTCTTAGAGTTCGTTTTGGACAGCCTTCTATGTCCAACCAACCAGGCCTTGCTTTTTGGTTTGGAGAAACAAGTTGCATAGTTATTCGAATCAATTTTCAATAATTCCTTCATTATTCGAATTATCGAATGTCAAAGGCTCTTACATCATAATCACAGAATTTTTTCACGTTTTTCCACGGCTGGTCTTAAACTTTTAGTCAAAGCTTTAGACTGAAGGCTCTCTACTACCATATTCTTTGAAGGAATATTTTTCGTTAAGGCTTCGATACTTTGCAAACAAATCATAGAAATGAATTGTACATAGATTGATGCAAAATTCAGCTGAGTTACACAGTTTTGGGTCACACCCCTTGTCGGCAGAACCATTATGATTTCCGAAAATTTCCATACATTTCCTTGTGATGTCATAGAAATATGCCACTGCAATTAAAAAAACAACATCGAAAATTGGAATCTCCATGGAAAGTTGACCTAAGCTCGCTCTAAGCGAGTAAATAAGGTAGAGCAATAGGGTTCAATTTCGTTACCCCTAGAAAAGTCAACCGGGGTTTCTATTGTTTGGCATCAGGCGCCTCCGTCGCTGACCTGGCAACCAATGTGAAACAGATTCCAGTATTTATCAGTATCGTATCGTATGTACCATTTTTTATGTGTATTTTTATATCTCTATGTGTTGGCCATGGGGTAGACATTGTCTTTTGCTCCTCATGGTATCGTCCTTGTAGTGTTGCACAGTAGTTAGAGTATAGTAGAATGTAGCATATATTGTAATTTTTTAAATTGATATAAAAAAAAGTTGTTTTTAAAGATGTGGTCTTAAACTCTTGACCACGATTGTAGCAAATTACATGATATGCTTATATTCTTACCAAGAACTGTTTTGTTTATACAAATCAAAAAACGTTTACACGTTTAAAAATTTGTCTTACTTGTAATTGTCATCTTCCATGAACTTTTGCAGCTCTTCTATGTATTTAACGGACATCAAATATTTTTGCACATGTGGCAGTTCTGGTATAAAATCTGCAAAGAAAACAACAGTAAAAATGAGATACATAACAGCATGCTGCTCAATTACTGACTAGAAATAACATTCGACAATAAATGCGGTATCTTTGGCTTTTAAAACACAAACTGAACCAATGTATGGGGAAAAATTGACAACTGGTCTTTCTCGACCTGTTGGCACTACATTATCAGAATATCGATACCTGTCTTGCAACCGCTGGTTTTTGTAGTCAGCTTTGTAAGCACCATGAACGATACTCGTCTGCCCTCGTCGTAAGAATGATTCGGCTCCGTCAGTCAGACATGATAGCCGTTTTGAGACAATAATTGAAATCAGACAAACCGACATTCCACAAAAAAGGGACAAATTAAGGAGGCTTGATTACTACTGTGTCTGACCTTAATTAAGGAGGCTTAATTACCATTGTGTTTGCAGTCTTTGTTAGGTGATTGAAGTTAAGCTCGGTCGAGTGAGTTCAAACTCCAGATGGGTGACCTCGGAGGCCTGATCTCACAACTCACCTCGTCGTCCTTCGAAAAGGACGTTAAACTAGGGGTCTCCCATGCTTGGATGCAGTATGCAACTTGGGCTTAAGGTAACTCTGCTTTCCGCTCCAATGAGCAGCGAGTTGCCGATTTGCAAACCACTCTCCTCAGAAAACATTTAATTTCTCCAATACTATTCGGTAGATCGGAAATCGGTAAAAAGGACGTTGCTCTACATGGTCTTGGCAATCGAAAGATATGCAAATCGTAATGTTTCCGTTAAGGCTGGCTTTGTAAATTATTTTTCAAAACTTTTTGTTGATTTCAGAAAATTGGATTTATCTCCAAAACTACTCGAAAAGTTTTCGGTTTTCTGTTGCTATATCGTTAGCTAGATTGTTGATCTACAACTTTACCAAGTCTGATTGAAAAAGCTAGGCTAGATTTGTCGCAATCGAATTTTATATTTCTGTTTACTTTTTGACACTGAAGGGTAAAACCTTGGTCAACAGATTACCATGTTACGAATCACGCTTTCAAATACTCAGCCTTTGGCTTCATTCACATTGCACAATCTATTGTAAGCGCGTAGACGCTCGTGCAAAAATAACCAACTAATATTTTGCAATCCGAACACTGCAAGGGATTAGTGTGGTGGATTTCTGCACGAGCGTTTACGCGCTTACAAAAGATTGAGCAATGTGAATGCAGCCTTATAATAACTTTCTGAAATATTTCCATTGGCAAAGAATGAAAATGATCTGTTGGGAATGCTGTATTCAAGTCTCAATAGACATCATTGGAGCGCTTGTGAAAGTATCATTTCTTGAATGCTACCCTTTTTTACTGCTTTCCGTTTCATGTCCTTTGATACTTTCATGAGCATTCACAAAATATCAATTTCTTTAAGAGTCTACAAAGAACAGAGATCTGAAACTAAACTTTTTACAAAACGGTTCAACTCTTTCTCATGTCCTAATCAGTTGACCAAGGTTTCTACCCCTTCGTAGTCACAAAGTATACAGAAAAATAAAATTCGATTGCAACAAATCTTGCCTAGCTTTTTCAATCAGACTTGGTAAAGTTGTAGATCAACAATCCAGCTAACGATATAGCGAAAGAAAACCGAAAACTTTTCGAGTAGTTTTGGAGATAAATCCAATTTTCTGAAATCAACAAAGTTTTGAAAAATAATTTACAAAGCCAGCCTTAACGGAAACATTGCGATTTGCATATCTTGCCAAGACCATGTAGAACAACGTCCTTTTTACCGATTTTCGACCGAACGAATAGTATTAGAGAAATTAACTGTTTTCTGAGGAGAGTGGTTTGCAAAACGGGAACTCAATGCTCACTGGAGCGGAAAGCAGAGTTACCTTAAATTAGCTTCCAGTGGCTAGAAATCCTGACAAGACGACTGGTTGCTAATAACGATAATGCATGATGGTGATGTGGTGTCTAATCAAACCCTCTGATTCCTTGATCGTTGGTCATTCTGAACTTCAATGAAATTTCAATTTTTTGTTCACTATCTATGCTCAATTTTGCCAGAGTCACAAACTGTTTGCAATTCGTTTAAATTCACATAAAAGAAACTTTGTGTTTAATGTGCTTTTCCAGGAGTATTCGGCAAGAAATACAATTCATTTCGCATTTTTAGATTTGTGTTTAATGATTACCAATTACTGCAGCAACGAGAACTAAAAATCTCATTCCACGATTTGGTGGTTTTAAGTCTATAGCGCTCTTGAAAAACAGGCTATCAGACCAGTCTGATTTCAGACACTTCTTTGCAACATGTCTCGTCATGAGCGACAAATCAGCTCTATGGAGCATACAGACATTGTGTAGCCAGTCTACCAAACTTGGGTCTTTGAACATTAATTAATTTCACCATAATTATGTGTCAGTTGAAGAAAATGATTTTTGAAGACAAACACCATTTTATTCAATGAAAAGCTGCACATTTGCAGCCAATGACATTTTGTCACCATTTTCAATTTAAACCATATGGCACTTTTGAGAACAAGGTCATCAGATCAATCTGATTTTCAGACACTTATTGGCAACAAGAGATTGTTTAACCAGTCTATCAAATTGGGTCTTTGAAAATTCATTTATTTCACTATCATTATGTTGATTCAGTTGAAGAAAATGAGTTTCGAAGACAAAAACCATTTTATTCATTGAAAAGATGTAAATCTATGACTAAATACATTTTGCATGCATTTTGGATGGCAACAATAAAGTAGCTTATTTTGCCTCGATCCACTGTGTTGTCCAGTGTAATATTCTTCCATATGGAAGCCCCCCGTTGCAGTGTGATAGAAAATAGCATTATTCTCGAGTCTACAATATCCTACATCAAAGATATGAGCCGGTTTGATTAGGGATAGATTATCCTAAACAGCAGCAGCTTTTACTGTTCTTTTTACTTTTCTTTCTTAGATGTCTGTCTTAAGATAGATGCTGGGGAAGTCTGCAGGAATTATTTTTGACCATAAATCTTTCAATTACTATATCCTTAGTTCCGTAGAAACTCCTGGCATCTATCTTAAGATACACTTGCATCCTTCTTTATTTATTACTCTTACTTTTTTTTCTTAGAAATGTAACTAGTAGAAACTTGTAAGTACCATTCATAGCCAGAACTCGGTGACCTTGTGTCTTTTTTGGCTATGGATGGTACATTAGTTGTAATATAAAAAATTGTGTTACGTTTTATGATGGATAAAAAAACTGTCTTATTGCTTTTTGCTTTCAATTTTGATCACTCAGTGCCACGATACAAATCAACGTGGTCAGACGGGTTGCAATGCCGTGAAATTCCCAAATCGTAAACAACAGAGAAACTGACCCACAATTACAATTACGTCTAGACTTTAGGGTAACTTACAGTGATTCTACCATAAACTGTTTTTATACGTTTTCTTTAAATGGAAAGAATTCAAGGAATGAGAAAAAATATCAAAAGCATTTATGTTTCTAAATTAATGGAGGAAAATGGCAGAAATTTAAAGAAAAGCATATTTGATCAAGCTCCTTTCAAGCAATTTGACAAAAGAAAGATTCAATAAGCATATACACTAGCAATTTTGAGATCCGAAAGCTATGTTATCAGCCTACCATAATTTGATTGTTGAAAATCTGCAATGACTCTTAGTATTGCATTCATCTGAAACAAAAAGAGATGAGATAATATTGATATACAGAAACATTAAAACAAAGCAGTTGGAAAAAGCTTGTTTGAAAGATGCCATTTTGATAATGCACCCTTTGTATCGTTACTACTCTAAATACCTCAATCGTGGAGTTCATGAGTTTTTCTTTCTCTAAAGAGCAAGTCCAGGGTGGTACAAGATAGCACTGTTATGCATGGTGCATCGTACTGTTTACCACCATTTGCCCTCTTCCTATGCGAAACTGTGCATTCAAATAAGCGACCAGAGGATAGCGAAACGCGAAAGCAAAACGAGTTTGTGTCACTTACCAAAATAAAGCCATCCTATACTGTTTTCTTGCCTCGTAATCGCTGCATGCCTCTTTATCAAGTTTTAATAATAAAATGGCGATGAAATTGCAATGATGTTTGGCATATATTTGTACAATGTCTAATTTAGAGTAGCTACTAACGTCAAAATGTGAAAAGAAGTACATAATTAGCGGCATCAATTGGTTTGTTTTCAGGTATTAATCATACCAACACCCGAGTTGTCCTGTAATGAAAAAGGGACAATGTGAACAAAGCCGGGTTTTAAGTCATTATCATGAATTTCTGTTGCTCTTGAAGTAGACAAAGTTCTGGCAGCAGATGCTTAAGGGATCTGTTTCATTCAGTATGCCTTGCAAGTGTCGTCCTTTGGTTGACCTTTGTTGTCGCCATTCTCATGCCCTTTAAATTCATCCTGTAATCTTTTAAGATATCGTATACTACTTTTTCCGTTAAAACTTTATTTTTCTATGCAGAATTTTTTTGAATAACAATAGAATCAAACTATTTGTAGCGATACAATACAAGTTAAATTGAAACTGTTGGGATGAGAGGCAAAAAATCTAAGCTATCGAGTTGCCTCTCACACAGCAACGTTACTTTACATAGCAATTCTCAAGCAAAAAGATAAACCATACAAAAAACGACTACATCAAAGCCCGATGCCGCGTCCCAAGATCACAAATCGAATACAGAAACACCAAAGTACCGGTGCGACTTCAAAACCCCTGGCATGGTACAGAAACCGAGTTAACCATTCGGTGCTCTTCGCGTTTTATTTGCATTCTCCTAGCTTACTTTATTTACTTTTGGGACCTGCCCAATCGGTAGCAGAAATTCATTTGTTTGCAACCGATAATGGCTCCGCTCTGTCATTTAACTCAAAGGTAACGGATACTCTTGTTACAAATTATGTAGTTGTTTTACCTTGTTGCTTCGCTGGATATCCAAACCACCAGTTGGAGGATGAACTGTATTAATATACGTCAGATCTGTGAGGTACATGCCTATTAAACAAAATACATTATAAGAATACAACTTCCGCCTTTAACATTACTATCAATTTCTTTAAAAGTCGTCTAATGAATACAATAGCTATGACAAAAAGCTAACGTAGGCCAACAACTCTTGTTGTTATACCGGGTGAGCCAGAAAAAAAGTTCCCACTTTTGAAAATTCATAATAGCAAGACTACTACACGGATTTGCATAATTTAAATTCTTGTTAAAAGTCGAAAGATCAAAGTATTTTTGTGAGTTTCTCGCTGTCCTATCTTAATTTTTCTTTAGCTGTATTCATTAATTGTAAATTATTTATTAAGTTTTTAGAGTATTTAAATGCATGGCCCCATGTAAAACAGTTTCTCTTTAACTGAGGGGCTACCATACCTAAAAAATTGAAAATGAAAATGAAAAAAAAGCACTAGAAGTATTGGTAATCTCAACTTTATAAAATTTCATGGTTGCAAAATGAAGGGAAAATGGGCCTAGAACAATGATCAAATTGTAAGGACTCTATTCACAGCGAACAATAGGCCAGGGCGTTTCACCACCCTTAAGAGTTATAAGACATCGATTTTCAAACAAATACGAAAGATTTTCAATCCCATGGTAATTAATGTACAGAGCATATCTCTCACCCATGAGAAGTTGCATTTCGTTCATTATTCTGTCCGAGAAGTCATTTATGAATTGATCGATGTTATCCGCCATTTTTCAGTCATTCTACAACCATGAAATTTGTGTAAAGCTGAATTTACCTTTATTTCTAGTGTTGGTAGGACAGCGAGACAAATCACAAAAATATTTCGATCTTTCGGCTTTTAACTAGAATTTGAATGATTCAAATCCCTGAAGTAGTCTTGGTGTTATAAATTTTCAAAAGTGGGAACTTTTTGTGGCTCACCCGGTAGTCCGCGCAACAATTGCTTGAACTAACACTGTATGGCATCGTGGAGGCTAAAAGCAGTAGCAAAACAAACGATTGCCACGCAGACTATAACTATCAAACAACCAGTTGATTCAAAATATGCAATGACTGTTTGTAAAAACCATACCACAAAAACTATAACATCTATTTGAAGCCTTACAAGTCTGTTGCCAGACCGATGGGCAAGCTTAATTTCGAGGATATTTCCATAATTTACGATGCATTATCTTAACCTCAAACGAAGAATCCCCAAACACTAGTTTCATATGCTTCGGCTAAGTCAGTGGCTTCATGTAACCCGCCTTTTAACCACTTATCTAGTAAATGATATGATAATGTTTTCTTAGCTCAAGCATTGCTTTCTAATGATACTGAAACTGCTGAACATCAATAAATAAAGATTTGCATGACACTGAACAGCACAGTTTTGCAGCTTTTGAGAATGTCGAAAGCTGGGAGCGTTTGCTAATCCTTGATTTCCACAAGAAATCGTGCACCTAAAGTTATCAAGAAAATCTCAAAAATTAAGTTGAAGCAACAACAAAATGGCAGATTAAAACTTTTACGAAGTGGCTGCATTGCTTTTCCAGTAGAAATTTTCAAACAGTGGATACATCCTTCTGACTCAGGACGCACCATAATAGCAAACATGGTTGTTCAAGTAATAAATTTTATCAAAACGCCAATTGGTTTAAATTTGCAGAACATATTTCGGATACTCTTCACCCATCTTCGGTTGGATACAAATGAAACATTTTATAACAGCATTGATGCAGACGGGGCTGAACCAAGAAAGCGAAGAATCTGGTCCCCAAGCGATTTACCTTTCTGATAAATAGATTTCACGCCTCTGAGCATACTCAATCAATTCAAGATAAACAGAGACTTTGTGATATCATGAAGGTGTAAAACCTGTTCATCAGAACCGAGAATTGCTTGATCTTGTCAGTGATTCTATTTTTGACGAAATTCACCCTTGCTCATCCTTGGTGTGCAAAACTATACTAGGACTTGCATAAGAAAGTATAAGGTAAACAAAGTGTATACCAAAGTGGATATGATTTTAAAGGCAGCGAGGGGTAAAAAATTGACGAGAAACCGAAACTAAAAATAACTAACGACTGTTTGTTCAAATTCAGTTTCTCCCAATTGACGTGCAGGGTCTTGCTTAATTCGTATCTGATAACTGCTAGTAGTGGATACTGGTTGACTCATTAAATTTTGAATACAGTAAATCACCGCATATAAGAACCTACTTTTTGAGAGCCAGGCAGAAATACGTTCTAATTTTAAAGGCACTAAGACTAATTTCAAGGTATAGAGGTTCTTATTTGAAAGGTGTCTTGTGTAGGCACTTTCAGAGTGTTATGAAAGATATTCAGCCCTATTATTTGCTTTGGAAGGGTTCTTTTGTACTTAATGACTAATTGGGGACGAGACCTTTCGTGGACCTCAGCTTTGGAAATCATTAAGATCAGGTATCAGACTTTCACCCTCGCTTCGTACCTTCAAAAGAAGGCTTAAAATGAAATTGTAGAGGGTTGATGGTGTCTTTTTATGAATTTATTGGGCAAATTTTACTTTTGTTAAAATATATAACTGTAAATTAGGTCTTGCATTTGTAATTACATTTTTTGCACGGCCCCCTACAAAGCAATCTATGCAGATTGACGGGGCTAACGTGGTCGACAGAGCACAAACTGCGGAAAGTGACGTCATCGACCAATCTGAGATAAGGAAGTGTTTGAATAGATAAGCTCTTTGAGATGATAAATCAACAGTTAAAGGTCCTAGGAAGAAAATATCAAGTGCTGCCTGATTTCGGGATCTGTTGCAGGGAGCCAAGGAGGCTCAAAGTTACGAGTTTTCGCGCATGCGTGCGTAGTTTCTGCTCTGTCTGGGACCAAAATCAACTGAGTAACAACAATCCAAAATCAACTTTGCTACCCCTGCATTAAGAATCTACGTTTTATCAAACTCACGAAGGTTCTTAATTACAAGGTGCACAATTTAGGAAAAACAGACTCTAGGTTCTTATTTTGGTAGGTTCTTACATGTGAGAACTACTGTGTACAAGTAAAAGTACTAAACATTATGTACGCACCTAAATATGGAATACAAGGGAGCCTTGCAGATTCCAGGAAAGCTCTCAGCTTAACTCTGCAAAAAAGAATTTATGAAGATACTTGTCTGCAATTATTAACCACACTTGCAAAAGATTTTTTTGATAAACACTATGTCAACATTACGAATCTACAGAGAAATCAAACGACTGACTAACCAAAATATCGTAGCTAAGTATCAAAGGAATTATCGGTAGTAAAATTCGTTTAACCTTGATCTTACATTACGTGACGCGTTGATTGAACAGACAATACTCTGAAGTTTCAATTTTAGGTGCTTAAATTTTTACGTCATTGCATAGCATAAGGTATCTTTCTGCAACTAAAAAAACTAATTTGTACCTGTTTTCATTTTCCGACACTAACTCATCCAATTTCTCTAGTTTCTCTCTGTCTTTTCGCGGCACAAGCTGAAAGAAAAAGTTGCTATCATTTTCAAAGCTACCGTAGTTACGGCGACTGACCCAGAGCAGAAGGGAAATGATGTTTCAATGGAGTTACACGAACCAAGTCCTTATTTCCTAAAGACATCGGTGGATCTACACAGAACACTTTTTGTTGCTTTGCCTTCCCTTACGTTGTAACGTAGATTGGTTTTACCAATCTCTCAAAAGACGTGGTAATGCAGATTTCAAGTTATGAGAATAGAAATTTCCCCAACATACGCAATGAGGATAAACTCCTGCTAATTCTACAGTTCATTCAGCAACTCTGAGAGGTTTGATTGGTAAATATGAAACTCCCTTATGCGTAACACAACCACAATGATCCCTTAAATGAAATTTGTTGATGTCCATAGTAGTCGTGTGTTGATATCTGTCGTTTATTCAAAAGTCTGTCTCAAATTACCGGCTGTCTCAAAAAAGTATCCCCTTTTGACTGAAATATGAGTGAAACGATAAAATATTATTACTCTCTGAGAAGACAGCTAATTTCATCAATCTTCAACTTAGATTCACATACCTTGCATTTAAATATCGTCCACCAAACACCGGATATACAAGGTCGCCAAGGCAAAACTTACAGTGCATCCGAAACCAGAGGTTACAAAAAGGGCCTGGCCATGATTTGTATCGTGGATATTTTCAAAAGCATCAGTACACATTGACTTTCAGTTTTCCGCTTTTGAAGAGAATAAAAAAAACATATGATTAGCAGGCATCGCCCTGATTGAACAAAGATAATAAAAAATGTGGTAAGAATGATAAAGTCCTGCCATATCTCCAAAATGAGCGTGCATGTGGTCCTTTTCATCTTCCTTGACACTTGGGATGGAATGCAATGCACGGATTGACTATTCAAAAGAATAATATCTTTCAAAACAACTGAAGCATTTCAAGCTATGATTCTTTTCAAAAGAAAGAGCTGAAGGTCAAAGTTGAAATTCTTTTGCAATATAATATCAAGTCATGGCAAATAGGCCATTTTACAAAACCTCTGGTTTAAAGTGCACTCAAAACTTCGACTTTGTGAGCTCATATATCTGGTATTCGGATGACAATTTTAAAATGCAAGGTACGTGCATTGAAGTTGAAAATCAACAAATATGCATATGAACTAAGAAAGTCCCGATATTTTATTGTTTCCCTTCCTTGTCAAGTAAAAAGGGGTGCCTTTTTGAGACACTCGGTAGATGTCACTCGATATTAGCAATTGCACCCCATCCAAAGCCATTTAAATTGCTTTTATCGTGGAGATAGTCTCTTGACAACTAATTTGTGACAGACTTTGGTAGTTTCTACTTCTTTATGTAGTTTCTCTCGAAGAAGGCACAGCCTTTTGCTCCTCAGGGTATTGTTCAAGGAGTATGGTAAAGCTACATAAAAAATTGATCAGTCCAATTTCAAGCAAAGTTACAAGAACTTAGTTTCTCTTTACACCTTATTTGTCCGTATTTAGTTATTTGAATGATACTAAGCCATACATCATGTATAACTAATACAATACAGCAGGTTTTCTAATAGACAAATTTCCCCGTGTCCAATGACCCTTTACCACAAAAAAATCAGGCGAGTGCAATCAGGAAAGTGGAAAAATCTCTGAAAGTACCTTTTTAGCTGAAGTGAACATCCGGAGAAAGCGGCCCAGGAATAGAATTCCAACTGAGCATGCTCACACTTCAGAAGCTGCTTCACGCAAAATGACTTGCTTTTGGGGAAAAACTGCTCTGATTTCAAAATCACTGCAAATCGATCTCACTTGAACAATTAGTCATACGGTTCTAAAGCTATGGGTTTGCTATTCAAAGACACTTTGTCCCCTTGATGAATTGAAATTGGATGGCAAAGAGCTCCTAAAGAGATCCCATTGTATATTTCACAAGAATGCGTTAATTTGCTTTATCCGAAGAAAACAAGCTCGTAGAGATTCAGTGATGCAAGAATTTAGCTCCAGTGAAAATAAGCTGAGAACAATTAGAGACACACTGTCTTGACACCTGTTTTGCAAAAGATTGATTGGGACTTCAAATGTAAGAAATTTTACTTTGATCATTGAAGAAATAAGAAGACATACATTCCATGTGCTGATTAGTCTGTAAATCGGTGCACTCTGCAGGCCAGACACAATCGCTTTTAACGAATGTAAATTGCTTAGTTCCAGTAATCTCTGGAAATAGAAAAGAGCATCGTAATTCACGCGAAAAATGGAAAGCTATCGCTTAAAATAAAAACTGAATGAAAAGCCAAAATCAGAAAGCCACAGACTCTGGTTCAGAAATTCTCAGTCAGTAATAAAGAGAATAAGCGTTCAATTTACATTTGATGCACAAAACAATCTCTTTGCAGTTGTGTTGTACAATATTCATTGTAAATAAATATAAAGAATAAGATAAATTATCATGTCAATAGAAAATTGTTGTAGTCAAGTCAAATCTAAATTTGAAGTTGCGATACAAGAACAGACTTCACTGAATTTAGAATGATTCATTTGGTGAAAACTCTTACCGGCTAAAAAGTACCGCGCCATTGAAGGGATCTAGTCAAAAAAGTAGTCCGCTACAAATTGTACATATTTTACGGAAATAGAGCCGCAAATTTCCGTTTTACGATGGCCTCAGAAAAAGTTGTGAACTATTATTCATATTTTCGTAACCCTTTCAGGAAACCACTTGTAAGAAAATCAAGTGTCAGATCATCAAAGAAGTTAAGAGACTCCAGTACTGGGAAAATGTAACTGGAGAAACTGTCTATCTTAACAAAGGAAATCCTTAGCATACTTTTACATCATTTTCACTTGTTTCCTATATAAATTACTTGGAAGATATTTGAACGATTTGAAAGGCTTCAGAATGCTTCGTTTTGAAATGCTCGCGGGGGTGCAGGAGGTAATGAACATGAAGATTGCTGGAGCCTTGAAGAAACTCGTAAGAAACTCGCAGTACTCCAAATCTGATGAGTTCAATAAATTTTCAGTAGAGGCTTGAATCCTAGAAGTAAATTTGAAACATAAGATAAGGGCGAATATTTGCCGCAGTTGAAGAATACAATGAATCCATGGGGTTGTAATAATGGAAGATTGCAATCATAAATACCCTTGAAATCCGAATAAAATGTGAAATGATCTCTGCTCTTTTCTTCTGAGTGTTAGCATTCAAAATTTCTCGAGTTACCCAGAAGCTGACCTGAAATTAAATGAAGCATACTGATTTGTGCACTATTTGCTTCGTGCTTCTTAACTAGCAACATAACAATACATCTTCTTTTTCAAATAAATGTCCTGACGACATGCAAAGAAACAATTTCGGATAGAATTGTAAGTTACAAATTTCAGTGCAAGATTGTATACACAGACTTACCTTTCAACATAATGCTGTTAGTTTGCGAGGAAAAGGGATACAACAATCTGAAACAAGGTCTACGGCTTCTCTATAGCTGAAGACAACAGCCCAAAATATATTCGTTCATTGAATCTTATATCATACATTGTTCCCTTTTCGTTACGAATCTTTAACGATTCTTTTGGAATGTGATTATAGGATGCGATGTATCCTGATAAACGGTTCCTCATTGCAATATTTAGCGATCGTCTATTGAAGGAGCTATTTTCTGAAATAGTCTGTTCGTCTGCTAAACAATTAGTAAGGTTCAAAGATTTGCGTCTCTGGGTAGGAGAGTGTTCACATTTTTTATCAAGCCAATGCCATGCGAATACCACTGAAAACTTCCCATTACATCCCGTCCCATTTTGTTCTCTCATCAACGGGGTCTTACTCTCACAGGTTTATTCTATTCCTTAGGCGAAAGAGCCATAGCCTGTAATCCTACAATCGAATGTTACTAAACAGCAAACTTACATGGTTGAATCTCCTAGTGAAGTTGACAACATTTGGTGCAACTTCATACTTCTTTTTAGTGCTCCACGAGCATGATGCCAATTCCTAAAATGAAAGCGCATTTCGTTATACACTGATAAATTTAAACACGACAAGCTATTACAAGTCAACGTGGAATTCGTAGCGAGTTAAGCGGTGTCATTGAGCTCTCATTTCAAATGCCAAGCAATATCTGCATTCATTAAAGTAACTTGGCATCAGTAAATTGAAACAACTTCTGCGCAGTCTACTTTAATAGAAGACACGGTAAAAACTGCAGTATAGTAGCTGAGCTCTGACAACGATTGTTCACCTACAACAACGACCCAAACTGAAGGGCAACGGTTGCTTTAAACATATCGCTACAAGCATAGAAAGCCTTTCAACTTTTTCTCAGAAGCAGCATTTTTCGTAAGGTTTGCATACAGACTCTCTAATAAGCCTATCCCATGTTACATAAGCTTCCTCTCCATCAAGTCTCCCTACTCAGGGATCGTCTACAAATTATCGTAAAGCTTTTATGCGAATTGATACGAATTCAATCGTCTACGTGCAAAGGTGTTATACGATTTAATTCGTATAGCCGCACAAGAGATAAGAATTGTATGTGAATTGTTTGATTTCTATACGAATTATGATACGAATTTGCTACGAATTTGATAACGAATTGTGTATAAGAACTGCTTAAATGATTGTGTTACGAATTGTGTTTACGAATTGCTTATACGAATTGCATACGAATTACATACGAATTTTATACGAATTTATACAAATTCTAAAAGGTGACGATACGAATTAATTCGTATGAGGCTTATAGAATATCGTATCAATATCGTACAATGCTACGAATTCCCTATACGAATATGATACGAATATTTGGAGACGATTCCTTATATCAAAATCCAGAGGCTACGAAGAAAGATTTTCCATTCATTTAGCTAAACAAGTCTGCGTGTTAATTTCGATATGGTTTGGGATGAAACTGAATTTGATATGCAATATCGTATGCTGCATCAGCCAGATATGGGGTAAAAGACCTAAAAAGCTGTCATATATATACTTGCCACTTGATTTCATCAATAAGACGAAAAACACTGTTACTCAGTTAGATTTCTCTTCCCCTCTCTTTTAAGCACCCCTTCAGGAGTGTCTGTAATTAAATGAGCCCCCAGGGGCTTAATAGAGCTTTTAACAGTATTCTACAAACAAACCAGCGAAATGAAATACGCTTTTCATGAACAATGTATTTTTGTTCAACCCTCTTATCCGGAGAACCATTATGATTTCCGAGAATTTCTACAGATTTCATTGTGACACCAAAGCAAAATGGTGGAAATCTAAAAAAAACAATAAAGAACCTCGGAATCTGAAAGGAAAGTTGACCTAAAGCAGCCCAAAGAGAGTAACATAGGAAGAGCATCTGCACTGCAAAGCTTTTCTAAATTTAAGATGTTTAACTTATAAGTTGGTTTCCATTAGCAAGCAAGATGAATGAGAAAACAAACCTCAGGTCCAATTGCTTTGAACAGTGGAATGTCAATGAGCGTTAACTGGTTCTAAAATAAACGCGAAGAAAAAATCAGAAACATATCAATATTCTTGGAAAAAATCTAGAGAAATTACTTTTTAAATCTATCATATTCTGCCTGTATGACCCAATCTGCCAGATTAACAGCATTGGCTACAGTCACGGAGATCACAACTTCTGGCAACTCATACCAAAACTTCAATACTGTTGCAAAAATTTTAAATGAACAAGAAAACAACTTTTCTCTCATGAACTAAACAGAGTATCCGAGGTTAAGCTCTTGCCTTTATAAGTTTTCAACACCTGTGCCCGGTAGGAAACACGGATGCCTTACAAAAACTTTTGTGCATCACAAGACGCCTAGTTATTTGGATAGTGTAAAGAAAAGTTTTGCATTCAATCTTAGTCTGGTACTGAATATTTTCATCCAAAGTGGTCAAACGTGGTACTGGTTGAGCAATTTCCTGCAATGTTGCTGTTGAAACTATTTCCATAATCTGGTGTCACAGGGCCTAAATTTGAAAGAAAAACCATGAAAAAAATCCCTCAGTCTTGAATTTGGTTTCCATGACAAAAATATAAAGGCCAGTTACTAGCCATTTCTAAGGTATTCTATTTTGTTGAAACGGGTATCTTCAGTCTTCGATAGTCAAAGTCAATGACCCTAACACCGGCAAGTCTCTTCTTCCACTAGTAGCACGGGTACGCTACTCAATGGATGGTGCTCTCTAATAGTAAGAAAAGAGTTGGCAAACAAAGGAAAACATTAAATAGAATGGAAACTCACAGCAATATCTTCAGCGTTGACTCTTAACACATCAAACACGACGGCATCATAATCTTTTGTCACTTGATCCTGCCAAGGAAACGTGTAAGGTTTAGGATTCATATCATAGGGATTTAATTCAATTTATTATTGTAATTGATTTGCAATTTTCTTTGGTAGACCCCTTCAAAATCATCGTTGATGAAAGGCTGCCCTCTTTAAACATGTGGAATGAAAATTAAAGATAATAAAAATGATAGTATGACTGCAAAAGACCTTTTTTTCTACTCATATAAGAAATTTACAACAAATTTTACATTCTACAATACCTATTTAGCTACTATGCAACACTACAGGAACGATGCAAAGGGGAGCGAAGGACAACGACTACCCCAGAGCCTGAACATTAAAACACGCAACTATATCTTACATACAACCAGGACCGTCGAAAGGGGGGGGGTCAAGGGGGTAAAAGGTCCAGGGCCCGGGCCCCGAAGGGGCCCGTAAATACACATTTTTTTATAAGAAACTGGTTTATAAGAAACCAGTACTAAGATGGCCAAAGTTTTAAGAAACTCTAGTCATAGTTTATAGAACAAGTACAAGTACAATGCTCTAGTACTATGTCTGAGAAGTACTAAGAAACTTTTCAAAGTTAAAAGCATGGATATTATAGCAAATAGATTGTTGAACCTTTATTCTTGAGCAATATTATCTAAACATTTGTGTTTTCGACATAACAGAACAATATTTATTCCTTTATGATGTTTTAAATGTCAAGAATCATATCTGCCGCAGTGCTAGCGACCACATTGATAATTCCGCATTCAAAAAATAAGAAACCAATTAAGAAACTTTTAGTACTAAAATGGACAAAATTTCGTCTGAAATTAAGAAACTTTTAGTACTATGGCCTGATCCTAGTTTCTTATAAAAAAACGAGTACCTTGTGCCATAAAATTTTGTTCTCACTATATATCTCTGCAGTGCATTTTTATGGCAATTTATCTGCTTTAAAAGGGTATTTACAAGAACCGTCCACTTTGATGACAGTTATCATGTCAGAAACCAAACCCGTATTGATATTTCTATCTATCCCAGCGAGTCTGTCGTTGGTGTCGTAGGGTCGTTGAGTTTCGTTTTACATTTAGTCTTTTCGGCCTTTGAGTCGCTCGCTCCCTCTAGCACGAACTTGTGTGAACAAGGCATTACTAGCATAAACGATGTCCTTGATTCAATACAATTTTAGGCAATTTTTTTAGAATAATTTGTAATAAAAAGGGCGTTTCCCTCATTTTCCGGTAGACTTAAGGGCGTGGTCGCAAAAAAATTTCTCGGGGGCTGCGCCCCCAAACCCCTCAAGGCCCGTCCTCATAGATCACTCCAGGGCCCGGACTGGCTCTCGACGGCCCTGCATACAACTAACTGTACAAAAGAACTTACAGCTATGATCTAGAGACATTTTCTATAAGTTGTAAAATCTACAAACTTTTGAATGACAGCAACAGTAGTGAAAAAGCCTATAACTTCACTCACTTGAACCATTCAAGTAAACATGCATACAAATATCTCAGGGTCCAGGTATTTCGTAAAAAAAGCTAGAAAGTGTACTGCTCAAAAGCATTGATCAGGATATGGTATTTTCATGATATAAAGCAATTACTAAATAACAAAGCTAAGAACCGTCAACATCATGATCATAAGCACCCTTTTAGGGACCTGCAGGCTGGAAGTTTGCCTTTTTATCTAAACATGCCTGGTAACCTAAAAAATTTAACTGCTTTCAAAAATTCCAACAATTTGATCATATTTCTATCCTCGCAGGATTTTTCAATCTTGGACAAAGCTGCAAACGAGTTTGACCTGCTGATCCACAAAAGGTTGCTACTAATGAGAGATCACTTGTCACTAAAATTTCAGAATCCTTCTGTTTCACTCTTTACTTTTATTCTTTTGGAACTTTCTACTAGCTCACTGTTTCTACCAGAACTCTCCTTATTCGTAGATTTGATAATAACAATTAACTATGAGTCTTGCCAACGGATTACTGTTTCAAATCAAATTTCATTGTGTAGATTCTTAGCTGAGGATGATATGAGATCCTATCAAGACGCACTTGAAATAGTATGGCTTAAACGCACTTGAAAAACCTCTCTATATAACATTTCTGGTTATAATTCTTACCAAATTGCTTTTTACATTTAAGTCAAGGTCTATATCATTTTTTCCACATTATGATGTCTCAATGTGCTTTGAACTTGTGACAAATATGTGCTTTTAAGAGATAAATGGTTTAAACGCATGCTTCGAATTCAAAAAATACAAACAGGTAGATCTCGTAAACATTTTATGTTTATACTTGCTTCAAAGATAGGAAGGTACTAATCTTCACAATTTTAGTAATGAAAGGCCGCTGATAGAATAACGAATATCCCCAAGTCGAATTTCATTGCAGCATTTAAAACAATGCAACATTAAATGATTTTCAGATCATGTTGATTCTCAGAAGTCGCAAGTTTTGTTTACTCAACCGGTAAATACCTCAACTTGTGTCTATAGCTCTGCGTTAAACTTTCCTTTATAGGTTAAAACAAGAGGTATTGCAGTTGGACAACTGAAAAATTTTCTACAATTAACCAAAAGTGTAGCTAATGAGTGGGCAGAAAAAGTAACTGTGGAGACGGATAAAGTTCAACACTCTTTTCCAAATGGAAAGTTTAGATCAAATTCACACTGCACCAAGAACACCATTATAGGATAAAACAAGAGGTATTGCAGTTGGACAACTGAAACAGTTTCTACAATTAACCAAAAGTGCAGCTAATGGGTGGGCCGAAAAGTAACTGTGGAGACGGATAAAGTTCAACACTCTTTTCCAAATGGAAATTTGAGATCAAATTCACACTGCACCAAGAACACCATTATAGGATAAAAACAAGAGGTATTGCAGTTGGACAACTGAAACAGTTCCTACAATTATATAAAGTTGTAGCTAATGGGTGGGCCGAAAAAGTAATTGTGGAGACGGGCAAAGTTCAACACTCTTTTCCAAATGGAAAGTTGAGATCAAATTCACACTGCACCAAGAACACCATTATAGGATAAAAACAAGAGGTATTGCAGTTGGACAACTGAAACAGTTTCTACAATTAACCAAAAGTGCAGCTAATGGGTGGGCCGAAAAGTAACTGTGGAGACGGATAAAGTTCAACACTCTTTTCCAAATGGAAATTTGAGATCAAATTCACACTGCACCAAGAACACCATTATAGGATAAAAACAAGAGGTATTGCAGTTGGACAACTGAAACAGTTTCTACAATTATATAAAATTGTAGCTAATGGGTGGGCCGAAAAAGTAATTGTGGAGACGGGCAAAGTTCAACACTCTTCTCCAAATGGAAAGTTGAGATCAAATTCACACTGCACCAAAAGAACACCATTAAAGGATAAAAACAAGAGGTATTGCAGTTTGACAACTGAAACAGTTTCTACAATCAACCAAAAGTGTAGCTAATGAGTGGGCTGAAAAAGTAACTGTGGAGATAGACAAAGTTTAACACTCTTTTCCAAATGGAAAGTTGAGATCAAATTCACACTGCACAAAGAACACCATTATAGGATAAACAAGAGGTATTGCAGTTTGACAACTGAAAAAGTTTCTACAATTAACCAAAAGTATAGCTAATGAGTGGGCAGAAAAAGTAACTGTGGAGATAGACAAAGTTTAACACTCTTAAAGTGCCCAGACTTCAGACGAGATGGAAAGTTGAGATCAAATTCACACTGCACCAAGAACACCATTATAGGATAAAAAAAGAGGTATTGCAGTTTGACAACTGAAAAAGTTTCTACAATTAACCAAAGTGTAGCTAATGAGTGGGCAGAAAAAGTAACTGTGGAGATAGACAAAGTTTAACACTCTTTTCCAAATGGAAAGTGAAGGTCAAATTCACACTGTACCAAGAACATAAAAAACGAGACATTTGCTGAGTTAAAATCAGTACATAATCAGCTGTATTTATACCTAGTGAAATATTGTTTCAATAAAATGATTGCCAAAACAATTGCAACAATACCAATAATCAACAGTAGCAATCTAACAATGTAATCATTGATTGATCGAATCATTTTCTTTCGTCTACTTTCTCGTACCAACAAGAAGGGTCTTCAAATTGATCTCCGTAATCAATGGCCTTATGAACATAGCCGTAGAAACTGGAAAGGCACTGAGGGCACGTGCCCCCAACATTTTGCAATAAATAAAGAATCTCCCCTTTTCTTTTCAGGAAATGCAAGAAAAAGTGCCCTTTAAGTATAGTGCCCTATCCCAAGTTAGAGATTCTTCATACGGCCCTGCCTGTGAATAGAAGTGTTTGTACTAGCAAGTAAAGAACCATACCAGAATATTCCTTGGTTGTTTCTTTGATGATTATTCCCTTGGCTTTGCTTTTCTAATTTTAAATCGTTTTTCAGGGGCCTCATGCAGTAGCACCACCTTGTTATGCAATGTAGTCAACAAAAAAAACTGCAAGTCGACGCAGTAAAATTGCAGTGAAAGGTCCTAAAAAGAGAACTGTTTTGTGGTAAGCCCCTTCCTTTTCTGTCCTTCTTGCCATCATTCCTCTTTTTTTCCTTTCTTGTGATCATGATGATTAATGACTTCATTCAAGTCCTTTTGTGACCATGTTTTTAAAAGCTTCACTTCTCTTTATAACTAATAATGAACAGAGCTTTATGATAAAAACGTGCGTTTTATGTGCTTGGTGTCCTAGAAATATCGTCATAATCTTACATTCAGAGGCGTTTTCAGAATTTTCTTACTTTGAGTTTGTTTTTTGCCCATTCGTTATATATTGAATGCCGAAAATTTAGATGCATAAATTTCTAACACAAAGATTCGAGCGTTTTATCATGGAATTTTGCACATCTTTACAGAGACTTCAGACGACCAAGAACGATCAATTTACAATTCACGTTTGCTTATGTCATACTAAAGAGGTTATACACTTGTAGATCGCGCTTCAGTTAAAGACTTCTTGGTATGAAATTTCGACAAATGATAATTGCTGGTCATTCATTATGAAAAAGACTGCTATGATATAATTCACAAATTAACATTCGCATCATTCTTTTTCAACGCAAAATGTTTCGTGTGCAAGGCAAAGGCATTACTATTCACAGTTTTTGCAGTTATTTCTAACCTGCAAAAACTTTCAAACACGAAATATTTCAGACTACAAAAGTTTCGGACATTGAAATCCTCGCACGCATAAAATGCCAGGAAATATTAAGGTCGGAAATTGTTGGCGTTCAACAATTGCTTAAGGAAGAATTCAAGCACTTTTCACGATAATGAAGATATACTTACTTCTTCATCATTGTCCAGGTCATTTGCAACTGCTATGTTTGCAGCTACAACTTGACTGTGGTATGACATCCCACATTCAACCTGTAAAGGAATATGAAATCAAGCAATGAGCATTTGAAGTGACTCTCTTTCTGATGACTGATGACAAATAAAGGGTGTGTCAAAGTGATCAATCGGCGTTTTTGCCAAATGATGCATCGATTCGGTTAATTTAGTTTTAGTTCATTTATTGTAATTCGATATTTACATAGCTAACAATTTTTACAATATAAACAAAGTTAACTAATCCACATTGAATGAAATTAAAATGTTTATACAAATCTATTGTTCAATAAAAGTAAAAACTTATTGCAGGCACTACATTTGCATTCTGGGCCATTCCATTGCTTTATCGTTAAGTTTAAAGTTTTCAAGTTTTCTGCAGATTTCATTTTGTTTGGTAAATCAATCCAATATTTGAGGTCCATTGGACTCAAGACTGTTTGAGCCGAAAGTTACTTGATTTGGTCTTATATGCTTTAAGTCATAAGGCTTTCTGGAGGAATAATGTGAAGATCTGAATTTGAAGAAATTTTTCATAAATGGCGGATTTAGATTATTCCTCGTTTTGTAAATTTCAATGTAAAGAGTTCTTTGACGCGAGACTTGCATAGTGCATCTTCCTGATTTTAGGAGCAAGTCATTATATCAGCTCTTATGATCATTATAAAGAAACCTTAGTGCATGCTCTTGTAACTTTTCAATTTTCTGAAGCGACTTCAAAGAAGAAAAATACCAAACCAATGGGCAATAATTGAAGTTAGAGTAAACAAACCTCTGTACAAGTACCTTTTTATGTTCAAATCCAATAAATGATCTTTACCTTATTAGACCGTTTAGTTTAGAACGTTTCGAACGTTAATAAATCCACCATATCTACAGTGAAATACTGCATTGAAGAAACTCATTTCTCAATAAAGCCTGCTTGGTATAATACTTATTCGAAGCAGAGTGTTTATGCCATGGCATTAGGAACACCTATGTATTCCAAACATAAGAAACAAAGTATTCCAGTAAGTACTGAAAGTTTTTTGACATTTTAACAATGTGGGTTTTAAGATGGTTGTTTGTGGATGTTTGTGGGTTTGAGATGGATGCAGCAAATGCAAAACTATCTCATCACGTCTCTTATTTGCTTCAGGGGTTCAGCAAACTCCTCGCTTTTGAGTTTTACGAGGAAAGTTTGCCATTCTCAATTCTACAGAGCTGAAGCATATTGGAGACATATTCAACTATTTAGCCCATACCGGGTGAACCAGAAAAGTTCCCACTTTTGAAAATTCATAGCACCAAGAGCTTTTCAAGGATTTGAATTCTGGTTAAGAGCCAAAAGATCAAAGTATTTTTGTGATTTTTCTCGCCTTCTTAGGAGCACTGGAATGTAAGTAAATTCAACTTTACAAAGCTCTTATGGTTGCAAAATGATTGAAAAAGGATCTAAGATAGATCAAATTATAATGGTCTCCTCACGAAGAACAATACAGAAAATGGAATTTCTCATGGGTGAGAGATATCCAGTGCACATTTATTGCCATGAAACTGAAAATCTTGGGTATTCGTTTTAAAATTGACGTCTAATAACGTTTAAGAAAGGTGAAACGCCCATGGCGTATCGCTCTGTGTAAGGAGAATCCTTACAATTTGATCAATGTTTTAAGCTCTTTTCAATCATTTTGCAATTATGAAATTATTACGAAGTTGAATTTACCGACACTTCTAGTGCCGGTATGACACTAAGAAAAATCACAAAAATCATTCAATCTTTAGGCTTTTAACTGGAATTTGAATCATTCAAATCTGTGAAGCACTCTTGGTGCTATGAATTTTCAAAAATGGGAACTTTTCTCTGCCTCACCCGGTATGATATTACTACCTACCATTCTAACAGAAACTGAAGTTGCATCAGCATGCATAGTTGCTTGTAAAGAGAAATTTTATTCCGCAAAATCAAGCCTGAGTTTGTTATCATGCAGTTTCTTAAAGGTGGGACTTTACTGTAGCAGAAAGGTTTTTAAGGTGTAGAAATTCATTGCACTAAAATATTATTCACATTTTTCATATTTAATTGATTTAAGGAGGGTTGCCCTTCAACAAGTTGATTTTCAAGGGGCCCTCCTTGCTTCAAAAGGTTCCTATAAATATTGTTGTCTTGTGACCAGAAATTGACACAATCGGTCTTTCCACTATATAGCTTCGAATTATTTTGCGAGGAAGTCATTTTGGCCATACTTAAACGAGAACTATAACGATTCCGAAAATGTTTATCGGAATTAAGTTTGAAAAAATAAAAAGATGGATATGGTCATCATCCAAGGAGGAAAACCTGTCAAATATGTTTCTCTCGCATGAACGACCTTGTTCGTATTAACTGAATGAACGGCAATCTGGTAAAGTTTTGGAAATGGAACACAACGTACAGCTGCTCTGCCTCATTTGTCATATCTAGTTGTTTTCGGTCAATTTTTCTTGTGAATTTACAATTTTGGTATTGCTTTTTGACATTCTGTGTCCATTTCTGGTCACAAGACAACGATGTTTACAGGAAACTTTTGAAACAATACCAACCTTAACGACAAGTGAATTATGCCAGAAAATGGCACGAAGCCGTAATCTAAATTCATCGACGCAGAATTCCTTTCTTTGCAACCTATCCAAAATCTGCTTGTAATTGCGTGCCACCTTCTTCTAGGATAGCTCATTTGTTATTGAGGAAACTACTACTATTTCATAGGATTCATATAGACTCATTTGTGACGTCACAACAGACTGGCGCAGATTCCAAAGAGTGACATCGTAATTCGGAATCTACATAGAAAATAGACCCCAAGCAACCGCAAATGACGAAGTAGGGAGAACAGTTGTTTGTAGTATTGTCTCCTAAAAACGTTGCCCGGTTACTTGTGATTCAACTAATATGAAAAAGGGTGTAAATGTATACGGATTGTTTTAGCCAAGGGTATCATATTCACCCATCACAACCGAAATAAAGAAACGGCGATTAAACTAGCTTGGGCACATGCTGAGGTTGCCAGAAAGAACACCAGCAAAACTAGCTTTCAGAGAACATTTGAAAAAAGCGAAGGGTAATCGAGAAAGACCAAAGGAGACATGGATCAGACAAATAAACAGAGACCTGAAACCAAGAAATAAAAAAAACAGTGGATAAACTAACTGGAAACGATTATGACCGAAAGGAATGGAAGAAAACAGTGGCAATGCTAAAGTCTTGAATAAGACGGAAAAGCAAGTAAGAAGAAGAAGATCATATTCATAAAACTGGTCTAGTCAACGGCACCATTTTGAAACTGTGGGCGGCAAATCCCTATCCAAGAACATCCCCCCCCCCTTGGATGAGCACTAATGCTATCCTGTAATTTTGCAGACAAATCACTGACGGCCCCTCGTCCTTGCACAATTGTGCTAAAGTGTTGGCAGTAGTGCAAACTAAAGACTTCCTAACCCTTGCATTCTACTCTAGATTTTTTTGTTTAATCCTGATAGCGAATGGATGACGACGTTTGCCTTACGAGTGAAAAGAAGTTGTTGTTGGCCATGACGAAGTTTGGCTGTGACTTTCATGTTTTCTTAAGAACCTTTCAAAAATAATTCCCAAGCAAATATGACACGTACTTCTGTAATGATACAACTGATTTTCATGCAATAAACTCCCATATCAAAGTTTGGCCTCCCGCTTGGGACACCCAGAATACAGTTTCGCTTAATCGATGACGCTTCAGGTCCACACCACAAATCTCCATGCTGTGTGTGACACATGTTGCAATACTGGTTTTCCTCTAAATTAAGCACGGTGCGAAATGGAACTGAGACCTTGCCTCGATATCCCTTCGAGGGTTAGCGAGCTACAGGTTTAGGGAAATTCTCAATTTGGAGCCTTGCTCTGAAAAAATATTCAGACCCAAGTTGGCTTTTAGCAACGGCCCAGACCAGACTGCAACTCTAACCGTTTACGATAACAGTGATAAAAATGAAGTAATGTTTCGAAACAGGAAATTTTTCTGGCTCATCCGATGGCATGGATTTTTGGAATCGAGTTAAATCATTTTTCTGTCCACATTTTGTGACAAGAAGTTAGAAATTTTGTCGACTTTAAACATGAAAGGAAAAAAACAACCCAAACAAGCCAGCCAATAGCAAAAATCGAACTTTTTGATATACACACTCGTACACAATACGCTAAATCGGAATTATACGTTCTACTAAGGCTCTGGAACGCTAATATTATAGTTAGCTGATCTTCAAAAAGAAATCAGGTAGCCGTCTCACCTTCAAAAATATTTAAAGAGGAGCTTCCAACATTTTCTCTTCAGTATTCAATATCATCGTAAACCACTGAATACGAATCAACTTTGCTCATTCAACTCAATTAATCTCCTTAATATTATGATAGATTACTGTTAAGATCTTAAACACAATAACATTCCAATCCGACTTTTAAAACCAGAGGTTCAGACCAGTTCAGACAAATGACGCATGTTGACGTGCACAAAGATGTTCAAAGTCCTGGCAAATGATATCCATGTCCATTGTGCTATGCTGACACCTGTCGAGTAGATTTCACAAAGGACGTGTATTCAGAAGATGCTGACGAATATCTCATGAAGATTTTTAATACATAAGGTATATTCCAATAGATGGTTCTGTTTGTAACAAAGGAATCTAGCGACGTATAAGAATTTTTGCTTAACTTTTTGACGGGTTAGCAGTGTTGTCTATTTATAAGAGAGCACTTTCTTCTACCTTTCGAAAAATGTAGTGAAAATTTTACCGAAAATTTTATCGAATTTTACTACGATGACAGAACCCTTTCTCTGAAAACTTACTTTTTTGACATTGCGGGAGAACGATAGAAGTGCTTTCTTAGAAGCAACCAATAATTTTGCTTTGTCTCTGACATAAATCAGCAACCACGTGTTAGATTTGACTCAAACAAGGTCTCAAACTCCAAGGTGAGCCTTGACCTATACAAACATGTAAAAACCAAGATAATTGAATCTACAGCTCCTCCTCAGCAGCCACACAAACAGGGAACAATCTTTTTGGGACACCTTGTACTTTAAATGAGAAAATGTGGCCACACCAGGGACCAAACTGCTCCATTTCCAGCTTCTTCAGCACTTGTTATAATGATCTTGGCTGGTCAATAGACCTAATCGGCTAAGGTTTGTTATACCCATTTCAAGTCATGTGATGATACTCTTGGGAAGTCTTGATATTATTCTACTTTTGGTTTCATGGAAAAACTTTGCATGGCAAAAAATATGTTAAAGAAATCAAAAGACGTTTTATCAAGAGACTGGTCACATGACTTGAAATGGGTGTAAACAAACCTTAGCCGATTTGGTCTATAACTGACTGTCTGTCAATTTGATCCCTAACACATGACTTAAGAAAATTTGTTTCTCAGTTAGCGTACTTGCACGAAGGTTGCCTGGTTTCCAGAAAAATAATCACGCTTCTTATTCTGTCAAGGGAAGGCATGTGACACTGAGGACGATGTCCTACCTTTGTCCGAAAACCAGTAGTTCACGAAAATCTTTTTCACCATCTTTGTCCCAAAAACTGGTCTTTTTTGATGACATATTTACGTTGTTATTTTTCTTCGATTTGATGGACGATTTAATCAATGACGATGTTTGTCCCGAATTCATGCAATGATAACGAATTTGTACAACCCAGAGTGAAATCTGTTAGCAACGGAACAGAAAGCGTCCGATTTAAAGGTCCGCAGTTGTGGCAAATGCTACCACCAACGATACGAAATTCGGAATCGCTTTGTCAGTTCAAAACAAAGATCAAAAATTGGTACGGGGAAAATTGCCGATGCAGATTATGCCGAACTTTTATTCCGAACTTGGGCTTTATATGATAAACAATTTTAGATTTCTGTTTTTATATTGTATATTTTTAATGGCATGTAAATATTCTATCCACATTTCTCTTGTAATAATATTTGTATTTTAATGGTTTGTTTTGTATTTTGAAATTTTAGTGTTGGAATTAATTAGCTATCTATGGCAGTTAGTCGGCAGGTAGTGTCCTCCAGAGCTTCTGCCGGAGGAACCGCACAGTTTCTGTTCCAAACCTCATCGTTTTAACTTTTGGTAACCATATGTTTCCGCCATCACTCAGCTCATATGAAGGAACCTTTTCTATGAAAATCTCCTGCCGACATAAAGGAATCTGAATCTCTTTCAGTGTTTAAAAGAAAAATTAAAACGTACACGGTTAGTTGTGACTGCAGACCATGCAAGCGATATGTGGAAAATTTAGGGTACAGTTAATTTCTTTTTTATTTTATGATTGTAGTTGGCCTAAATTCGCACCTTGTGCTACTTGTATATTGTTAGCCAACGTTAAATAAATTTAAGAAAAAAATCTACATTAGCTATCTTTTAGTATCCAACGATAAATAAATGAATAAAAATAATAATAGTAATAATAATAATAATAATGATAATAACAATAATAATAATAATAATAATAATAATAATAATAATAATAATAATAATAATAATAATAATAATAATCTAGGACGAAGGATAAAATCAACCATTTACTCTACATGGATGATTTGAAACTTTTTGCAAAAGAAGAAGCAGGCCTTGATGCATTGATTCAAACAGTCAGGGTATTCAGCTCAGATATCGGCATGGAATTTGGGATTGAGAAATGCGCAGTAGTGATAATGAAAAGAGGGAAAATGTCAAATTCACATGGAATAAAGCTGCCGGATGATGATTTCATTAAGGCATTAAATGCTGAGGATGGATACAAATATCTGGGAGTCTTAGAGAGCGATGCAATAATGAAAAATAAGATGAAGGAAAAACTCAGTAAAGAATATTTTCGCCGAGTAAGGAAAGTATTGGAAACCAAATTGAACAGCAGGAACCTGGTAAAAGGGATTAACACCTGGGCAGCATCTCTAATGAGATATTCTGCGCCCTTCCTGGATTGGACAGTAGATGAGCTAAAAGCAATAGACAGGAGAACCAGAAAACTTCTCACAATGCACAAAGCTTTCCATCCAAAGGATGACGTTGACAGGTTATGTGTGGGAAGAAAGGACGGCGGGAGGGGGCTTATTTCTATCGAAGAGTGTGTTGAGAATTCTATGCTCGGTCTGAGAGAGTATGTAGAGAACAGTAACGAAAGGCTAATAAGAGCAGCAAACGATTGGTATGAAGTATCTGAGGAATCTGTTGATGACCTCAAAAGGCGCAGGGCAGCGGAAAGAAAGGAGAGGTGGAAAGAAAAGCCAATGCATGGACAGTTCATAAGGCAAACAATGGATATAGCAGATGATATGTCATGGGCATGGCTCAGAAATGGAACATTAAAACGAGAAACTGAGTCACTGATTACCGCTGCACAAGATCAATGTATCCGAACAAATTACATCAAGGCAAGAATAGATAAAACCCAGGAAAATAGCCTCTGTCGTATGTGTGGACAAAAAGAAGAAACTGTAATACACATCATTTGTGAATGCACAAAACTTGCACAAAAAGAGTACAAGAAGAGACACGACCTTGTAGGAACAGCAATCCATTGGGAATTATGCAAGCAGCTAGAATTCAATCATGCTGATAAATGGTATAAACACAAACCAGAATCTGTCCTTGAAAATGAAAAAAGCCAATTGCTGTGGGACTTTGAAGTGCAGACGGATCATCATATAGAAGCTAGAAGGCCTGATCTCATAATTGTTGACAAAGAAAAGAAGACATGTCAAATTGTGGATTTTGCAATACCTGGAGATCACAGAGTTGAAATGAAAGAAAGGGAAAAAAGGGAGAAATATCAAGATTTGGCAAGAGAATTACAAGTACTATGGAATAAGAAAGTTACTGTAATCCCAATAGTGATTGGGGCTTTGAGGACAGTCCCAAAGTCATTGAAAGATAGATTAGACCAAATCGGAATCCGAACAAAAATTGACACTATGCAGACCACAGCGTTGCTGAACACAGCCAGGATCATAAGGAAAGTCTTGGAGCTCTAAGAAGGCTTGTTGCTACTGGACCTTCAAGAAAAATCCACCAACAACGGTGTGAAATGAACTCACAATAATAATAATAATAATAATAATAATAATAATAATAATAATAATAATAATAATAATAATAATAATAATAATAATAATAATAATAATAATAATAACAATAAGATAGCGAAACTGAAAATAAATTGCGGAAAAAGAATGAAAGGTGTCAAGCTTGGAAGGAAAAGACCTTACATGGGCAGTTTTTAAGACAGACAGAAAATGAAGCAGGCAATGATAGATGGAATTGGCTTAGAAATACAGGAATTAAAAGAGGAACGGAGTCAATGATAATGGCAGCACAAGAACAAGCAATACGCACAAATGTCATTAAAGCAAAGATAGACAAAACACAAGAAGAAAGTAAATGCAGAATGTGTGGACAGGTAGACGAGACAGTGAACCATATCATTAGCGAATGCAGCAAGTTGGCTCAGAAAGAGTACAAGCGTCGACATGACTGGGTTGGAAAACGAATCCATTGGGAGGTGTGTCGTAAAAATGGGATCGAAGTAAAGCCAAAGTGGTACGAACATCAGCCAGAAGCAGTACAAGAAAATGAGAGATACAAGATATTGTGGGACTTTAACATCCAAACTGACCATGTGATTGAGGCTAGGCGTCCTGATATGATTGTGATAGACAAAGAAACAAAGTTTGCTAAAATCATAGACTTTGCCATTCCCTATGATTCGAGAGTAAACTCCAAGGAGGTAGAAAAGATCGAAAAATATCAAGACCTTGCACGAGAGATAAAAAAGCTGTGGGGTATGAGGGTGATAGTCATCCCAATAGTCATAGGAACACTTGGAACAACACCAAAGAAACTGAAGAAGAGATTGGAGGACATTGGAATAGAGACAAGGGTTACTGAATTGCAGAAAACTGTGATCTTACATTCTGCCAGGATTCTGAGAAAGGTTCTCGAGATTTGAGAAATCTTGTTGATGCCAAACCCCGAGAACACACTACCACTGACATTTAGTGAGCAACAAATGTACATGATAATAACAATAATAATAATAATAATAATATATAAACTAAAACCTCAATCCAAATTAACAGAAAATAAAAGATAAAAACAAACTGTTAAAATTGTACGTTTCGATTAAAAATCTTCATCAGCCTAACTTTGCAAACAAGCAACCGAGCATTTATAACCTAAGATAAACAACCTAAATTAATATACAATAAAGAAGAGCCAAACAATTAAATCTACACCAAGCCTGACAAGAACGCCCAACTTCCATAGAAATAAAAGCCCAAACGGGAATTTAAAATGAAAGTTTAGAAAATAAATAATCGCAGTGGGTAAACCAACAACCTACCGAACCCCTGAGAGACCCAAAACCATAATAATTAATAATTAATAATTAATAATAATTAATAATAATAATAATAATAATAATAATAATAATAATAATAATAATAATAATAATAATAATAAAATGCACGATATTTGGGGAAAGGTCCAATATTCCGTTTTTGGACCAGTTCTACACTTGATCGCCTATTCACATGGAACCGTTGGCTAGACCAATCTTTATGAAAGTGATACCCTTGGCTAGACTAATTTCTACGTCTAAAGTGCCATGAGTCGGCGTCTTCTAGGCAAAACTTGGCAAATTTTCGCGTTCTCTGGACCAAATCAAAGAAAATTTGCGTTTTATTACAGGAATTACCAAAGCTTAAGATTTCTTTGACCAAAACTGCCAAGACCAAAACTGCCAAAACTTGCCCAGACTGAGATCGTCTAAAAGTGCCAAAAGTACACCCTTGGCTAGACTAGAGGTCCGACAAAGTATACCCTTGGAGCAGTATACCCCCAGGTAACTTTACTATGGAAACCCCCACCCCCGTGCTTCTGGTATCACTTTCTTATCATTCCACTTTTTGCAACGGAGCAAAGTTATCTGAAGCATTCCGGATCAAACGCAACCCCTGAGCACTCCACTTTTCGGGACGGAACGATTCCGTTCCTGTATCAACAGGGCCTTGTTGGACATTATGCGAACTTTTTAGTCTTCCTTCTCGTGATCTACAAGCCAGTCTCTTAAAGATGTTCGGTCTCAAAAACGCTAAAAGCGATAAAGTAAATAGATCCAAACTTTAAAGAATCGACATGAATGACAAATGGAAGAATCATTTAAGGTGATTTGGGAATTTAGCATCGATAATTCATAATCTGCTGCACAAAATTTCGTTGAATGACCAGCCTGCTGCAACATTCTGGATTGGCTGTGATGCCACACCGCGCCAAGCAGCGCCCCAGTTGATAATGTCACTGTTCCTGCTTTTGACCTAACTGACACAGGAACAAAGCACTTGTCTCAAATTATACTCTCGAGTACCGAATAAACGGGGGGGTGAGAATAATCGGAGGGGTCGGAAATGGTTCGATATAACAATATTCAGGGGGGTTGGAATAATCGGGGGGGGGGGAGTGCTTGGAGAAATAGGAAATAGCCCTTTTTTATGTAAACACGTATCTGTTATATATTTATTGGAACAGTGATGTTACTGATACATTTAGTTTTGAACTCTGGTTCTGTTGAATGCACTTCTTGAGACTTTTTCTTGCGTTTATATAGAAATTATGTCTAACATCATTTCATTTTTCCAAAAATTGATAAAAGGGGGGTTGGGAATAAGAGCGAAGTGGTTGGAAAATTTTTCAAAAATTAATAAGCGGGGGGGGGGACGATTATTCGGTACTCGAGAGTAATCAATGAATTATGAAGAAACGGCAATATAGTTATAGAAGCGGTTTTACTTCTCTGCACTTTGAATCAAACGGGTTATCCTGTACAAGCAAAACTTCCAAAAAAACAACTTTCTCTCCCCGATGCTAACAAATAGTAACAAATACATAGCCAATAAAATATTTTCTATTAGTGTGAACTGCGAAGCATAAGCAAGTGCAATTAGCTTTTTCATACAATCGATAAGTGTGGAGATACAGCTGGAGAGACAAGTTTCAAACGTGTTTAGCCACAGCTCATGTAAGCCCACTGCGAGATCAAGAAATTCTAGGACACGAGCAGGTTGGTCACTGAAAGCTTCTGCAGTCCATTTAACATTCATCTAGCAAATGATGACTAATCAATTTCTAAACCCTAGCTTAGGGCCCGCTCACACTGCTCCAATTTCGTTATGATCCGTTGTTTGCTGCATGAATCCTACCCATTCACATTACTCCTTTCTTGTACAAAAATGGAGGGAAAAACATGTTTTCGTCCGTTCACATTGATCCACCTGACAACAAATACGAAGCCAAAGATATCTGGTTTTGTGCGTTCACATTTCTCTGGTTTAGTGAGCTCATTCTTGAATATCGGAGCGTTTTCAAAAGCCTCCGTTTTCGCGCGTTCACACTTATTGACAGCGTTTTCAAAAACCTATGATTTGTGGAAATCCACTTTCGACAGCGTTTTTGAAACCCTCCGTTTTGTGGCGATTCTATACGGATCAAAGTGAACACTTTCAGAAAAACAGGGATTTTTCTCTCAGTCGTTTTTGTACAAAAACGAAGCAGTGTGAACGGGACCTTAGACTGATTACATGAATCTCACTTTCTGCATGATGTTTATGGCTTCAAAATGAGTGAAAAACGTCAGCATGTATTAGCGAGGATACAACATGAGCTTAAAAGCGTTTAACAAATACTAGGGATCACATCATCAGTTTAGCCCAAACTTTGCTACAACAACAAAAATTCTCTTTTCCACTCATGTCAACTCTTCAGAAACTCTGATAGATGGTTTTGATTGTTCTCGTTCTCGTCGAAAGTGAAGATATTAAGAAAACTCGCCAATAGCTCAAAAAAGCATTGGTGAAAGTAAACGAAATAATCTTTATTTGATAAAATATGATAAAATGTATACACAGATATCACACGTGTCTTTATCCTGGTCTCTGCCTGCCTTTCATGGCGACAGCCTCGCTTTTCTTACAGAAAAATCGAATTAGGCTATTACATATCTCTTAAAATAAAGATTATTTCGTTTCCTTTCACCTATGCTAAGACATAAATCTTCAAAATCAGTCCAGTGTACGATTTATCTTGGCCTGTCAAAAGGAGCTAGTTTTTGCGGAACATCCAGTTTAGCCATGGAGGTTAACCAACTCGATGCATCATAGACTCTTACATAGCAACATGCAATTATCATGAATCGGTCTGTATTGAATAATGAAAGAAAGCTTTCAAGTATTGTGCAATATACAGCAAAGAACGAGACTAATCCGTTCATGGAGGAAGAGAAAAAGAACAGACACGCAATTGGTTATCACTGATAGCTGCGAGTTTGTAGCCACTGTTGTGCATCTCAATGCAAAAGCAATTGACAGAGGGAAGAACTGAGCACAGGATTTGCTCGACCACAACAGCACATGCTCTGCACACTGTTTTTTCTTATGTAGATATTGATCTGAACAGAACTGTTCTGTTGTTACAGTCATAGTCTCCTGAACGCGATCAGAAATGTGGATCGATGTTAGGGTGGATCTATTAGGGGACTATAATAGTTTCATTAGCCCTCTTATGCAATCCTCATTTCTTATTGCGATAGAGAATTTTGATTCCATAGAGGTGACCTGAAGCGAAAATTTCATTGATAAAAATGAACAGCACCATAAAATGATGCGAAATCATTTCTTTGATATCTCATTTCGTTTTTAAGTTACCCACTGATTTACAGTATCAGCTGGTGACGTCATTCTGTTTGCCAATTATTAGGATAACACATGGCAATATAACAGTATCTTATATTTGAATGGTTTCAGTTGTAAGAAATATTTCAGTAGAGCTTAATAAATGCAATGTATATTGTTTTACGACTTAATACAAAGTTTACAAAAGCATGGAATCAAAAAAAATTTCCTTATTAGGGTATATATATATAAATATATATATATGATGCACTTTTATATATTACTTTTATATATTACCCTACTATATATATATATATATTATATGATGATATAAATATATCATTTAGGAATATAAATCCCATTTGCTCAAGGCAAGAATAGGGGATCACATTCAGATCGTAATCTGCAAAGGATTGAGATCACTATTCAAGTTGCTTTTTCATGGGTGTCAAATGAAAATGGATCAGGATTATGATCCATTTATGCATGTGTATTGTCCACAGTTACAGTTTAACAACAATGAATAAAATGGTGGTGAAATCCACTGCACATGCTCACAGAATTTTGATAAGGATTGCAATCCAAGAAGTGCTTACATGAGACATCTTTCAGGACTGGGGTGGTGATTCACATTGGGATTCACCTCTAAAGTAAGATGGGATTTTTTGGGGATTGCAATTGTGATCAAGTGTTTACACAGCACATTTTTTCAGGATCTGGACTGTGATCAGGATCACGATACCATATTATTCCTCCATGTAAATGGGTCAATGGTCAACCTGACATAATTTCTTTTCTCTCTGCTAACAAAAGTGCATCATTAGCCAATCATACACACAAAATAGTGGATAACTTGAGAATCAACTGGCATATCAAAAAAATTTTAACCAGAAGTCTTTATCTTCCACTAAACATCATTCATTTGCATTGATAAAAATTTTTTGCTTCAGATCATCTTAAAGCAGAAATGATTTGAAACAAAAAACAAACCTTGCTCATCTGCAACATAGAAATGTATCATAATTCAAGATGTTTCTTCTTACAGCAAAAGTGTTTTATCTTGCATCTTTCAGTTCAGTGAAATCCTGAAAAAGGAAAGAAGAAAAGTATTTTGCCTGCAATTTCATCAAATTTCATGACATACAAATATATATGAATAAAGAAAAACTTCCCATATATTCATTTGCAGTAGGAGATGTCCTAAAAATGAAAATAACAGAAAATTGCATCAACAGGTTATTTTTAGATGCCAGCTTAAAGTAAATCTATTTGCTGCATATCAGGACTACCAAGAGAGATAAACCCTATGAAGATTTTGGATCATGTCTTTTTAGGTATCAGTCATAGTTATTTGCAGGTCCTTGATAGGAGTTCTGACGGAGCTGTAAGCACCTAAGCAAAGTCCAAAAGCAGTCCTACAGTACAGGCCTCACGCACGTCAACCTGATAAATATCCTCCACAATTCTCAAGAATTCTTAAGAATTTCAAGAAGTCTGCTTGCTACCATCAGTCATAAGAGTTCTTAAGAAACCACAAATCTTTGTAAAAAATCTGTGGCAGAAAAACCATATTTCAATAAGCACAAGGCCTGTACAGTACTTCATACAAAAAACCATGCTACAACTTTCATTGACTATAACATATCTGACTCTGACTTTCCTGAATCCATAACACTTCCACTTTCTATGTCAATAAAGGTGGCAAAAATATTTCTGATCATCAAATTTCCAAATTTCCAATTAGAAGAACAACAGATTTCTCTGCTTGTCACCATATTGTAGACCCTCCTAAACCATGGTATTCTTGAAGATATCAAATTTCCTTAAGTAATTTAAAATTTACGATGATTTCAAAGTTTTCAAAATTTGGATGAATTTTTACAAAGACGACTGAAATGACACCAGTTTGAAAGTAATCAAGATACTGCAAAGCTTTGCGGTGTTAAAAACCCTTCTTTTGTGAAGGCTCACCAAGACACAGAATTACATGTGAGCTCTATTCGAACAACTTGAGAGCAGTTGGGCCTAACCACACTCAGTTGAAGACGAAACAACAGAAAACAAGACAAAAAACAAGACACATGGATCAAAACAAAGTAAATCAATAATCAATCAAAAGATCTGTGTCCTAACACCCTTGGTTTCACTGTGACAAAGTCCTCCTTATTTGTTGTTGTAGTGACTTGTTGCTTCCTCCGTTATTGAGAAAACCAGATTTTTCCAAATCAGCTAACCCTTGGCCATTTCTTTGTATGTAGACTAAAATCTACTGAGTTAACAAATAAACCAAGCACAGACTAGGACACAGCCAGAGCTTTTGAACCATGTACTTTTCAACCTCAACGGCTGAGTAGGCCAAAAGTTGCCTTCTTGAGGATTGATTTCAAGCCCCTTCTGCACGTTTAAATTTTGAAAATGTTTCATAAAAACATTGCACTTCTCTTCCTCTTTTGAAAGAGGCCATAATGAACAAGTTTCAGTGGTGGCATCGAGGGAGGGCTAGAGGGGGCTACAGCCCCCTGCCCCCATTGGGAGCATCTAGACACTTGTCAGAGGAAATGTGGCAAAATGATGTATAAAAAATTGCATTTTTTAGCCATTTCAGTATCACTGTTGGAAGTTCCAGCCCCTCTGGTAGAAGATTTACAATTTTAGTTCCAGCCCAACTACAATATGAAGCTTTTTACACAAGCAGGAAATCCAGAAAAAAATGTTTGAATTTTTATAAAATTTGCATCAAGTAAGCCTGCTGCTTGTGTGATAATAGAATGGAACTTGCAGTGGACTTAAGTCTGCAAAAAGAGGGTTCAGCACTTCAACATTATTTGTACCTAACTTGCATCACTTAAACAATGCAACTATGTCAATTATGGTCTTGGCTAATAATTACACTGGGAAGTTGCATTCTCTTTTAGAATCACTAATTCTATTGAATGGACTGAAAAGAGGAACCAGAGGACATTGCATACAGGTGAATACAGTCAATATCAGAGTTTTGGAATGAAGTAATCTTGAGAATCTGGTGCCCAGTGTAGGTGTAAATGTGAATATCAATTCTAGCCAGCTATGCAAAAAAGAACTAAAAATTAAGTATGCAGTTTTCATTTAGTTTTCTTTATATATACACCAAGGATTTTCAACAATGTTTTGATATTTTGTTCTCAAAATTGTACCTGAGAAGCCTCTTAAATTTGCATTTATGCTCTTACTGTAGATAAACAGTAAACCTTCCATAAAACTAGAAGGCATATTCCAACAATGTGAAGGGCATGGTCTCAAAAATTTTTTCTCTGTCAGAGAGTTGGTCCCATCCCAAAATAGCATGATTTGTTCCAATAGGAGTGTAGAAGAATTATCAATTTTGAATTCAAAAGCGTTTTCTTAAGAATGAACCGATTTTGAAAAGCCTTGGTGCAGTGTATAATGTACACCTTCCTAAGGGCCGCAAAAACAGGTTGTGCCCCAAACCAATTAGGAGCCACCACACCATTGGGCTTGCACATCCTTTGCTATTGTTTCTCTTGTCTTTGATAGTCAAGCTAATTTGCATATTGCTTCATTGGAGGAAATTGCTACTGTGAGCATGAACATGCTCATGAGCATGCTGCATTGTATTCAAATAGACATAATAAAATCATGAAGACAAGGAAGAAAATCTGGTTATGGATCTGAATCTAAATCATTATGAATCACTTGCATCTGTAAGGTCTGATACAAAACAAGTTTGCTTTGGTTCCATTTGGCGATTAAAAACTGATGCAGATAACAGATCTGAAGTGTATCAGATAACTCTGACCTTTTGTATGAAAAGAATGATCTGCAATGATCATAAGTGATTAAAAATTGCATAAACATGTTCCAAGTTGAAACTGGCAGACAAGAGCTTCACCTATTTGCACCTTATCACTAAGTGCATCTTATTCTAATATTGACTGCAACTTTGCTTAAATGTTATGCCCATCTCAAATCAAACAAATAATAAATGACATTGAAAACAGTTTTAAAAACTTGTTCTACACTACAGAAGAGTCCACAGCTATATATATAAAGATACTTTTTGTGAGTGTGAGAATCCTAGTTTCTATTTTGAAAAAATGCAGCCAACAATTTCTCAAAAGCAATGCACTGCATCTCATCAGAGAGCTATTCTTTCTTATGGTTACTGGAATTTGCATGATTGCACAATCTCAAGCACACAAGACATCAGATAAATTTACAACATGATTCAGAGACTCTCTATGAGTCATCATACAGCAAGCCACTGTTTTTCTATTTGAATTCAGCCCTCAACCTAAAAAGTAAAGTCCAAACCTACCTTACTCTGCCAATGGCTAAGAAGCCCATCAAAGTAACTGAAGGAAAGATCAACCCAGTTCACATCCAGATGAGGCCTGATCTTTCTTCCATTTCAAATCATTCTCAACGAAAGAGGCAGTGTCTTTATTGGCTTTTAAATTCAAAAGCCGATAGTAGAGAAAATAACCTCAATATGATTAGCACTACCACGCCACTGATATGAAATAGTATTTCAAGTTTCAGGTTGTAAGGACTACCGTCGTATTTTCGTTTTACACTGCATTTTACTGTGAATACACAAAACGCATTGTGCAACGGTTTTGGTGGGACAACACAACTGCTGCTGCTCTGCTGTTCATTCAAACAACACAACTTCGATAATCACAAATGACCGCCTAAGAAAATCTCTTTGACTTTAAAATTCTCAAAGGAAACCTTGTCTTCTATTATTTTTGGAAATGTTTCGTTTTCAGGAGAGAGAAAACAAAGAGGGGAACAAATGGCTTGGCAATGATTAATACGATGATGGTCCGATCTTGGCCTGGGCCTGGGCCTAAGCTTTGGGACGACCGATGACGGCGCCTGCACCACATCGACTATTTGCAGCAATATAAACAGAATGAGTAAAATATAGTTGATGAAAAGGGCAGACCCTTACCACAACTCATGCAGTGTTTCATTCCCGAACTTGTTTGCAGTGCTTTACTCTCATTTCACTTTCCTTTGACTTTGAGATTTGTTCAAGGTTCTGAGTTGAGATTTGCAAGCGAGGTACTTCATGTAAACAGCTGACCGACTTCCGTCCACAAAAGGGCTCAGGGCGCGCCCCCTTTTTAATTCAAGCCAGAAGGGCGCCAATTTCAAATTCAAAGAAAAAAGAAAGTTGCGTATCACTTTTACAATGTTTAGCCAAGGGCGCATCCAGCCCAAAATTAAGGTGTTTTAGCAAGAAGACGTTAGTCAAGAAGATTCATGCATAATTCTTTTGTTAGCTACAAAGCGAAATCAACTTCAAAACTTTTGCAAGTCTCAAGAGGCTGCGGGAACTGCGGGTGCGTTCTATTTCTCATTTCTGAAACTGACAACCTGAACAGAGTGCTTTTGAAGACCGCATCTTAGGAAAAGAACTTCGAGAAGAGAAGCTGCAAACTATGTGACCATATTCATAAGTGATGGAAATGCGAGAATACAAACCAGTTTGAGGATTTTGTCTGTCTGTGAGCAGCTTTCTAGGAAGGAAACACCTGAAAGGTTTGGATGCCACAAAAACTCACACAAGCAATAAGCATTTGCGTTTTCAAAGACGTCCGCGTCTTGCTGCTAAGATAGTCTATTGAGAGAGAAGCAGCCTGAAGAGAGAGCGCCGAGAATGCCATCAAAAACATGCGCGCCAAGGGAGTGGGAAATTTTTGGACTCCTGTTTTAGAAATTCTTTGGTGCTCTGCCAGAAAACAAAGTCCTGGTTTGCATGTTTCCCCCACAGTCTGATCGAAGTTGTTAAAAAATAGTCCCTCAAAGTCACGATGATGGGCCCAGTTCCCGCTTTAAAAAGGGGGCGACCAAGCTGAGTTTTCTTCATGAGGAGAGCAGTTGCCTTCACTTGCCCTCGCCTAAATACGCCACTTTGTTTAACTAGCCAAACAGTCAATCAAGTACATTGTTGAGTCTTGATTGATTAAACCAACAAGTTGATGCAGTTGATTGACTGGAATTTAACCTGGTCCTTGTGGTGGACCTTGATGTAGTACTTGATCTTGTAAATGACTAGCCTGCCCAGTCTGCACAAAAGCTAAAAAAATTACCAAATTGTTCATTCAATCAGATTTTCACGGGCGCCGGAACGAAAACGAAGCGGCAGGGGGAAACTTGCTATGGCACGCAAAAATCACCACAATCAGTTAAACCAGGTTTTTCTCAGATAAACCTAGTTTTTCTCCAGAACCTGGTTTTCCTCCAGAAACCTCGTTTTTCGGAGGAAAATTTATTTTTTGGAGAAAAACTTGTTTTTCGGAGAAAAACTTGTTTTTCTCCAGAAAATGCTGGTTTTTGAAAAACCGAGTTTTTCTGGATTGATTCTCCAATGAAAAAAGAATAGTTTTATGAAAGACCTAGTTTTCTGGATCAAAACCTGGTTTATCTGCAGAAAAACATGGTTTTTCTCATGAGCCTCAGTTTTAGTGAGAAAAACCTGGTATATCTAATGTCTTCGTCCTTTCTGGAGAAAAACCTAGTTTATCTGGAGAAAAAACCAAGTTTGTCTGAGAAAAATCTGGTTTTTCTAACTGTGGTGATATTTGCGTGCCATAACCTACCCAGGGTACCAGAGCCTTGAGGCTGTGGTACCCAAGGTAGGGGCAACTATTCCAAACCAAAAATCTACGAAATAGGAGCAATGACACATTCTTCTAGAGAAATGTTACTTGTCGCCGTCTACAACCAGCAGCGACAGAGTAGGGAAGGGATGGGATGGAGAACTTGGGGTTTGGCACTGAAAGAATCTAACATGACAAGGAAAGACTGTCAATTTACAGGAGTGAAAGTGCAACAATGTCAGAATCGTTTACTTTCTGCCAAATTCTCTTTTTCTTTCTCGACTAATCCATCTTTACAAACTCCTTTCATTCTCCTGGTAATCTCGCACACTTTTTGAAGGAGAGATTCTCCCTTGATTTACACCCAGATTCAGATGATCAACCGTCATAAAAATTTTTCCTGTTCAATGAACACTAGGACACCAAAGTTTGTCCTGTCCGATCTCTGGTGTTTAAAAACAGGTACTCTGGGTGCCAGAAAAGCTAGTAAAAACAAGTAAAAATTTGACAAAAGCCACCGGCTGTTTGCAGTTGATTAATTTCTTGGTGAAAGTTTGGTGTCTAAGTTATGAATTATGAATGCATTGTGACACAAAAGAAAATATAAAATATTCTTAGAAGAATTGAGATAGAAGTCTGATAAAAGTCTAAATTCTTTGCGACATATCTTTTGGGTTAGCAGGCAAAGGAAATTTCATCGTTGACCTGTCTTGTAATAAAGAAAATCTGCTGAAAATATAGGTGAAATTTATGAGCAAAGTCATTCCTGCAATACACAATAAGTCTAAGGCCTACTCTTATTTGCGAAATACACTGCAAAAAGTTTAATGAGAAAGTATTAGCCCCCCTCTCCCCCTCGGAGATTCAAAATTCATTATGGAGATCAATGGAGCACGAAAGGTAAAGGCACATTTCCATTTCCCTACCCTACTTGGAAACCATTGGGAAACTGTTCTTTTACCTCAAAATTCCAAGTTAAAAATCACGGAGAAACCTTGGTATTGCTTGCATGCAGTGCAGAAAACACTTCTTATTTACAGTCGGCAAGCCAACTTGTAGCCTGTGCATAGACTGATGACGATGAGTCTCTTGTTGCCCTGTGCTCTTTGACTTGATGATGTCGCTTCAGGCAATAGAGACTCATAGTATTACTCTGAGAAACTTGGCACTATTTAGGCCCAAACTTCGCAATTCCTAACGTACCAATCAGATTGCGAGATTGGGCAGAGAACAATGATGTCGAATTCTCGATTCAAATGATGCAGTTGACTAGCTTTTGAACAAAGTTGCTATGGCAGGTGACTGAAGTTTTCTATGGTTTGTTTTGCTCTTAAAAACATGGAAAATGTACCGTTGAAAGACTCATTTTGGACTTACCAGGTAAAGTAAACTTCCTTCTTCAGATTTATACCAAGTTTCTTTGATGAAACGCCTGCTTAACGTGGTTTTTATCGCATTTTCTTTCCGAGGAGTGACCGTTGAACAGAGCTACGGCAGTCGTTCGATCCTGATTCGATCGATCGAATCATGATCGAATGCATGAGATAGGGCCAGGCTTTTCATTGTTTCATGATGAGTCCCTCTTGAGCAAGGTTTACTGCAGGGATACAAGGGACTCATCGTCATAAGTCTAGCCTGTGCATAGGCTAGCCAACTTGAGGTTGTGCATCTTTGGCCCTAGCGCTTGAAGAAAAGATACTCTTTCTTGATAATACAGAGAAGAAGTCACGATCAGCAGCGTAAGGCAAAGACAATCCACCTTTTCAAGATAAGAGGTGCGAAAGCGGAAGTCTTTTGTTGTTTGAGGTGTTGCATTTTTGAGGCTAAAATCTTGTTTTTATCTTAAAATCTTAAAATCTTGTTAAGCAAGATTTTAGCCTCAAAAACGTTTTTTTCCCTTTTTTTAACCATATAAAATGCTTACAATACATGTTTACCTACTCTACATATTAATACTATACAACTGCACAGCACTACCGGGACAATAACGTGAGGAGCAAAATGGCATGGCTACCCCATGTTCTTACATATAACACTACTAGGACAATACACAAAAGAAAACGAAGAATACTTGTAAACTAATCACTGTTCGCTACCTACAACCTAAATCAATTACAATGAACGCTTGCGGCAAAAGGACTGTGGGAAAGGAGTTTCAGAACAATTTCCCTGCTTCCCACCGAATTATGTCAAATTTGATCGATGGATTAATTGCCAGGGTTTTCATTGGAAGATTATACCACTGTCTTTTCCGCAACCGTTCATTTCCAGTAATTAAAATAATGCAACGTAACTACTCTAAATGACAGAAGAAACAGAAGACGAAAAAAACGTTAAGGGACTTGATGGTTACTTGGAGTATGACAAAGATTAAGATGACCTTAATCAAACCGACCGGTGTTGTGGATGAAAGCTAAAGTCAACTTGAAAATCTTTCTGTTAAGATCAGAGGGTAGGTCTTTATTGCCATATAATAAATATTGCACCAGGACCTTATTTGAAAGGTTGTTATATCCGAATGGTCGTAATATTGCCAAAACTCCAGCGAGAAGATCTCGTCGCTGCAAATCAAACGAGGGGCAGAGCAATAAGAAGTGTTCAGTATCCTCAATGCCATCATTCGAAGGGCACAATGGATATAAGGTATCCCTGAAATTGTGTTGGAACTTATGCAAGTTCAGTTTACTGAGACCAACCCTAAGTTGAGTAAGATGGGATAGGCATATTGGGTCGTGAATACCAAAAACGGGTTTTGCAGGGGGGCGGATTATCGCGAGTAGCTTTTTCTTAAAAGCAGCAACTGAGGGTGCAAGTCTAATCTCGGGATCCAGGTTGTTCCATTCAGTTAAGCAATTTGGATAAAAACTAGATTGAAATTTTTCTGTCCTTTCCAATATTTGTCCTACCACATCCTGGTTGCGAAGAGAATATTGCGACTGCCGAAGTGGTGGGATTGGATCCTTAGTATACCCAGGAGTAAGATTATTTATGAATTTGTAAAACAGAGTAAGTCGTCTACTCCACCTTCGTAGACTTAGCGAATCCCAACCAAGCTCAGCGTATACCTTCTCTCGTGATGTCCCCCTCCATGCGCCGGATACAGCTAGAGCAGCAGAATATTGAACGGATTCTAACTTTTCCATTTGGTTCGGCAAAATGACGCTATAGCTAAATTCGCATACTTTTGCAGGACTGTGGTAAATGACATCCCTATAATCTAAATGTGGTCGAACATACAGCTTGTATAATTCGTTTAAGATGTGCCTGGGCAGATATTTGGAGAGATACTTCAGCATGCCAATGCCCTCAAAAATGTGAAATCTCAAACAACAAAAGACTTCCGTTTTCGCACCTCTTATCTTGAAAAGGTGGATTGGCATTTCATTTATAACGCGCTTTTAAAAACTGAAACATTTTTAGCTTTGAAATTTCATATCATGTTTCGACAAACTGACCTTCAAACTTAGCAGCAATTGTGCGCTTTGTTCTAGACTTTCTCCAGTCACAATGTTTTCATTCCATTTTGAAATACCGAAATAAGCAGTACAAAATGCACAACTGCGGAACAGCATAAGACTTTTCAGTTTGATATGTTGTTGTTGTGCTGTGGTATATTGCTCAATATGTCATTCAATTCGATATGTTGTTGTCATTGGTATGACTGCTGGGAATTTGAATTCAGTCTAACTGTATGACTATTGTTAACGCTGAAATACACGATCAGTTTAAACTGAGCAGACTGTCAATTTTTTTCATCAGGTTTTACTGATCAGCCTCGTCCGTAAATACGATCAGTTTAAACTGACGAACTTGGATAGGTTTCCTCATTTTCACAATGGAGGGTAACTTGGAATGTGCTACTGCACCTGTAGTAGTTGGTTTAGTTTTAAAATGTAGAAAGACAATTTTAACTGCAGAAAAGCATCTTCAAGGGTTAATCCTTAGCTTTAATGGCGACAGTGGCGGATTTAGGGGGTAAATGGGGGAAACTTCCCCCCCCCCTTCAAGATGAAAGCTAAGCTCTGGCGCCCCCTTTTTGGCAAGAAAAGCGCCCCTTATCCTGACCCAGGTGCACTCTTTTTCAGTGTTTCATTTTGAATACGGGGAAACACGTAAACTAAGGCCATATTCAGAAGAAAAACCAAAGAACTTTATGGAACGAAGCCCAAAAAATTTTCGCGCGCCTTCGGCGCGCTCATTTTTCATTTTCTCTTTGGCGCCCCCTCTCCAAATTGCCCCCCTTCAACCTCGGGCTGAATCCGCCCCTGAATGGCAAACCCAATTGTTTGCAGCACATCATTGTAGGATGATCTTGTTGAAGAGGAAGAAAACTACAACTTGGCAGAAGGCTACAACTTTGCTTCGAAAATACTGATTAAATATTCAGTTTGCTTGATACATTTTGCCTTGGCAGCCATTTTCCTATGGTGTTTCTTCGTTCAACCCTTACATTACGCAAAGATCAATCCAAGTACAATGCATCTATTAGCGATACTTAGTGGCGCTAATGAATTTTAATCACGATTGACGTTCAGTTTAAACTGAAAAGTTGAACACGCAAAAAGACTGATCAGGCTAAACTGATGGTCAGAAAAACGTCAGTTTTTTTGCCGTTTACGCGATCAGTTTTCTGGAGTTAGGTTAAATTGTCAGTTTAAATGGATCGTGTATTTTAGCCTTTAGAGAGAGAAAATTGAGTTGTGGCATCAAGTGATCAAACAACTACTTTATAACAATCATAGATTTACTTCTGTCATAAAAATTTACTTACAATACTGAGTAGCCAATAATAGCTTTAAAATAATACGTATAAAATGAAACAATAAACTATTTGAAATACCACGTTGACTACGAAATTGCTGCGGTCACACTAGAATCTCGTCCCCGTTAGACAAAGCAGAAACTGCGTAAAATGGCGTCATTAACCACCCTGAGATATGGAAGTGCTTGAGTAGATGAGTTATTTGAAATTATAAATCAAGACAATTGGAAGCAAATAATCAAGTGTTGCCAAATTTTGGGATCTGTTGCAGGGAGTTAGCGGAGCTCACTGCTACGAGTTTTCGCCTATGCGTGCGCATTTTCTGCTCTGTCGTCCCGTTATAAATCTGAATTGTTTCACTTCCTTGGAATGTATCTTTGATGTTAGAAAGTACTGCAATATAACGATGCAACGATACCTGGTCACACTGTGCCGGTTCGGCTATTAGTGTCAAAGTAATCATCACGTGACCACCTTAGCATATCATGATTGGCTCGTTTTGCTGAAGCAAAGCAGTAATTTAAAGCTCTGCTCATTGTTCATCCCATTGTTTTGGATACTGTAGTTTTTAAGGAATCTTGCCCAAGGAACGAAGCTCTGTCAAAGCGTTGTATGTGAACAGAAAGGGCGGTCACATGCCACAGCGTAGCAAGTCCGTTGTTTCGAAAGGAAACAACAAGAAGCTAATGTAACCGCTGCCAAAATTTTGATGTATCGGGGGAGTCAAAAAAGGTTAGCATGCTTGGCGGGCTTTGAAAGAAAAAATACATGTCTGAGACTGAAAACCGAAGGGCTTATCAATCAGTCAGAGGCTAGCTTTTGGATTGAATTGATAAATATTGTTTGGTAGACTTACTCATCTTTTAGAACTAGAAATTAGGAAAATACTCCTAAGAGGTTTGTGTGGGAACAAGAATTTCACATTCGATTCTGGGCAATGGAAATTCAATAATATTTCTGAAAGTGAACTCGCATTGAATCTTAATTCTAATGGCAAGTAAGCAAGCCATATACCAGGAACCAGAATCGAATCTTGGATTTTTCTTCCCATGAAAATCCTTATCAGCATTTTATGGGTCCAACTGAAGAGTGATTTTACCAAACAAAATTTTTTACATCTACGTTAGCCTTTAACTGAGAGGTTGACATTTCAGTTTTGTTTGGCAGCGTAGTACATTTTATTCTCACCTTGCTAATCTTGTTCACATTTTATTGACTCATCCGCTATGTAAAGTTCGATACACTTGAAAACCCCACTTTCTCCTAATTTCCAGGGAAACAAAGATTTGTCCGAGATAACAGAACCCAGGCTTTTCGCTACATGCTGTCCATAAAAAAAAGTCCAAGGAATAGAAAATAAACTAAGAAAGAAAGATCGATAGCTTTCCTGAGCTGCCTCTATGTCAAGATCATTCGTTGTTGGGATGTTCGTAAAGTTCGGAAAATCGGAAAACTTTCCTGGAAAGCAGCAATGAAGCAAATTAGATGGACAGGCACTTTGCAATTCAGCTTTTGTCGGAGATAACATGGTTTTTCTCAAGGAAATGAAATTTAGTTCGAAATAAAAAGTTGTTCGAAGTAAATCGAGAAGAGAAAGAGGCCACAATCAAGGGGGGATCACTCAATTTTCCAACATACGGGGTTGTGCCATGCAAATCGTAGCAGTACCACCCATAAATCCGGAAAATTTTCCGAAAATCATACCTATGAATCCGAAATGCCAAAGCAGCTCACAAATGAATGAATTTTACAAAAAACTATACCCACCTGGAAAATGTAACAAATTGTTGAAAACCATACCCATAAATCCGGACTCTATCATGAAGAAGGTACCTTAAAAATGGCACAACCCGTACCATGGACAAGTTAAGGTACCCCTGGGGCTGCAATATCAACCATAACAACACCTCGCATCCAAAGATGTTTGCGATGACGATTTGATGAGTAAGTTTGTAGTAATAAACAATGCGACGCGAAGAAGAAATTTTGGGTTATGTTGCGGTGTCTCTTCTTACTAAATTTTGCAAAGAGTAACCTCGTTCGAAAAACTTGTTAAAGTATCTATACAGAGCCTTGTAGAAAAACGAGATGGACTTTAATGAGTTTCTCGACAAAACTGGTGATGTGCTTGAGATAGCAGGAGCTCTCATTTTTAAAACCATCATGTCAAAACTTTAAGGGTGTAGTTAAAAATTAATGCTGAATCAATAGGAACCAGGCACCAGGTCTCAGCATGGCAGCTTCGTTGTGTCAAAATCTGTTGAAAAATGATAACATGAATTATAAATTGAAATGTTGAAGACATGACATGTTTTGGAACGAAGTGAATTAGATATTTGACTGGGCCACTGATAACAAATTTCAAGAAATCATTTGATAAGCAGTCAATGACGCATGCGGATATGTATGCTTTGGCATCTTGAATACTTACTAAACCCTGTCACCTTGACTATCCCTGCCACTGTAGTTAGAGATGTTTTCCTTTCACGTTTTTAGTCTCTTTGGCCTTAAAGTTTAAATACTTATATTAGATTGTACCTATTGTAACTATTTCTATATGTTTTATACCGGGTGAGTCAATAATAACGCCCGGCGTTTAAAAAAAGCATGCTCCCTTAATATCAAGGCAATGATGTTGAAAGCAGCCTTGTTTTATCCCCGGTATGTCAAATTAGGTTCAGTAATTCAACCGGCTTTAAAGGCAGTCTGTCACGTTTCTGATTGGCCGCAGATACGTCGCAGGCCGCAGAGAACAATCAGAGATCAACACAACGGATTTCTTTGTGAATCTGTGTATTTAAAACAAAGGAGGGCTAATCTTCTTGACTTTTTATGGCCCTAGAAAGTCAGAGGATCGTCAGCCATTCAATTTTCCTATTCTTTGTATTGTCAATATCACCCAATCAAATGTGTGACAGATTGCCTTTAATCAGTCATTCCTTCCTGTCGAAATAAGAGATTTTCTGCAGAAAGCCCCTTTCGAAAACCTGCAAAAACCAAGGAAAACAGCAAGCAAAATTTCCCTTTGTTCTCCTTCCTAGCGATAATGACTCTAGAGATGTGCTCGTGTATTTTTTCCTCATGGGAGAATGGAATCCCCCTGAATAGGTTATTCACACTAGGGGGAAGACTTTTCAACCCGCCAAAATGAAAGCACGTGCTAAAGCGTGCTGAGAGTCATCGCTGTGAGGTAAACACATTAGGGATTTTTGGTTGTAATTTTGGGACGTTTATCAAGGTTTCTCAAAGGGATTCATTTTAGAAAATCATTTACAGAGTCTGAACGGAGTGACCGAGTTTGGCCAGGAAAATTTCTAAAAATAATTGAACATGTTAGCTATTTAATCAGATATTGCAGAATATCATTGTTAATATATTCAGGGAGCAGTAGCATATCAAACGCCGGGGGTTTTTAATGACTCACCCGGTAGTAACTTGTAAATCTTTCATTGTCTCAATTAGATACATACATTCCACTTCATGTCCATTTTGCTCTTAAACTAGGACAGTGTAAACGTAAAGGTGAAGTTGTGGTTTCTAGCACCAAGAGCTGGAACCGTAGAAGTGTCAAGTGGAGAAGATCTAACCGAGTCTCCAACTCCTTGTCATTTTGAGCACATTGCTTTGACATTCTTTTGAGTGAGATTTCTACTACCCTTAAATAACGGACTTAACCTAATCTGTGCAAAGGAAACTTGACTCCTGAAGAAGAATAACAACGAGTAACTTGGGGGCATCTGTCCGGTCAAGAAAGAGCAATAAAGGACAGCCTTAACCCTGAAAGGAAAGAAAACAAGTTCATAGCTGCAATTCACACAAATTTTGGCATCTGAAATTCACACAAAGGATGCCAAACAGGCTACAATCTCCAGACGACAGAGCAGAAACTGCGCAAAATGACGTCATATGCTGTACCAATCTGAGATAAGGAAATGCTGAAATAGATAAGCTTCTTGAAGTGATAAATCAACAGTTTAAGGTCCTTACAAAGAAAATATTAAGTTTTGCCTAAATTTGGGATCTGTTGCAGGGAGATGGGAGGGCTCAAAGTTACGAGTTTTCGCACATGCGTGCGCAATTTCTGCTTTGCCAACTCTAGACATTAATCTTTCATAAGGACAACATGAAACGAGAAATAAAAGCAGATAATTTTGCTTACCAACTCAATATAGATCTTCTGCATTTTCCCTAGTCTGTTACAGTCTGTTGGTAGCATTTTCAGGTAATTCAGTTTTCTGCAGCTCCATGGCAACCCTTCTTTTTTGACGGGCTGAAATTTTTGTCATCTTAATTTCGCTATGAGAGTTTGCCTGGAATATTTTGCGTTGGCTTAAACTCCTACCAAGAATAAGATGACATGAACCGACGTGTGTAACGAGGAGGATAGAAAGAATAACCATTGCCACCTTTGATGTCATTTTGTCAATCTCTGCAAAAAGATTTGGAAACCTTTTCATGTCTCGCAGAATACTTTATGGGTAGAAACCCTCGTAAGAAACAACTTTCGCGAGTCGGGAAACGCAACATTTTTGGAATCAACTTTATTAACATGTGGATATGGGAAACTTCGTGCATATATATGCACGAAGCTTCGGAGCATGGGAAGCTTCGATATATATGAACACCTTAATGCTAATCGTCTTCTTAGTGAGAATCAGTCTGTGATTCGCCCTGGTGATTCAACTGTAAATCAATTTTTGGCCATCACCCACAAAATCTACAGTGGTTTTGATCAAATTCCAAGCAGGGAAACGAGAGCTGTATTTCTGGATTTATCCAAGGCTCTTGACAGAGTGTGGCATGCAGGTCTACTCTATAAACTTGAAAGTAATGGTTTTTCGGGCAATCTTCTGAAACTAATAAGAAGTTTTCTTTCACATCGACAGCAGCGAGTGATTTTAAATGGGCAATCCTTTGAGTAGCGGGAGGTTTCTGCTGGTGTACCCCAAGGCTCGGTATTAGGTCCACTACTTTTTCTTATTAATATTAACGATTTAACAAATAACTTACAGTGCGACGTCAAATTATTTGCTGATGATACTTCTCTGTTTACAGTGGCTGAAAATCAAACCGTCTCTGCCCAAAATATGAAGAGAGATCTAGAGAAAATTTCGTTGTGGGTGTGGTAATGGAAAATGCACTTCAATGCTGACAAGACTGAAGGGTTACCTTTTTCCGTTAAAAAGCTGCGCCCAGTGCACCCTCCTTTGAGACTTGGAAATGAAGAAATTGAAAGTAAAACAGAGCACAAACATCTTGGAATGATTCTTGACTCCAAATTGAGCTTTAAAGGTCATGTGAGTGAAGCTGTTTTGAAAGCAAAGCGGGGGATTGGGTTGATAAGACACTTGTCACAATACGTATCAAGGGATGTACTTGATCAAATGTACAAGCTGTATGTGCGCCCCCACCTAGATTACGGTGATATAGTTTACCACAAATATGACCCTGACTTGTCATCAGTTATCACAAAGCGTCTTGAACAAACACAGTATGCAGCATCTTTGGCTGTGACTGGGGCATGGAGAGGTAAAAGTAAGCAAAAGCTGTACGATGAACTTGGTTGGAATCTTTGTACCAGAGACGATGGTATAGAAGGCTTTGCCATTTCTTCAAGCTAAAGTTGACACAGTACCCAGCATATCTTTTTTCTCTAATTTTTCCTGAACGGCAGATCCAGGGGCGGATCCAGACCGATGCAACCGATGAAAATGCATCAGTCATTTTCACATGATCGATAATCTAGAAGTCTGGCCGTTGAATTGCTGTCGTTCTAAATGCCCCCTTCTTTCTGGCGCAGCTGCTCCTACGTAACAACCTCGTAGCTTCAGACTCAGACACAAGAGATATGGCCGACCATTAGACCATTAGACCCATTACCCAAAGAATAGGTGTCCTCAAAACAACTACAGTAATGTTCAGAAAGTTTTTTAGCCTCAAGTCAATAGTCATGCCTAAAAGTTTGACTGCGCTTGTTGCAAGAATATGTTCCTTATCAATTTCAAACACGTATTCCTGGTCTGGTTTCATTCCAAGACCAATGACTTGAAATTTGGAAGGATTTGCAACCAGTCCTTTGTCTCAAAACTCACAGAGAGGATTATATGGGAATCATCCTTAAGGCAAGATACAGCATGCTTTAGGTTCTGACTGCATGCAAATGTGGTATTGTCAGAAGCAAAATTACAGAACTGTGACTTACTAATAGCAGATGTGAATCATTCGTGAAGAATTTAAACAGCAATGAGCCTAAAACTGAACCTTTGGGTACATCTGATTCTATGTTTAGCCATTCGCTAGATAAGTTGCCATGTTTGACTCAACCTGCTCGAACTACCTACTTATTGACACAGTCAATGTTGATTTATCAGTGTAGGGTCTACGGTTTTTGGCAATAGACACATCCCATTTGAGCCCCTGTCTACCTTCTATACCCCAGCAGATCTTACGAAGGCAAGGGCTGTTTACGTTGAGTGTAAGGCAAGTTTGGGCGCATGCTGCTGAACAAAGGTGACTCCAAGCGAGAATAGAAGCTGATGTTAGGTAAATATTAAGTAATGCGAGTGAAAAGTTTTCAGGAAGAATTACAAGGATACATGCTGTGTCTGTTTGAAATCTCATATCAAACTGTATCATCAATTTCGAGAAACAGCAGGGCCATGTCCATATGGTTTCGCATCTGATGTACAATGAAAGACTTTGCAAAGCTAATGATGGTTTTTTAGCTATAAAGGGTATCTCGAAAAATTGTTCGATCGTTCAATTTAATACAAAAAAAAAACGATATGCGGAATGGAGACCTAGTCAAATAACCCTCTTCCTGAGAATTCAAATTAAGTTTTGACACAAGAATCGCGCAGATCCGATGAAAATTCACAGATCTACGAGCCTTTGAAGTTCAAGTTTGTGCGAAAACTGAAACCAGAGCCCTCGAAATGGCATTTTCGGTAAAGTCTCATTCACCATCTTTTTGCTATTTTTCAATTGCTTCAGGGCAAACCAAATGGGAGTTGAACAGGTTTTCAATAACCTAACTTTCAAGCACATGGATGCTTTGAGGAAACATATTCAGTCTCTGGTTGATTGTCTTTTGAACCACTGTTTCTGGACATATGCAATGTCAAGAAAATTTTGACAATGATCGCAAGGACTAAATTACTTTGGAATTGCCATTTAGTTTGCTCTTACATCAACGAGAGGTATGACATCAGACAAGCTTCTTTTACTTCGCTCTTCGAGGTTTTTTGCATTACAAGTAATCTTGGGGTCTCCAGTTTCAGCCGTCGTATACTTTTATTTTTGAAAGCTCGCAACTCAGTAAATTTTCAACCGATTTGCAAGATTCTGGTCTCTAAACTTATTTCATAATCTTAGGGATAGGGTTATCTCACGAGTCTGTTCATGTTATCGTTATTCTCTGATATTTAATGAAACGTCGAAAAATTTTTTTGAGAGACCCTGTAGAGAAACCAGTATTTTCCAAGAGAATGCAAGCTAGATACCATTCGAAAGAGTGTAGCGATGGAAACTTGATTCTTCCCAGAGTTGTAAAGTCTTCTTTTCTTGAGGGGTATTTATTCTTTTGGGAAGTTTAGGAAATTTTTTCTTGCTTATTTTCCTCGCAAAACAAATTTGGTTTCTTATGAAACAGTGATTCCTTCTCATAAGGCATCTGCAAGCAGAATACGAAAACATGAGCGGATTGGGAGATAAAATTTTGCCGGAAGAAAAATCGATTGTTCACGAAAATTTTTCCCGGCTTTAGGCCGAATTTTTGCCTGGCTATGGCTGATTTTGCAAACGTTTTCAATGTTGGGGAGCTGCAGCCCCCGGCTTCCTGTCTCCTACGACTATGTGCGGGAAAAGTCATTCCTTAAAAAACGGTGAGCTCCGGAATGGGCCCTGGAAAACGTTTTTCTCACAAATTTAATCAAGAAAGTATTGGAGCAAAAACTGACCACGTTGCATTCTATGACAGCTGACGGTGAAATTAGTCATTTTATGCAAAATCTAGCTTCATGTTGCTGTTGACGAAGACTTGAACTTTTGAATGATGTGTAGCTAAGAAGTAGGCAAAAATCAGCAAAGTGATTCCTAAAATCTCCACGAGACCAAGGCCCTTTAAGAAAACAAAATTTTGCAAATTTTTCAAGGATCAAGTTTGCTTGCTAAGCTCTTTTGAGTGAAGGTGAAGGTTAAGTTATTTCTTGTTCGCATTAATTTGGAGGACTACGGTAGTTAAATGGCCAAAAGCCATGTAACTCTACGTAGTTGTTGGTTTATACATTGATATAGTATACATTTTGCTAAGAATTTGCAATTCACATTGCTACATCACCTTATATTAAAATCGAAAACTTTCGGACATTCAAACATTCGGATAAAATTTTGTCCGAAAGTTTACTTGTCCGAAATGTGGTTAAGTCCGAAAGTTTTTTAGTCCGAACGTTTTAAATTCATTGAAAATAGAAAAGCACAAAGAAACGTAACATAAAACGTTAATAAATCAATGTTTACCAGTAGTACTTCGGTTTCTTGAATTTTTTTATCTAAAAGTTTGACTGCTTGTTTGACTCTGACTCTTCTAGAATCTGGTATCGCTTGAAGACAACATTCCAGAGCCGGGTAAACAATTTCTTAACTGGCACACACCCTGAGGGGGGGGGGGTAACTTAACTCTCTGGTACGGGGTTGTGCCATTTTTAGGGTAACTTTATCATGATAGTTTCTGGATTTATGGGTATGATTTTTAACAATTTTTGCATATTCCGGATTTATGGGTATAGTTTTCTGTCAGAATTCATTTATTCGTGAGCTGTTTTGGCATTCCCGGATTTATGGGTATGATTTTCAGAAATTCTCCAGTTTTATTGGTATACTTTTGAGAAATTTCTCCAGATTTTTGGGTATACTTTTGAGACATTTCTCCGGATTTATGGGTGGTACTTTTACGATTTGAATGGCACAACCCCGTACCTTGGAAACTCAAGTTACCCCCCCCCCCAGAGCACACCCCAAACATATTCAGGTCAAGTATCCCCTTAGTGACCTCAAAGTTCCAAAAACGCCTTGTCTGGATGGAGCTAAACAAAGCGAAACTCCAGCGTGCTCTGAATAGATTGGAACACAACAACGCTCACAACAACAAAATAGCTCTCAGCCCTTTGCACCCAACACACAAGTGACATAAAAAGAAACCATAAAAATGCATTCATAACCAAACTCTTGTCGATTTCGACCTCGTTTACATTGTGCCGATCAACTTTGAATCCGTAAGAATGAAAAGAATCAGCCCTCCATTTACACTGTCTTGCTGAACTAGGACATTGTAATTCCTCCTATCTGCGGAAGAATTTTACTTTGGAGGAGGCGAACGCTCTTTAACAGTGACTACTTTGCATCGGAGCGCAAAGTTTACTGGTACAAAACGTGGTCTTAGAAAATGAAGATTTGAAATAAACTCACCAAATAGTTTCTACTGATTTCACTATGAGCTGTTTACGTTACGATGCTGCTGAAATGCACTCTCCTGACTGACAATGATTTTCATCCTTCTGTCTTTCATCATATTTTCAAGAAGCCCTTTGGGAATGTCAAAGAATGATGCGAGCGTTAGAAAAGTAACCTCGGAATTGCATCGGTGTTCCGAGGTCGAGAATGAAGTGTTAATTTTCAAATAGATGCTCTTTCTTTCAGATTTTGAAAAGCATCCAGGGACCAATTAATTTACTGATGGGAATTCGAGAAATCACCGAAGCTAAGTGCTTTATATTTATAGTCAAGAGCGTCCCTTCCCCTGCTTCCACCACCGTCCTATAAAGATGAGGGAGAATTTTTACCGCTGGCCACAGTGCCTGCAGCGAAGATGATTAGACTACTGGTGGAAGGCAGAAGCGGAAGTTGTTTTGTACAAAGATTTGAAGTTTATTTAACCAAAAAAATTACGATTTACGTAATCATTTCATCTATCTCCCAATATGCAGCTTCTTTTAAGAAATAAACAGTAAAGTTCTGCGGAGAACTTACTTTAGATTCTGTTCTTAACGTGGACAATATTTTTTGCTTTTAAATTCTGCTTTAACACATATACTAAAATGATTTTAAAATGCAGCAAAGCAAAGCCTTCAGTGTTGACTAGGTTTAGATATGAATCAAGTGTTTTAGTTTATTTTTGTTCGTAGCCCATGGCTGGGAACTTTTAAAGCCTCACATTCATGGACCAATCCGAAGGCGAATTAGCGAAGAAGACAGAAGAAACTTATGAAGATTTTTCTAGATTTTACCTACCTTCATAAAATGCCATCCAGACAAAATTCTGCTGGAAGTTTCCCGAATTTTTCTGAAGAAAACTACTCAGCAGATGTTGGGTATCCAGATTTGGATTAGGCAAAACCGGCCGTTGGAGGCTGGCCAGTCCTTGCTTACTCCATTTTATGTAAGGTGATGAGACCTCTGGATAAAACCTCCTTTCAATCTTTGCAGCATGAAAACTTGTACCATGCATGTAGAAAGTAGCAAAAGACAAAAATTTCCCATCACTCCAAAAAATGGGAACATTATCCATGTTTTTTGTGTTGGAAGTTAGGGGGAAACGGACACTTTCCCAACAGTTTCCTACAAAGGAAATTGAAATTTCCGTTTCCCTTCCATTTCCCAGAGAACAGTGTCGTTTCCCCTAAATTGCAATGCAAAGACTATTTGGAAATTTAGATATCTCTTCCCGATGTGTGAACTGACCTCGTCAAATTTTTCAGTTTACATAGAAATCGAAGCGGCATTGAATCCTGAACCAAAGAAACTGTGGTGGAAGCAAAATGGCAAGAACGAGTGGGAACATAGGTATTTGGCATTCTGGGATCGTTCTTACAACAATCACTACTGTCATTACAATTTTCTCTCACCCAGAAATTCTGTTGCATGAAGGCTTAAGGTTCAAGAATTTGTGAAAAAATTGATCTGCAACCAGCTCTATAAGTACCTGGACACAAACAAACACTTGTTTTCTAAACATCCCGGTTTTAGACGCCATTGCTCTGTAGTAGCAAGTCTCGACACGGGGAAATGCACTGCATTGGTGTTTATAGACCTTAAAAGAGCATTTGATACTATTGATCATAATATCCTGCTGAAAAAGATGCAGAAATATGGAGTTTCTGGTATCGAGCTTGCCTGGTTTACTTCATATCTCCGAGAAAGACGGCAGTTATGCAAGGTCAATGGAGTTTCTTCACGAATAGAAGAAATACACTGAGGTGTACCTCAGGGATCTTGTATTGGACCTCTTCTTTTCATAGTATATACCAATGATCTTCCGCTTTGTCTGGAGAGCTGCCAGGTGACCATGTATGCTGATGATACCAGCATCTCCTTTGCTACAAGAAATGTCAACGATCTAAATGTGACGCTTAACAAAGATCTCGACGACTCTTTACGGAAATGGCTCCAAGGCAATAAACTGTCATTGAATGTCCTGAAGACACAGGCGATGGTTATTGGATCTCGCCCCAACCTTAAGAAGATTTCGACAAAACTAGTGAAACCTCCCTCTTTTTGTATTGTTGGCTCCGAAGTCGAAATGGTAGATAACGTCAAATATTTAGGGGTGCAGATTGATAAACATCTAGCTTGGGACGAGAATACCAATTTTGTACGATCCAAGGTCTCGGGTGCAATTGGATTTCTTAAATGTGTCAAGAAGCTATTGCCATAGGCCGCTCTCTGTAAACTGTATTGTGGTATCGTTGAACCACAACTCCGCTACTGCTGTTCAGTCTGGGGGGCATGTGGGGGTGGGCCAAGTTGTAGGTGCTGCAAAAACTTCAAAACCTTGCAGCTAGAATTGTGACTAACAGTAGTTATGATTCTTCTGCTAGTGCCTTAACTAAAATTCTAAATTGGCCTACCGTAGCGGACATGATAAAAGTCAAGACAACTAGTATGGTTTATAAATCAATAAATTACCTTGCTCCAGACTACCTGTCAGAAATTTTTACAAAAAACTCGTCAAGTAGTAGGAAAAATTTGAGAAATACGAAAACTGATCTCAAGTTTTTTTTATATCAATTTATCAAAAACTACAAAACTACAAGAATACAACTACTACAACTACAAACAGGGACTACTTACACAAGGAAACTACAAGACTTACATGAAACGAAGCTGCATGGGGTGTGAACTAGCACATCTCCCCTGCAGCCAACATTTAGACATAGAACATAACAAGGACTACACAAATCACTAGCAAGGAAAATCAAAATGAAAACAAAAAAAGTGTGAGAGGGAGGGAGGGGAGAGAGAGAGACAGAGAGAGGGAGGGAGGGAGGAAAGAGGGATACAGCTCAGTTCATACGACCAGTTTCTAAAATGTATTCTAAGGTTGCCGAAATGCTGCGTCTATTTAGGGTGCAATTAAGCCTAGAGTCGCCATATAACAAGATATTTAAAAGTGCACATTGAGATAAATCGTTAACATTGACTCCTATTTCGGACAAAACATCAGATACCTTTCGAAGGAGGAGTGTTCTCTGCTGATTGAAATCTTGGCAAAGCAGCATGTAATCAATGTTCAGTATTTTCCACCCCATCATTTAATAAGCACATAGGATCAGACGTATCGCAAAAGCTGTGCCGAAACTTATGCTCTCTCAAAACGCTTAATCCTACCCTTAACTGAGTGAGAAATCTAAGACCATTGGGGTCATAAACTCCATAAGTGTCATATTTATTGGGTCTTATCAGTTTAATATGTCTGGACTTAAATATTGCCAATGAGGGAGAATTCCGTATCTCAGGATCAAGATGATTCCATTCTTCGATGCAAAAAGGAAAAAAACTATTCTTGAAGGTTTCGGTTCTGTGTCTCATGGATGGAATGCAGTCACTGTGTCGCAGCGCGTACCGATGAAAAGTTGCATCTGGGATTATTGCTTTCAAGTAAGAAGGGGTTAAACCATTAATGATTTTATAGAATAATGTCAACCTACGGTACCATCTTCTGTCTGCAAGTGTTTCCCAACCCAGCTCATGGTATATCTTATCTCTCGATGTACCCTTCCACACGCCTGTGATAGCTAACGCAGCAGAATACTGCACAGATTCTAACCTGCTCATAAGATAGTGCACAGCAATGTTCCCACTAAAAGGATCTTCATGATTGGGGATGTGGTAGATGACATCACAATAATCAAAGTGTGGCCGAACATGCAGCTTGTAAATCTGGTCCAGGGAATGCCTTGGTAGATACCCTGATAAGTATTTAATCATACCTACTCCTTTACTCGCTTTTGCAATAATTTGCAATAATTTGATCTCAAGTCACACTAATGAAAACGTGTAATGGTCAACAAGCTTTCTCATATTCTGGTACTAGAGTCTAGAACCACTTAGATTCGGACGCCAAGCAGGCATCCTCATTCAAAGCATTTAAAGGCGCTTTGAAATGATATATTTTTGTTTTACTTTTTCTTTCTATCATATCTACGTTTTTATTATCGGATAGGGTTTATATAATATAATCTATTTTGATTCCTGATGAAGATTTTATCGAAACTTTGAGCTTTTAACAGTGTTATTTTTTGTAATTTATTTTTATTAAGATTTTAAGCACGGCCCCTTGAAAAGCAGTCTTTCATGACTGACGGGGATAGCCGTGGGTAAAAATGTAAAATGAAATGAAATCATCGGTTTTGGAGTGGCCATAACTCCGAGAAACCAGCAGATATTGAAACTGACATCCAAATCCGAATACTCAAAAATCTGGCAAGTAGATTTCTTCACAAAAATGCGGGAAATTTCAACAGTTATTTGTCTTGGTTGCGTTCTATGAAGGTAGCTAAAATTTTGGAAGAATCTTCACACGTTTGGTCTCTTTGGTTTCCCACCATGGGCCACGAGCAAAACTCGGCCAAAACATTTGATTCTTATCTTGATCAGGCAACAGTAGGGAATGGAAATCGTAAACGCTAATCCTGTTGCCAAAAGTTCTGGGAGGAAACTACACCCTGCAACAGTAATAGATCTTCTTGGAGATTCAATGAGTAACCCAAGTAGAAACTGGTCAAGTCCGTTGTTTCTAAAAACATTTTGTTTGGTGGAAAATTTGTCGGTAGTCACTGAACTTAATCTACCCTATCCGAAGGGAAGTACCCTTTCATAACAATCCTGGACAGCCCATAGTACAGTGCTAATTTCTTCCTCGTGTTTCATGCAAACTGAGTAACATTGGACACTGCACTCTTCTCGTGGTTCCCCTTTTTGTTGGAACTGTCTTATCGTAAAGGAGCATTGTTCATCACAAGTTTCCGAACGGCCTTTTCAGCCATGATTGAGAAAAAGTTGCATAAAGTAACATTTTTTGTATGCCATTGTCTCTCATCAGACCATGACCTGAGAACTATACACGAAAATTTAATTAACAATTCCGTAAAGCTTTGGTCTCGTATAATTTCGACCAGTGGCGGCCACGGGCCGGTAGGCCCAAATTGAAAAAGATTCTTAGCTGTATGTCTCTGACTCTATTCGCTTATTCGCCCATGGCAAATGCAATATAAGTTTGACAGCAGGAATACCGCAATGCAACGAGAAACAACAGCACATATGTGCGAAATTAAGAATATGTATTAAATAATATACCGGGTGTCCCAGAAAAAAGGTAACAGATTTGATCATGGCTAGAGCTAAGGATTTAGCTTTAATCAATCGGAAATAATCTTTAAACTATTCCTCGATAGTCAACTTGAAGACAGACACCTTGTTTGCTGATATTGGAGCATTGAAAGAATAAATTTTTGTCATGAAAGTCAAGATTTGCCTCCACCCCTAAACCAGAGCTTTTGGGTTTTGGCCTAAGTTGATGACGCACTTGTTGTGGAATCTCCTGAATCAGAGCGAAGTACAAGCAAGAAACCTCGTGCTTCAGAATAATTCTTGATGCGAGTCTAAATCGAACTTAAAATCAAATTCACAAACTTTTCCCCCAAAGAGACATCTCCTTTCATTCAACAAAACCTTTGAATTACACCTGCCGAATAAAAGTTATTCATCAGCGAAATAATTCCCTTGGGTGTGAAAAAATCTTCCTTGTTGGAATAAACTGCATTTTTGTTATCATTGGAATTATTACGAAACAGGCAATCGCGTATACCCAAAGGATAAAAATCAACAAAGATAAGATCCCTGAAAGTGCTCACTCGTGCTTAAATTGTTTCTATTCTGTGAATTCATCTTGACTGAAGAAAGATATTCCTTGGTGATTATATTCATTGATAAGTTTGTCAGTCTTTAGTTTTTGCATTTCCATTCAAATGTGTACCTAAGCACACTGGTCATTGTTTAGAATTTCTACGCTATGTCTGTCCTTGAGGAGATTCCCCAAAACAGCGCGTTTGTAGTTTAGGCCAAAACCTAAAAGCTCTGGTTTCGAGATGGAGGCAAGTCTGTGCTTTCAAGATAAAAATATCTGCTCTCAATGTTCTAATATCAACAAACAAGGTATCTATCTTCAAGTAAACTATCAAGGAATAGTTCAAAGATGATTTCCGATTGATTCGAGCTCAATTCTTTACACTAGCCTTGATCAAATCTGTTACCTTTTTTTTGGGACACCCGGTATATTCTTAGGCCCCGTTTACACGATACCGTTTTCATTTCATATCGGATTGGGTAAGGCAATCCGATATGAAAATTTCTCCTGTGTACACGATGCCGTTTTCATTTCATATCGGATTGGTTTCATGCCACTTTCAGAGCGTTTTCATTTGAAAACGCGAAAACGGTATGAAGCATGTCGGATTGGTGCGTTCTCGTGCAAACAGGAGGCCAATCCGATATGGAATGAAAACGGTATAGTGTAAACAGAAGGCCAATCCGATATGAAACCAATCCGATATGAAATGAAAACGGTATCGTGTAAACGGGGCCTTAATTTCGCACATATTTGCTGTTGTTCCTCGCTGCATTGCGGTGTTCCTGCTGTCAAACTAATTCACGAATTATCACTGCGAGAATCCTCGGATCCGACGAGCGACATTGGTATCGTGTCCTTCTCTTTATCGATTTATTTTAAATGCATTAAAGCCTGATCTCCGTATGATCGTAACTGTCAGCGACGCGTCGCCGAGGCAGGCTCACGGACACATGGGGGACAGTTGCATTAAATGGAAACATTTTCTAAGTGATGTCTCCGACTTCGCAGATCAGACGGGAATATAACGGGGACGCATCGAAAAAGTTGAGATGAGTTTACAGCCTGGTGTCAATAGGATCGTAACAGTGATTTATTTCCATATCCATATATCGCCGACTGATAGGGGGGGGGCGATGTGTCACATGAGGTCGCCGACTGTTGGGATCATATGGCAACCAGGCTTTACCTTTCTTCATAAAACTTTTTTTCACTTCGTATACAACCACCATTCACTGTTTCGTAAATTTGAAAGTTTTGGGCAGTGAGCCATCTTAAGTGCAGAGTTTACGATTAAGGTGGCTCAACTACCGAAAAATTTCAAAAGTACGAAACAGTGAAAGGTGGTTGTATACCAAGTAAAAATAAGTTCAAAACACGAAAACGTAAATTAGTATAAATTAAGGTGATTCGCCTCTTATATAAATTTCAAACGACTACACAATGAGTGTCCTATGGCTCGTGATTTTACATCGACGCATGGTCGAAGGCTATGTCGAGGGCAGTGCTACTCTTCCGAAAAAAGAGTACAAGATTTGCTGAAATTATAGGACTTTCAGGGACTTTTATCAGATTCTTCTTGAAGACGAAAGGACTCTTGCCAAACGTGTACGTGACGTTTACCTCTATTTCTATTGAGTGACACAGTCTTCGGTTTAAGGCAGAGATGCAACAACTGCGGCGGGGGCATTTGCACCTAAAGATTGTGCAAGGTGGCCTTTCTGCTTGGAAAATTGCCTTTTAGCAAATTCAGCTTCAGAAAAAAAGCCCGTTGAAGTGTCGTGACCCCTTGCTTAGGATGCTTCCTCTAGTTTATGACGTCATCAACAAAAGAGGTAACTAACTCTTTTCAAAATGAGAGAAACATTAATAATTTTAAAAGAGAAACACCATTTCATGTCCAAGCCACAGCATATTGATAGCTTTGACTAAAACTTCACAAATATCAATTACACTAAGTATTCTGTGTTTACTCACACAACTTTTATTAGAATCTCGTAATATGTATAATACAAGCTAGGATAAGTGCTAAATAACAAAAAACTGCTTTGCTCATCAGTACAGGGCGTCCAAGAAACTGTAAACTCCTTTGATCTTTTCCGACTCCTAAAAATGTCACAAAATCGAACCAACATTACTTCTCGTGTTGACCTTTAATGACTAAACCAATTTTGGTATGTTTCTTGTCGGTAACTTGTTCATGGAGCTTTAAATCAACGAAGAAAAGTTTCCCTAAGGTCCAGAACCAGAGGCAGCCTTCTTGGAGCACTGAACATAACAAGTAATGCTGTAAGACAGCAACCTTCCATGCTGTCAGCAAACAATTTGCTGCCAATTTCAACTGAATCAAGATTTTCTTCAGAAATCTCACTCCTTCTCATCCTCGATAAAGCGAGATCCTTACTGCAAACAGTTTTCGGATGATTTGGCGAAAGATATTAGTGCTAGAATTTTTCAAACTTGAATGCAGCTTGCAGCGACACCCAATACAGAACACTGAAACGGCGACAAAATAAAATTAGGAATGTCGAATCGCAAAATTGTTCGTTTCCAGCTGGTGACGGGAAATCTTCTTTGGGGAACTTCATCAGTAACAAGGATAAAGTACCTCTGAGCAAGACAGGATCTAGCATATCTTTGATTAACTTCTGTTGTATTGGGTCAACAACAAAAACAAGCTGCGCAGGCTATGGAATAGAAAGGATGCACCGAAATTTGGAATGGCCTTAATAAAGAAGCTACCTCATCTAGTTCTCTAAAAGCTTCACTGCTGAGCTAAAGAAACTTTCATTGATTACCGCTTCAGAGTCTGGCCGTATCTTTCAACTTATTAGCTTTGTTGTGTGTAGCAACTATTGATAAAAGGATATTGTCACTAGGTCTTTTCTTGTAGTTTCATATGAAATTGCATATTTTGTACGTAAGACCCTCTGTAAAGGACTTATCGAAACTGTGGGGGCTGCTATGCCTAAAAGGTTAAAAAGAAATGAAGCGAAGTGTTGATCTGTCAGTTCAAGGCTAAAGCCTCATCGTGTAGAACCAGATGCACCTTTAGCAAAAGCACTCATCGTGTAGACCCATACGTCAGGAGAGGGTTTGAAGGGAAACGCAGACTCTATGTTCGCTTCTGGTCCATGATTTACCTACAATTGAGATTGACAGTCAAAGCGATTGACCGTTTCAGAAATAGAATCTAAATTTCAATGGCAAGTAAATTACGGACCAGAATCGAGTGTGTAATTCTCTTTCCCATGCAAATCCTTTACCAGCAATTTCCTAAAATTTTCGGGTCTTAATGATGAGTGATGTTACCAAACTAAAGACTCACATCTAAGTTGGCCTTTGACTGATAGATTAACATTATGGGTTTGAATATCGACAGCTTTTTTTAATCAGATAGCTCACAAAGCATGAGAAACTTTTCTGACTCATCCGGTTTATACTAATGACAACTGGGTTTGACTGGAATGTAAAGGTCAGCGCAAAAGCTAAATTGAGCAAACCCCGTTTACAGTACAACGGTACATCTTTGGATCTGTAACAAAGTGTAGCGGATCAGCGCTCTGTTAATACTGCTCCTACAAGACTAATGCATTTCTTTTCCTTCTACCCGTTGTGAAAGAAAAAAGTTCACACTTCAGAAAATTCATAAGCCCAGGACTACTTTTCGGCATTGAATGATTTAATTTCAAGTTAAAAGCCCAAGGATCGAAGTATCATTTTAATTATTCTAGCTGTCTCATGAGGACTAGAAATATAGGTAAATTCAACTTTACAAAATTTTCATTGTTGCAAGATGACTGAAAGAGGGCCTAAAACACTGATAAAATCATCAAATAACAAAGAACTCCTCGGACAGCAAAGAAAATGCAACTTCTCGAAATGAGAGATATCCTTTGCACATTTATTACCATGGGGTTTTAAAAACCAGTGGCATTTGTTTGAAAATCTAGGTCTCATAATTCTCGAGAGAGGTGAAATACCCACTGCGTACTGTTCTGTGCGAAGAGAGCCATTACGATCTGATAAATATTTTAGGCCCCTTTCAGTCCTTGGCATCAATGAAATTTTTATAAAGATAAATTTACGTATACTTTTATTGCTGGTAAAACAGCGAAAAGTCACAAAAATAATTTGATCTTGCAGTATTTATATCTCTGAAGTAGATACTCTTGGTGCTATGAATGAATCTTCACAGTGGGAACTTTTTTCTGGCTCACCCGGTATGTATATCCCTGGGGGGGGGGTACTTGACCTAAATTTGTACGGAGATGTGCCCACGAAAAGAAAATTTTCACCCTGCTCCAGAATTTTTGCCTTCAAATGATACCCTGTTCTAGAAAAAATCTGTGAAAAGTATACTCAAAAACACAAAAATTTGATTAAATAATAACCCGTTGTAACAAAATTTCCTCTTTCGACATGTTTTGACAACCTGCTCCAGAAAATTTGCCTTCTTTTGATACCCTGTTCTAGAAAAAATGGGCGAAAACGATACCCTGAAAAACGGCACATCCCCGTCGGACAAATATACTAAGTGCCCCCCCTCCGGGTGTATATCGGGTCAGTCAAAAAAAGTTCACTCGTTTGGAGGGCTGTGGAATAAAAAGTGCGCGGCCGATATACAAAATTTAAGTGGAAGTCTATCAGTCGAGGGCTCATTCAGTTTTGGAAATTTTGTTTGGTAATATCACTGATCTTGGGGACCCAGGAATTAGGAAAATTCTGGAAAAAGGCTTGATTGGGAGCCAAGATTCCACATTCCATTCTTGTCCATGATTTGCTTGCTATTGAAATTAAAATTCATTTCTGAAAGTGGCAATGGCATATGGCATTGCATCTGAATTTCGATGTCAAATAAATCATGGACCAGAATGGAACGTGGAATTCTCGATTCCTATACAAACTACTTGCAGGTATTTTTCTAAATTTTGGCTTTAAAGATCAGCGATAACATTTCATTTTTTGATATCGGCTGCCTACTGTTTATTCCACAGCCCGCTAAGCGCGTAAAAACGTTTTTTGACTCACCCGGTAGAATAATGTTGTTCTGAAAGAGTTTTAAAGCTCTTATACCGTAGCAACTTTGTAACAGATCAAAACTGTACCGGTACCATGTAAGCGTTGTCTTATTTTCAGATAAATGTCATGTTAGTCCTGCTAACAAGTTCGCTTATTTTGCGGTACTTGACAGCTGCAAACCAACAAAGCGTTAGCTCCTGCTTAGAATATGCGCGGCTATGATTAAGTTTGTATCACAAAACTTAGCTGAAAACCGTCCTAGTATCAAATCCATGGCTGCACACCATACCTACTTGTTTACAACGAGGTCGATATGTGATCAAAGAGGGATTAATCATTTCTTAAAGACAGACATTATAGTAAATGGGACATGATGAGCACTGAAGACAAGCTTTGTGGCAATAAGAGCTGTTATCTCACCTAAAATAGTCATACAAGCTGACTCCATTTACATGTCAGGAAGCCGAGGTTCAACTTAATGGCAAATGCTTGGAGGCATCAATCTATCAGATGGCCAGGTGGCTGGCGCGCTCGTTGTTCCTGTGCTTCATGTCGACTGGGTCCGGAAAGGAGATTTGTTTTTCAGTTTTCGTTCTTGGTTCGGCGTACATTGCGCGTGGGAGAGGGGCGGGGTTGGGCTGACTCGGTCGTTAGAGGAATTCCCAATCCATCTGTTTGAAGGCACTTGTCGTTCACTTTTATAGAATGGATTTATGGGTTAGCTGCATAAATTCGATATTCGATATAATTAGTTAGAGCTATTTTAACTTCAATAGTTTGCACGTTTTTCATGGAGGGCCCCTGAAAATCAAGCAGTTGGTTGAAGGGTCTCCCTCCATAGTGAATCTAAATGAAAAAAGAAAATGAAATGAAAGCAGACGCTATAATGAGAAAATAAGGACACTTTGATGTTAGTAGGCGTAATTGCGTTTTACATGCATATTGCAGTGTACGAAGATTGCACCAAGAGTTAGCTCATGTTCATACCTAAAGCAGACTGCATAAGGCCTTTTGAAACTTGTCAAATATCAGAGTTTTTTGTCGGATGTCAAAAGGCATCTCATCAGAGGTATTTATAGCTCGCTCAGCACAATGATAAATAGAAGAGCATTAGAGGGGTAAATATCACCCATTAAAACCAGTGGCTAAGTAAGTATATACTACATATGATTAGATAACGCTATGAACAAAACTGATATACCCCGGCTATATACATTGAAACAATGCAGTTTAATCAATGATTTCTTCAATGCCATCACTCTCTGTAACAAGAGCTCTTTCAAGTATTACTTTTCCTTCCTGTAAAGAGAAAGAGCCATAGTGATAGGGCTTCAAAATCATCACTGGAAAATCAGTTATTTTTAGAAATAGAAATCTTTGACTTACAACTCTCAAATTTGACGTCACGTGAAACTGCCTGAGAAAAGTAACAACGGAAGAATACCAGGTGACCCAAATAAGTGACCCGACAGAATCTGTTATAGAAAAAAATGTGAGGCCAATTGAAATGCTTCAAACGTTTTCTGTCGCTAAAATACTACCCTACATTAGGATTATTTTTTGCAATTATTTTCGGCACAGTAAATTTTCTAAATTAAGGATTTTGAATCAAATGGCATGCCTGAAATCCTCAAAAAGTTGTCAAAAACAGGGAATCAATTTACAGCCATTTCAGATCTTCAAAACAATGAGGAGCGTCTTTTATTTCAGGCTGGGAATTAGCCTCCGTGCAGACTATACCGGAGAAAAATGTATAGTCTGCGTAATGCCGCTGTCTTCTGTGTAGTGCGTCCTTCAGCATTTATTCAATGACAAAGAAACCGTTTGTTGTAACAGCTAATAGCATCGCTTTCCTGCGTAACGAGGGGCCATTTGTAATCCCCGGCATTCGGCATCCGGCATCGGCATTCAGCATTCGGCATCTCGGCATCGATATCAAGTATGTTATTTGGACGAACAGATAGAACCGAAAATTCTATCCAGGGGGTAGGGTAATGAGCAGATTACCATGGGAAGAAACCCAGGAGCAACGTCTGGATCACACATAACATAACACTTAAAGCAACTTTTCATGCAAACTAAGGAAGCCACTGCATATTTTCACTTTTGTACTTGTTCCTTTTCTCTCTCCTGTTCATTCATTGGCTTTTCACTGTACAAGAGGTGGGTAAAGGGGAGGGGGTCAAGATCACCAATCACAGAAATCAAATGCTACATTTCACAAACACGGAATAAATTGGCCTCTCAGGAGGGGCATGCGAGCTCCGTTGTTTCTATCGTGTAGTTACACGATCTTGTGAAATTTTCTAAATAAAAGGGTGTTGCCTGCATTTTCCTACAGCTTGAAGGGTGCGGCCACTCAAAAGTATTCCTGGGGCTACGCCCCAGACCCCTCACTTCTCGAGTGCTGGCTCTGCCGCTGATTTTCACGCTTCATGAAAGTGAATGCTGGCTTTTCACACCCCTAAAGAGAATAGCCAAAAATATGTCGAATCACGTTTCACGAAATACCCTTTAGCATCTTTTATAAATACCTCCGGGTGTGGAGGGTGGGGCATCTTCCCCCTTTTACATTTCCACTTCCGCCCCAGCCATGAAAGGGTTGTATCTCTCCCTCAAAAAGGGCAGGAGAACCATATCCTGTGACTATGCAAGAACAAGGAACTTCTTGGAAATTCCTTGGGAACTAAAATATTTCATTGCAAACAGTAAGGCATGTCTATGCAGTGATTCGTGTTCTTGTCTTCCATCTCGACTGAAGTAAATTCCAATGATATTTGTTCAAAGTATTTTGAAATGAATGAAGAAATGCTTTTAACACTGAATTTATCTTTGGACAACATATTTTGTTTGAATTTTGATTGCATTATTGTGCCTGGATAATGTCCACATTACGGTACTGTTGTGGGAGGGCATGAGGAGCAGAGATCAGATTGCATGTTTTGGAGCTTAGTATGAAATTCAAAAACATTTTTGTACCATCCAACTACTGCTTACAAAGTTTAAACAAAACCATACATAACTTTATTGTTATCCTCCCAGACCTCTGATATCCCCTTGGTAGCATTGTTAATTATTACGATTTGTATAACTAACATACTTGATATCGATGCCGAAATGCCGAATGCCAGATGCCGATGCCGGATGCCGGGGATTACAAATGGCCGAAACGAGGAAGCAATCAGATTTGAGAACTGCTATCATGTGATCAAATCCCAGGTTTCGCTTTGTTCTCTAAGCAAATTACGTTAACAACACAATACCCTGGAACTCTAAGTACCCTACGATAGACAATAGATAAATGCAAAGTACAACAGGCCATTGAAACTGTTGTTGAAACGAGATGCTGATTCATACAATACCCAGTATTGAGCGGCGTTGCGGAGACTATACCTTTTCCTTGGGTATTGTCTGCACACAGGCTAGCTGGGAAAAGGCAACTCAGCCAATAGTTTTCAGAGTAAGTTTATAGTTCCTAGATACCTAAAATATTCTTGTCTCAAGGGACAAAGATACTTCTGCTTTTCTGTAAAGAATTGTTAAATTGCATGGAAAGTTGAATTCCTTTGAAACTCCATGAGCTAGGGAACGTTTATTCGCAATACTTATGTTTGGGGACTATAACCTTTCTCTGGAAACTTTTGACTGAGGTGCCTATTCCCAGCCTGAAATGAAATATGCTCCACATTGTTTTGAAGATCTGAAGTGGTCGTAGATCGATCCACTGTTTTTGAAGACTTTTAAAGGATTTCTGGCATGCACTTCTCCTCAAAATCCTTAATTTGCAAAATTTTATCGAGCCAAAAAATTCAAACAATAATCCTAATGTAGGGTAGTCTTTTAGCGACAGAGCAACGTTTGAGGCATTCCCATCGGCTTCTTAATTATTTTGTCAATAACAGATTGCGTCGGGTCACTTTTTTGGGTCACCTGGTATTGGCTGAGTAAACTACTTTATCACTAATCTCAAATTACAACTATTTGAAACTTTATTGTGCAGTTGTCCGTGAAACCATTCCGGTGGCCTTGGGTGGAATTCCATTGTTTTGTGACTGTTTATTTCTGATTCGTGAATCTTTATTGCAATGAAAATTCGGTTTGGATCCTGTGCTTTGTAATAAACAATAGAGAGAATTGCTCTGCATGAATCTACCATGTTCATGACACATGTCCTTTAAAGTTTAACAGTCGCAATAAAAGCAACTCGAATAGGAACTTCTACTTCAGGCGTCTATTCTGTCCCTGTCTTCTTTGTCCATGTAAGGTTTATGCCTTATTAGATGAAAAATCAAACTTTTCCCAGGGGAATGAATAGAAACGATAGACAAGAATTCAAAACCTCTTATCGTTGCTGCTTTCAAAGATTTCCAGTTCCTTATATGGTCAGTTCAGGATTGCATTCATCAACTCCCATCTTTATAGAGCATCAAAACGAAGCCGTAATTTTTCAAAACCGAGAAACATTCTGTCTTCATCACACGCACAACCTCACCTCACAACAATTCATCAAAAAAGGACACGAGTTGACAATGTAACTCTCTCAACCACTGTCGCGGTAGGGAACTTTCCATAGATAGTTTCATATCGTTAAATAAGGAGCTATTGCAATATCGCTGACTGTTGAAAAGGAGTAACAAAGGGAGGAAACATTTACATTCTCAAAGAGATGCAATGGACTGCTTTCTCTGAAATTATGGTTAAAGGCACACTGTCGTGGCTGTGACTGGCTAGTTGTGATGTTGAAATCAAAAACAAAGCTCTGGCCTTTGAGTTATTACCAAGCCTTTGTGCTCTTGGATCATACTTTGTTTCGAGAATAAAGGGAATCAGATCATTAGCATCTTCGTGAATTTCACTGTACAGCGAAATTACTGAACCTTGCCTAATTCTTTTCTTCGTGATTGTCTTGTTTATCCAATCAGCACCATGACAGTGTGCCTTTAAAATGATCTGTTTGTATATTGTTCTTTTAAACACACTGGTAGATTTACGGTAAAAAAACTTTTTCATTGACTTTACTGCTGGATGTGCGAAAAAAACCTCATGGATTTGAAAATTCGTTGTACGAAATCACTTGATACATTGGAATGGATCAAAACTCTATTGAAAGCCAAGGGCTAAATGAAATTAAGCACCAGTGACAGAAGACCAAATAATAAAGTTTTCGACAATTATCTCAGTTTTCTGAGCACACGAAATAGAGGTAAAATTGAATTTACAAAGACATTTACTACTAAAACACGTGAGAAGGGGCCTAAAACCCTTTGTCACATTTTGAAGAATCTCATTACTCAAGCAAATTTAATCTTCCTTGAGAGTAATTAGTCAAATCCTTACAAAAACAGTTTAAGTCTCTTGAACCAATATACAGTAGCTGTAATTGTACACTGCTCTGAGTAAGGACAATCACCCTACAATTCAACAGCTTTATACCCCTCATGTATTCCGAAGCAACGCAATTTTCCTTAAACTATACATTACCAACATTTCCATGCTGGCAAAATAGAGCAACAACCACAAAAATACCTCAGGATTTCGGTTATCAATCAATATTTGATCCATTCAAATTCAACAAAGTTCCTGGTGCATGAAGTTCATTTGGTGCACCTGCTTACCTTATACCTCTGTTCTTCTTCTGTGGCATACTCCTGTTGAATACAAACATAACTCGTACTTAAAAAACTAGAGAACTAAATTTTGAATTTAAAAAAACCATATTTACATGTATAAATAGAGTAGGGACTCCTCGCTAAATGACTGCCTAAGCAAGCTTCCCAAAATTTTGATAACTTCTTCGACAGATCTATTTTCTTGTTACGACCAAGACGATGATCTCGACAGATACAAAATATAATGGCAGGCATGTCCAAATCTACTTTAAAATTCAACTGAATGAAATAAACCATTCCGTGCTGAACTTATAGGGGATTTTCGCAAGAAATCCTCTCCAAGAAACCTTCAAAAGGCACCAATTATGAAACAAGGTGCTAACTCTTCTTCCTTGCTTCTTTCTTCTACCTTGCATTAAGGACTACGATGCAAGAGCCCGGGGGGGGGGGGAGTAACTTCAATTAGGCGGGTGACGGGGATGTGCCATTTTACGTCTGAAGTCATACCCTAAAATTCATAACTATTCGCGAAAACGATACCCCAAAATTTACAGGCCATTGAGAATGTATACCCTAAAATTGTGACAGTCATCCAAAATTTTAACCAAGTAAGTGAAATTTGATCAAAATCAATACCCTAAAGAGATATTTTTCTAAAATGACAACCCAAAATTTATGACTACTTATGAATTTACCAAAAAGGATACCCGAACATCTATTTCTGCTCAGAAAGGGTACCCCAAAAATGGCACATCCTGTACCTGCGCATGTATGGTGGTTAAAAGGTACAAGTGGGACAACTTTCCACAGTGATCCAGACCATGGAATAAATTGAAAAAAATGAAATTTCGAAAATGAAAGTCTGGTGTCATTTTCTTAAAAAAGGATACACTGAGGTTTAACACAAAGCAAACCGTTTGAAAATCGGGCTAACATGAGCGGAGAAACATGCTTCCAAAGTTAACCGAAGTGGCAGTTGTTTGTTTACATTGAGACTTCCGGTCAGACTGCCACTACAACAACAATTTTCAAACTCCCATAGCGCAGCTTTCCGTTGTCCGATTTTCAAAATTTTTTTTTCAGTTGATAGCCTATTCTGTCTACTTTAAGATCATGTAATTGCTGAATCGATACAGCAAATGGTTTCCCCATTTTAAAGCATCATATCTTTTGCACATTTTCTCAAAAAAATTCCCTGTAAAAATTCAATATCTCAATTTCAAAGCTGAAACAAAAAAAGCAAGCGTTTGCAAGCGTAAAGATCCATTTTTGCATTAAACTTCAACATCTTGGCAACGTATCTTTCAAATATTTCATTTTAATTCGTTTTAAAAACTTGCAAAAATTTTTTCTCAAAATTACTACCACTTTGTCTGAAAAATATGATGATTATGATGAATATACTAATTACCCATGTCATCCGGTTAAAGATCCAAAAATCACTAACAAAGTGAAAGTAATTACTTTACACGGCTTTTTAAGGCTTGGGCCGAGTTAACACACTGTAGGATTTTTTTATATTTCATCAGATGTGACATATCTGCTTTGCCATTACAAGCACCACAAAATTCCCATAATAGCCAATGACAACTCCTTCCATCGACCGTACTTTTTTCAACTATTTTTTAGATATCTGACACTAAACATTGCACTTGTCCTTCCAACGTGTAAAAGTACCCCTTGATAAGATACATCCTATTTCAAGATCTTGATCAACTACAGTTGTTCATGCTTCATATTTTTCTTGAAATTGATCTTGATTATCAACATTGACGTAGTTCTTAACCGTTGTAAATTTCCTCAAGTCTCTGGGGAAAACAAATGGAACAAACCAAAATTTTCTTTTTGAGGAGAAAGTCATAGAGATGAACCTTAGTCGGTAACTATCATCATCGCCTTTCACTCTCGAAATTCTGATGGATACTTAAATGGCTGTGGAAATAGCCAATGGCGATTTTCTTGATCAAACTGTTGAAGAGGAAAATTTCTCGGACAGAAACCTTCCAGTGGCAGCAAAATTACGAGTTGTAGCAGAGAAGCTAAAGTTTGAAAACAATCTTTCCACTCCAGTTAACAAACTACAGGATGTTTTAAAACAAGTATACAGGGTTCGTCACAAAACCGATGAATGGCGACAGAATGTGCGTATGTTTGAAACTGTTATTAACAGAGAACAATGAAAATTGTTTAAAAGTAGGTTTCTCAAAGGTGTGTGAGCTCGGCCCAGGCCTTAAAAAGCCTTGTAAAATATTTACTTGCACTTTGTTAGTGATTTTTGGATCTTTAACCGGATGACATGGGTAATTAGTATATTCATCATAATCATCATATTTTTCAGACAAAGTGGTAGTACTTTTGAAAAAATTTTTTTTTGCAACTTTTTATAACGAATTAAAACGAAATATTTGAAAGAGACGTTGCCAAGATATTGAAGTTTAATGCAAAAATGGATTTTAACGCTTGCAAACGCTTGCTTTTTGTTTCAGCTTTGAAATTGAGATATTGAATTTTTACAGGGAATTTTTTTGAGAAAATATGTAAAAGAAATGATGCTTTAAAATGGGGAAACCATTTGCTGTAGCGATTCAGCAATTACATGATCTTAAAGTAGACAGAATAGGCTATCAACTGAAAAAAAAGTTTTGAAAATCGGACAACGGAAAGCTGCGCTATGGGAGTTTGAAAATTGTTGTTGTAGTGACAGTCTGACCGGAAGTCTCAATGTAAACAAACACCTGCCACTTCGGTTAACTTTGGAAGCATGTTTCTCCGCTCATATTAGCCCGATTTTCAAACGGTTTGCTTTGTGTTAACCCTCAGTGTATCCTTTTTTAAGAAAATGACACCAGACTTGCATTTTCGAAAGTTCATTTTTTTCAATTTATTCCCTAATAATCGAAATCTGGATCACTGTGCTTTCGTAATGCAATAGCATCAACCACTAAATCAAAACAAAAACGGTTGCAAGAACTTGCCAGAAAGCAGCAGGGCAAACTGTCGACATGAGGAAGTGAAAGGCGGCTTTTAATAGAAGTTATGTGCTTATAGAAGAGTAAATCTAAAATTCTGTCTCGCAGATCTTGTTTATTTGATCAGGAGCTTTTTGGTAACTGTTTCATTTAAGCCCTAAAACCCAAAAAATATGATGCCTTCAGCTCGGCTTCTGTATCAAGAAAACAAAATCCGCGAGACAGAACTTTAGATATACCCTTCTTCTATGCTTTATGCGCAAATACCTTCTCTTAAAAACCACATTGCGCTTGCGAATAGCAAGAGTTTGCTCTTACTAGTTTCATGGCAACTTTTGCAGCCGTCTTTTTGATTTACTGGTCGAGAGAATTCCCTTTTCTGCAGTCACTAATCGCTTTGAACCGAGGTGTCAATCAAAACAAATTTTGCTACTGTATTACAAAATCTGTCATTGCTCTGCATTGCCCTGGCTCGGCAATATGTTTTAGCACTGTTTTATCCTCTTCGTAGCTTGAGAGGATGAAGTCACGCGAACATGCATTTAACTACACTATGTAAAGGCAGACAATTTGCTGAAGATTTTAGCATGTTCTGAAGGTTTCTTGATCAGCATTTCTCAAGAAATCCCCTTATAATTTCAGAATGGGATTATCAATTTTATTGAGGTAAATTCTAGAATGAATATGAATATGGCCACCATTAAATCAATATATTCGCCAATATTTGAGATCCAGAGAGCAGTAGCTGGACAAACAGGGACTGTCTTTACCAATCCGGAAGAAAATATTACTTCAATACTAAAATCACCTTTCAATTGAACCTGTTTTAACCACTCGGTAACAACCATCATATCATAGTGACAAAAAGGACTTTACTTATTCATAGTTTTATGTCCATATGAAACTTTTTGTTCTGTTGAAAGTGCTTTATTTTAAAAGATTAAACTTCAATCCCAGCTGTTGCATTGGGGAACCATAACTTTGGAAGAACCACAGCTGATGGCTACAGAACATTATTCACTTGATATTAATGAAATAAGTTTACATGCAATTCAGAATTAAGCTTACGTAAATCCAGCCAAGTTTTGCATCACAGTTTTTACATGAAACATCTCGAACCATATGCCTGCCAGTCAACTACATGAAAATAAGATTCTAATGAATCATCAGTTCACAAGATAAAAATGATCAGCAATCATCAATTCAGAACATACACAAGATCGGAAATCATCAATTCACAAACTTCCATCTTGTTACCCAAGTGCCCGGTCATGAATTCTTCCTGGGAAGGGTGTCAAAGACATCTAGGAAAGGGGTTGAAAATCTTGCCTGCTCAAAGAGACGGGGACAAAATCAAAGCACAGGCTAAGGGGGTATGAAAATGGCACCGACTAAATGCTGTTGATATTGGCATACCTGATATTTTTACGTGCTAAACTATCCATTTTTGACAGGCCACAATAAATCGTTTACAGGACCGATTTCGAGGATGAGTTAATCTTTGGCTAAGATCCTAAATTAGATGCTAGTATTGTTTGTACACTTTGTTGGCCTCATAATCATCAAATTATAAACAAGGGTCTTAAAATTCTCAATTTCGATAACACTAAAAACGGTCAAAAACGCTGATCAAATTTTCTAAAGACTCAACATGCATGGACAAAGGGAGAAAATTTTCGTGGTGATTTGATACATCAGAAATTGATCAGTCACAAGTCACTGCGCGAGTATTGATTCTCTGTTAGATGAAATGCAAAACTACTTTCAATGACACAAATAAATGTATTTCTTTCTGAGATTTCATTGAATTTATACTGTTATGCAGGCACTGCGCTCCTGTGTCACGGGGTCTGAAAGACAAACAGTAGTGAAGCGACCAGGTGGAGCTGAAACAGGTATGGAGTTCTGATGAATTTCTGAATCCCTCCAACCTCCCAACCACCATGAAAACGTTATTTCTTTGTCCATTCATGTTGAAGCCATGGAAATTTGATCAACGTTTTTTGACCGTTTGCAATGTTTTTTGAAATATAACATTTCAAGAAATTCGCTTATAGCTCCACAAATAACATACTAAAAAATCTAGAAAAATACTGCATCCAACTGAGGATCTTAGCTACATATTAACACATAAATTTTAAAAAATCAGTTGAGTAGGCGATTTACCGTGGTCTGTCAAAACATGCATTATTGCGGCCGAAGGTCGCTTACTAATCTGTGTGTAGCTGAGTGAATTTGAGATTTGAGCGCATTCCTTGCCAATTAGTCAATTGTTAAAACAATGGCAGTCACATGCTACGACTTTATTTGATTGGTGGAAAATAAGAATGCATAGGTTATCATTGGCCGGCCTAACAATTAGTAGGGTTATCATTGGCTGACTCGAAGAAAAGAATGACAATAGGGCGACACAGTGACTGCGACTGATGAAGGAAATATTGCAGTGACTGACTTTGCAGTGAAGTTGGAAAGGGGCTGGAGTTCGAGATTTCATTTCAAGTTACGAACAAATACTTGGAAATTTCCGATGTGGAAGGTGGAAGCTTTAATGGGACCTAGTAAACAACAAGAAAGATCCAAAACTTACAGAGATGCAAAGCTGTGCTCGACATCAGTGGATAACACAAGAAACCTAAACATCCTCGGAATCAAAGCTAAATTCCACAATGGTTCAATATAAGAAGCAAACTCTCCACCAAACAGTTTGTTACGTCACAGCAACTGCAACATTCTCTCTGTAGAACGTAACAAGTTCGAAAAGGCCACCTTCGAATTTCCAAGCACTGCAAAGTCACAAACACTCGGATACTTGCTTCGAGTTGCGTCCTAAAATCAACTTCCCCTTGCAGATTCCTTCGTTTCAACACAAGTCAATGAAAACAAATTTGAATAACAGTGTAATTCATTTCCATGGTTGCAAGGTCAAGTACTAAAGGCAAATTGTTTGTCTCTTTCAAATGTTCGTTCCATCATTTCAAATCCTCCGCAGAGGCAATCCATTTGAAAGAGCCCCTTGTAGCTAAACAGCACTTTTGGGAGACTTGTCCCAAGTTTATTTCGTCATCTGTAATAAGTCTACCTGAAAGACTTCAGGCAAGTCTACACTTCTGGGGACAATCTTTCCTGATTCGAAATCATTTTATATCCAACAATACTATGATTCAGCTACCGGCCGCATGTTGTAATTTACAAGTTACTAGTTTATATTGGCGCAACCGGTAGCATTACTAAACTACTAAACTCTATCCACTCTGTGCTCCCCTCTCATCAGTGAAAATGAAAACCCGAAACCATTTGAGACGATAAAAGTGTGCCCACACTTTTATGGCTGTTGAGAGGAGGATGAAAATGTTTTGGCAATGCTAGAGGGGGGGCCAAAGCATTCGGGTAAATCAGAAGGGGAAAGGAAAATCTATCACATACTTGAAAAAGTTTCCCACCCCCTCCCCAGCCAAAAATTGATGACTGGTCGAGTCCCCAACAAAAATAGACTATACTGTGGTTATTGAAGTTGGGCCAAGACGAAAACTAGGATATGTTGGAGAGTCAGAGGAATGCCTCTGAGGACTTCAACTTCAATTTTGCGTCTTGCCCTTATCTGCAGCAGTCGAAGCGTTGGAGACATTGGAGATATTTTCCTAACTTCAGACAAGTGGATGCTAATTCATGGCAAGGGACAGGCCTGCTTCAAAAGCAGCACCCCATTGTTCGCCACCTATGTCAGAATTTCGCCAACTTCTAAAGAAACAGTTCTATCACTTAATCTAAATTCTTTATCCGTTTCTCATGGGGCTAATAGTGTTATTTATCTGCAAGAGAACACTGTCAAGTCTCTAAAATGTATAAAGAAAATTTGAATATGACGCTATATGAGCCTTTCGTTCAAGAATTATTTGATTTTGTCATTGCTGGAGAACTACAGAAGTGATGTTTTCGAAGGAACCACTTTTCTGCTTTTTTTTCTTCCATAAATCAGCAACTTCTATTCCTATTGACTCGAACTCTAAGATGAAGTCTGACCTATGCAACTGTGTAAAACCAAGATAATTAAAGTTACAGGACCTCCACAACAGTCATACAAACATGGTACAATTTTTTGGGACACCCATATTAAGTGCAAAGTCTCTTTTACCTTTCTACTTACATTTCACTAGTCAAAGAATCGGAAATTTAGGCAAAGTTGAGCACTTGAAAGTAGGACGACAGATGAAAGAAACAGTGTTGCGAAATCGCAAAACTCAGAGGTATTGGTTTTAGAACACGGACAGTAAATTTTATGCACTATTAACGAAATGAATGCTCTATGCAGTAGACAATTCATAGATATGTTGTGGAAAAATATCTGAATTTTCGACATGCATATAGGGTCAAGACGAAAACTTGGAGCTTGAAAACTCAGAGACATCGGCTTTAAGGCCTGTTTATACGAGGAAAACACCTCACCTGCCAGACCCGGGGCTGAGAGGTGAGATTGCACCTTCTAATAGAATCCTTTGTATTTTCAGTTCTCGTTTACATGACGAACGCAGCACCACCGGTATAGTGAAATCCCACCTCACCAGAGGTGGTATCTCACCTGGGTGAGGTGAAATTTTTCCATATAAACGAAACACCACCGGTATGGTGAGGTGAAATGAAATTTTTGGTTGATTCTCATTGGTCAGTTCATTCTGATTTCACGGAAGAGAGACTTTACTCCACCTCACCTCTCAGCCCCGGGGCTGACAGGTGAGGTGAAAAATCTCATGTAAACAGTCAATGAAATTTACCTCGCTTGTCAGCCCCGGGGCTGACAGGTGAGGTGAAAAATCTCATGTAAACAGTCACTGAAATTTACCTCGCTTGTCAGCCCCGGGTCTGGCAGGTGAAGTGTTTTCCCCCATATAAACAGGGCCTTAGAACACTGGGCTCTTCCTTTTATACAACACCAATAAAAAGTTCTTCCAACAGTGAAATCATCAACAACAGTAACAATAAAAAAACAACAACAAAAGTTGTAGGAACATATGTTACATTCATGCTTTATATGATTAATTCAATTCCCCGATTATCAAATCTTAGCCACATTTCGCAATCCAACGCTACATCCCATTCATTTCGTATATATCAAACAAAAACTCTGCCGTAAATTCACTAATTTTTGTAAGGATGTATCTTTTTCATTTATGAATTCATGCTACATGTATCACTCCTCCAACAATTTTTTCCAAAATTGGATCTGTAGATCACAGAAAAATCCAACAAGAGGTCTACTGGGGGGGGGTGCTCTGCGACCTGCCCCCCCACTGGCTTTGAACATGCTTTTGTACACCATCAAGGAAATGAATGCTTTTTAACAGGAAACAGAAGAAAATTAATAGATATTTTCAAACTATCTCCACTAGCTCCGACTTTTTGATTTGCGCATGGAAGGCCAAGAGGTAAACTTGGAGATTGATGATCGCAGAGATATTTGCCTGACATCTCCGACATCTCCAAGTTTTCATCCTGGCCTTTGAAGTTGCACGCATCCATTCTACCGGGTCCCATGCTAAAGATTTGGCTTACCATGATCCTGTCTTGAACTTCACTGAAATTGAGATTCACCCTGAAATGAAAATATATGTTAACAAGTTCATTGTGCGTCACGATACGAAATATCGGTGTTGCAAGCATTAGACGAAAATCGTAACGAAACGGAACACACAAAGACATACAGCTACAAACAAGGACAGATTCTGTCATACAATAGCAGCAGTTGCTTTGACTGACACCTCAATTCACAGCGATTAGTGATTGCAGACAAAGGAAGTTCTCTCAACCAGTTAATTAAAAGAAACACGGGTGCCAAAAAATTGCGTCGAAACCAGAAGGGCAGACTTTCGCCTTGTTCAATCGAAAGGTGGTTTTGTTATAACGAAATTATGAAGGGTAAATCTGAAGTTCTGTCTCACGGATTTGGCTTATTTGATTCAAGAGCTGTGTGGTAATTGCTTTCATTACGTCTAAAATACAAGAGAATTATAATGTCTTCGGCTCGGGTTTTGAATCAGATAAACAAAATCTGCGACACAGAACTTTAGATTTACCCTTCTTCTTTCGCTATTAAAGCATAACTTCTCTTAAAACCACCTTTTGCTTGCATAAGGCGAAGGTTTTCCCCACAGGTTTCATGGCAACTTTTGCTGCCGTGTTTGTTTTGATCTACCAGTTGAGAGAACTTTCTTTGTCTGCAATCGCTAATCGTTTTGAACTGAGGTGTCAATTATAGTAACTGTTGGCATTGTATCACAAAATCTGTCCTTGTTACAACTAGACTTTTGAAGATGATTCTCTTGTTTCCCTGTGCTCTTTGACTTGATAATGACGCTTCAGTCAACAGAGACTCATAATATTATTCTGAAAAATCTTGCCCTATTTAGGCCCAAATTTCGCAATTCGTACAGTACCAATCAGATTGCGAGATTTGTGAATTACTGTTGTTAAGGTGTAGATGTGATAGAATGCTCGATTCGATTGAAGAATTGATAACACTCCCACGGGATTGAGATTTGAAGCCGTGATTCCATCATAGTCCATCGTAATTCCATTGATGATTGAAGAAAATAGGGCCAAGCCCGGGGGGGTACTCATATGTTTTCCGTACGGGGACGTGCCGCTGAACATGGTATCATTTTCGGGATTCCAACTCCAGGACAGGGTACCATTTTCGTAAAAATCGGCTCCATGACAGGGTCCATATCTGTCATCTTTGACTCCGAAAGGTCGTTTTAGGCCATTTTCACTCTGCGAATGTGATTCAAATCACTTAGATGGCAATATTTTTCGATAGATTTCGTACAAATTTCCTTGCAGAGTACAACTTTGTCCAAAGAAACTAAAGGACAGGGCTTTGTTTAAGAAAATTTTACTCCGGGACAGGGTATCATTTTCGGGAATTTGACTCCGGGACAGGGTAGCTTTTTAGATTTTCCAGCGGCACTTCCCCGTATGTTCGTAGGCCAAGTACCCCCCCCTCGGGGGGCCAAGTTTTTCACTGTTTCATCATGAGTCCCTCTTGAGCAAGGTTTACTGCGGGGATACAAGTAATTCATCGTCACAAGTCAATGTTACAACTACAGTATATTCAATTTTTAATGGCCTCATTATATGTGTGAGGAAAATCTCCCACCTATGCATAGGGTATTCACTAGGATCCTAATTTTGTGGTCAAGCCCTTGTAAAATCAAAGTGAAATCTCCTCCAAATGTGGCTTAGACAAAATATTTCAATTATACAACGTATACACCTTCGACTATATTTCCTTGAACTTCAAAGCCATTTTGAATTAAAAGTAAATTCATGCCTGTTGTGCTATGCATATGCCTGCCACGAGGGTCAGATGAATTCCGCAGAAGTCGCAAAACCGCAAAAAATGTGAAAAGTATTATGTCGTTCTCTTGCAAACAATTGCATCCGCGGAATTCATTTTGGCACAGAAACACGATTCCGAAGAAAATTCTGCCTTTTGCTCGACCAAAACAGATAGCAGACTTTGGCCGTTGCGGGGGATGGGGTTTATCAACGATCCATTAGGCGTGATATCCGATCCATTAACCATTAACCAACAAACACCTAACAATGTTTTAAATTTTTTTGCAAAGTTTCAACGTTGGATACTGTCAAACCGAAAGATAAACAGTCTAAGAAAAGGTTCTCTTTGTTCACAACTAAAGGCTTAGATGAAACAGTCAGCGAAATAAGTGAACACAAAATTTTTTACGTCTGTTAAGAGGAGGGGGAAGGGGTATCTGAAGTTCGCGGCAAATTCTGCTATCCATGACAAAATGGATTTTTGGACGCCCCCCTTAAATCTCAATATTTCAGCTCATCTGAGAGATTTGCTGACGAGGGGTCCTTTATTCACAACTATTCAACTTGCTGCTTGCTCTCCAGTTCTCTGATGAAATGAACAATACAAAATGATAGAGGACAGTTTGAAATTTCAGCAAACGGTACATTTAGGACAATGTCAGAAAGAAGTGCAATCTCATTTCAACGTATGGTTATTTTCTTCTTGCTTGTGAATTTTCTAGAGACCTGTTCTGCAACAACGAGTCATATGATGGCCAATAAAATCATAATTAAAATTTTTATGATACATACACTTTGTGAAACAGAAAAGCTCTTCCTGTAGCACCTGTGAATTTCTGCAGAATATGAATTGTAGACATTAAATGAAAAAGACGGAATCACCAATATATATGCTAAAATATAGGTTATACAATAAAACCTTTCAATTTCAATTAGAAATACTGAAAGGGCTGGGCTGAGTACAGAGCTTTTTGACACATAACATAATTGAAACTTTAAATTCTCTGCCTTTTTTATCCAAAACATTTAATAAAACACGGGAAACTGCCAGATGAGTATAGTTGCATCAAAAATACACTTGTACACTGGAGTAAAAGAAATTGAAAGGATTGGGAATAAAACATCTCCGTTGATACATATGGCTTGCTCTCATCAAAGATCTAATAGCAACTCTGGCCAGTCTGCATGCAGAGTATGACAATTTTTGGCGACATCCGATTTGTGCAAAGAAAAGCTATCATGTATAGTTATATTTTCATACAAATCTTGCAAATGTATTGATGGGCAAAAATGTGCTGTATCTATAGCTAGCGCGGTTTTCTTTCTATCAAATCTTAAAAAATACGACTGCTATAACTCAGTTCAACTATGCCATTCATAGCGGTTAAAGATACAAGGTCATCGAGTTTCCACTATGAATGGTACTTGCAATATAAGTTGATGTTTATTAATCACAAATGTTACTTACTATGTGAATTACTTTATTTACAATAAAACACAATATGAAGAAACTGTTACGACGGACAAATACAAGACATAAATCATAGAATAATAAATACAATTACAAGAGACATGTTGCTACAATTCAAATAATTGTACTTAATCTACAATCGTTTCTTATTTTCGATAAAATGTATTGTTTCCTCTGTAATCACTTTGTTTACACTCACATCGAAGTCAGGCTTTCCGAAAAGGAGTAGACCAAAACAGAGTGATTTGGAGTACATATCCGAAACGGTGAACTCACGAATGTTTCAAGATGACGAAAAAGATCTTGCGGTATAATGTCATAGAAAGGACAGTGCAGGAGAAAGTGCTCATTATCCTTATTTGCCTTTTCTCAGTCGCAAATTGGGCTCAAACAATCAAAATTGTGCCGAAATTTGAACTCATTCAATTCACTAAATTTGACACGAAGTTTTGTCAGTCATTTAATGCCAATGATACCACGGACATTGCATATCAGATTCCTGGTCTAATTATAGCCAAAAGTTTCCTTTAAAGTCATCGAGAGAAGCCAAATTTTTAACCTCATTAGCAAGCAAATTCCATTCAGAATGGGCGTTGTGGATGTAGGTGCTTGAAAAGCGAACAGTTCTTGGATTGTTTAGATCATAGGCCAATCCATGTCTGAGATTTGCGCTCCGGGGGAATTTCTTCAAATAGATACTGCGGAGTCGAAGACACTTTTAGGCTGTAAAAATGACTTAAACATCCATACCACCGTACCTCGTAAAGGCCTTCCCATCCCAGTTCCTCATAAAGTCTTTGCCAATTGGTGTCTCGCTAAGCACCAGTCACTGCAAGTGCCAGAGATGCCACAGAGTACTGTGTTTGTAAAGTTTTCTCGTCAGGTCCAAAGACATATTTGGATCAAATCTATGGTAAATTATTTATGTCCCCATAATACAGATGAGGTGGTACATACCATTTGTGAACTTGGTCAAGAACGTCCCTTGATACGCATTTTGAAAGGTACCTTATGATTCTAATACCCCTTCTTGCCTTCTAAAGGTCTAATATCACAATTCCTGAATACTTGTAATATGGACATTCTATCATCGCTGAATTCAATACCATCACTCAAATCGTGACATTTTGATAAGAAGTGCCCCTAAAAGCAACCGAGAGATTGGGGGGGGGGTTCAAAAATTACCGCGCAAAGAAGGAGACTTGGTCAAGTGTTTGTGAAGTAACAGTAGGAACCACGCCACGCGCAAGTATCCAATGCATTATTGAGGAATTTCAAGCGTGCGGAAACCACGAACAAGATCTACAATGCTTCAACGGTGCCAACATCAAGGATATGCATAGCCATGCCAAACCCTCCGTTGAAAGGAAACCAAATGTAGTCATTCTTCACATTAGCACTAATGATTTGTCCCCAAAGAGAAATAAAATAGAAAAGTCCGCAGTTCAGATTGCGCAGGAAGTCATAGAATTGGCCAAAGGCATAAGGGAAAATGATATAGAGGTTATAATCTCAGGCCTTGTGCCTCGAGGTAATGAGTACGAAACTAAACGCAAAAGAGTAAACTTGATATTAGCCGACTTGTGTTCTGAAAATAACTATGCTTTCATTGAGCACGCAAATATCGTTGCATCAAAACATTTAAACAAAAGTTTAATTCACCTTAATAAGGCAGGTGATAATTTGCTGGAAGGTAATTTAGTTCATGCCCTGTGCTATTGACTAGAACGTCCTGTTGATAGGGAGGGTGCATTAAACAATAATACCACACAAGAAATTCAACTTCCACTTCTTCCACAAACAGGGAAAATGCCTGCCATACCGGTGAGCGATCTGACTTGTGTCGTCAGCACCTTGGGTTTAAAAAGGTATGGCAATTGCATCTATGAATATTAATGGTCTCCGCAGTCACCTTGATGAGGTTCAATTACTTATTAGAAGTCTAGGTATTCATATTCTTGCACTTAATGAGACTAAGGTTGATCCTAATTACCCTAAAGAGTTGACCAGTCTTCCTGGCTACCAACAAGAACGCCTAGAAAGGACAAGCAGTGGAGGTGGTGTTCTATTTATATCAGGGACTCCATTAAATATAAGTTGCGTCCTGATGTTCCTGTTGATGACTTGGAAATCATTTGTATTGAGGTTGAACCACCAAAAAGCAAACCTTTTCTTGTTCTTGCTTGGTACAAGCCACCTAGTGACCCTGTTGCTTCTTTTGATAAGCTTGAAAAGGTCCTTTCCTATTTGGACAAGGAAGGGAAAGAGACAATTCTTCTTGGTGACACAAATTGTGATCTCACTATAAAACAAGCTAATCAGCCCAATGGCAATGACACTAGACATGTGACTAGTGTGTACGAGCTGTTCAGCTTCAATCAGCTCATCAAAGAGCCAACTAGGGTCACTTTAGACACCTCTTCCATAATCGATCATATAACTACAACTTGTGCCAGGAACATCATCACATCTGGAGTGCATGATGTTTCTATGAGTGATCATTATATGGTATACTGCAGCCGTAAGTTTGATGGAACAGTAGAAAAAGGCCATAAAATGATCAAAACTCGTAAGATGAAAAAGTTTAATGAGCAGGCATTCCTGTCGGATGTTGCTGGCATAAACTGGGAACAAATGCTTACCGAAACTGATGATATCAATGTGCTTGTCAACCATTGGACTAGCATATTCTCTCTTATCATTGACAAGCATGCCCCACTATGCGAAATGCGTGTCTCAGAAAAGTACTGTCCTTGGATTGATAGAGACCTAAGGGATCTTATGCGGACAAGAGATAAACTAAAAAAATCTGTTGTCAAGAGTAAGTCTGCACCACTGTTGGACTCGCATAGACATGTTAGCAATAAGGTCAATGCTCTTAATACCCAGCAAAAGAAGGAGTATTGCAATGATAAGATATCTGCATACAAGGGTAACATGAAAGAATCATGGAAAACAATCAATGAACTGCTCAATAAGAGGTCTAAGTCAAATAACATTGATAGTCTTAAGGAGTCTGGTCCAGAAACTGTTCACAGAAAAGACATTCCTGACACAATGAACAGTTACTTCTTCTTAGTAGGTAAGGATCTAGCAGATAAAATCAGTCCAGTTTCAAATCCCCTCCTATCAGGTGACATTGAAATGAATAAAACTAAAGCAAAGTTCCAATTCAGGACTATCGAGGTACAGGAAATCAGAGATGCATTTACCAAGGTTAAAATAGGAAAGAGCTTTGGAATTGACAATATCTCCAGCTACTTCTTGAAGCTTACTTTACCCTTCATTGAAAATTCCCTGGCATTCATGTTTAATACATCAATTGAAAAAAGTATGTTTCCAGACACATGGAAAATTGCTAGGGTCACTCCTATGTACAAAAATGGAGATAGGGCTGATAAGTCAAACTATCGCCCCATATCAGTCTTACCTGTCATTTCAAAGGCTCTTTGAAAAACTTGTAACCAATCAGGTGTACAAGCATATGGAAGATAATGGTTTATTTTCATCTGGGCAATCTGCCTACTTACACCTCCATTCTACTGTAACCCACTTACTTAAAAATACAGATGACTGGTACAATGGGCTGGATCTTGGTAGGCTTGTTGGCCTAGTTTTCATTGATCTTAAAAAAGCTTTTGACACTGTTGACCATGAGATTCTTTGCCAGAAGTTGGTGCACTACGGTGTCCAACAGCGGGAAATCGCATGGTTTAGATTATACCTGTGCAATCGAAAACAATTCTGTCGGGTCAACGGTGTCAGCTCAAAAACTGAGGGTATAGATGTTGGTGTTCCCCAAGGCTCATTTCTGGGTCCCCTCCTATTCCTTATTTATATCAATAATCTACCGCAAGCTGTCCAAAATTCAACCGTTTCCATGTATGCAGATGACACAAGTCTGTGCTACCAGTCTTCGGATATAGATGAGCTGAACGAGGCCATTAACAACAATCTCAAACAACTGGACATTTGGCTTCAAGGAAACAAACTCTCCTTAAATGTTGCTAAAACAAATTCCATACTTGTTGCCACCAAACAAAAGCACAATATCCTCAGAAGTCGAAATAATAATTTGGATTTGAAAATTCGCGACAATGACCTCGAAATAATCCAAAAAACAAAATACCTTGGTGTGCAGATCGACAACCCTCTAAACTGGAAGGAACACATTAAAACTGTCTCTACCAAAGTTTCAAGAGCTATTGGCTTTTTAAAACATGCCAAGACGTTCCTAGGACAGGAAACTTTGAAAACTCTTTACACGGGTATTGTAGAGCCACACTTTCGATATTGTTGCTCTGTTTGGGGTTGCGCCGGTTCGACTGAGCTTATCAGTTGCAAAAACTTCAAAACCGAGCTGCTAGAATTATAACCAACAGCAGCTTTGACACCCCAAGTAGACCACTCATCGACAAGCTGGGCTGGAAGACCATTGAACAACTCGTCGCTAGTGAATCTAAAACAATGGTCTTCAAGTCCCTGCATGAACTGGCTCCCAATACTTGTGTGACCTTTTCACCCGAAACTCAAAGTGCTCTTCCTATGTCTTGCGCAATTCAGAGACAGATTTAAGACTACCCTTGAAAAAGTCAAGTAATGGACAAAAACATTTTCCTATCGAGGTGCAACAGCTTGGAATGACCTTCCTGCCGATACCAAGCAGGCAACTTCCCTGAATAGTTTTAAAAATCTATTTAGGACTTTCTCTTTCTCTTTTATACTAGATTTTGTAAATTTTGTATTAAGTTTTTATGTTATGGCTTTTATATTGTAATTTTGGCTTTTTATTCTGTAATTGTATATTGTATATTGTAAGTAGTTTTTTAAGTGGAGGACCCCTTGTAAATTAACTCTGTTGAAGGGCGACCCTCCTTAATAAAATCAAATATCAAATATCAAATATATCAAATAATATACAAAAAATGTCGAAAACATTGTCTGAGTCATCATGGAAATAAAAAAAAGTGTGCTATTCGTAAACGCTTCCTAACGTTCCGCTTTGCCCTCCTCAAAAGCACTTTCTATGGATGTTGAGAAATCACTAAACTCAATGTATGAGTTGTAATTACTATCAAAATGTTCATTGATAAATCGTCAACACTCTTGTCCTTGGGAACTCTCTTTAATTTTCTTCAACAGAAACGACCATGGTCGAAAGCCAGATCGCAAACAAATCATGACCTGCTGACTTCACGCCCACCATCACTGCAAATTTTAGTGTAAGATGTTTTAACATTTGACACCATTCGAAAGAAGATTCTTTGAGCTATTCATACATAATTATTGTTTCCTTCAACTGTCAATGTTACCCCGCAAAATTACCTCTTCTCTGCGGAACGCCAGATATAGTTTTTGTGGAAACCGTTCTTGTATTGAAAGAAGAGCTTTTACCTGGCCTATTTGAAAAACCTGTACCTTTAGCGCGACTTTTAGGCAGTAGCTTTTAACCCCAATGTCATCTAATACCAAACTTCTTCCGTATGATAACTCTATCCCGGAAACAGAGGCACATTGTTGATCGATGTCTTCTGGTATGAAAATGAAATGCTTCGTATCGAGTAAACGAAGAGTGCTTCTATTCGGTTCATTTTGCCTTCGCTCTCTCTGTAACCTCCACTTCTTCCTTCGTTTCTTCGCTTCAGGCTTGTCATCTCCAAAGAAGCCAGTTTTATGGATCTAAATACCCAACTCTTAGCTGCATTGCTGCAACCAGAAACCATACATCTCTCAGGCATGTCTGAAACAACAGATTTGCGGAAAGAAACAAGAGCAACCTACACTGCGATTCTCTCTCATGCGTTCCTGCCGTGACGTTGCAGCGCTCGTTATCAGTCTTCTTTTCGATGTACGGTAATTTTGAAATTTTCCGTAAATTCGCAAGTTTCGGGGCTTTTAGGGGCACTTGTTGCCAAAATATCGCAATTTGAGTGATGTTATCCAATTCAGCTGTGAGAGGACGTCCATATTACAACTTATCGAAAATGGTGACATTAGAACTTGAAGTTTCGAGTCAAACATCAGTCCCAAGTGCTTGTGATGTGACTTCCTTTCAACTTCAGTGTTACCAAGGGACAATGAAGTTGAAAGGGAGGTTGGGGTGATGGGACCTTTTCCTCTTGTCGGAAAAAACTACTTCTTCAGTTTTGCTGGCATTGAATTCCATTTTCCATTGCCATGCCCATAAACGTAACCTTTCCAAATCCCTATTTAATTGTTGCACAGTTGTGGCCTCATCACGAACGGCGGAAAAGAGTGATCTATCGTCGGCAAACATTTTTGCATCGCTATCAATATTATCAACAAGATCATTGGTGTAACCTAAGGAAGATAAAGGACCGAGCACTGATCATTGGAGAACACCTGCAGATATACGGTAGATGCACATTGTGAGCTTTCTTTCAATTAAAAAACACGCTGTTTCCAGTCTCTTAAGAAGTTTCGAATCAATATCATAACTTTTCCAGGAACACCATTGCATTCAAGTTCATAGAGTAGACCATTGTGCCATACCTGGTCAAACGCCTTTGAAAGGTCCAAGAACACAGGATCGCATTCAATTCCATTGCTTTGAGAAAACATCACTCACTATTAATCAAAAGGCCATTCTCCATTGCATGTTTACCATACCACTTTCATCGGTCCATAAAAGTTTTCTGTAAATCCCCACCTCAAGCGACTTTTTGCAAGTGCAACCTTTACTTTTGATAAGAGCACTTCAACGTAATCCAGTGTTTACCTACCCCAAAATGGAAGCATTTGACGATTATGTAATATTTCATTTGGGAACATTTACTCTGGTGTAGATAGACTCTCCCAATCACATGCTTAGCATTTCTTGGAAAAATTCATGCCCTGCAAAACGTACATTTTTTAAACCATGATTCCCTTGTTTTCAAAAGGACCTTAAAGACCTGTATTTTGACATAACGGGCAAATGTCACCATCCCATTTGGCCATTTCACTGGCCAAAGATTTGGTTGATGGAAAGGTAGACAAATCTACAATGACATTGGCACATTCATTTAGATTACAACTGCCAGTTACATAGTCAGCATTACTTTCCATTGACTTAGATTGTCACATCATGCAGGCTTGAAGCCTCTTGGCATTTCATCAAGCCACAGGACTAGCTTGAATAAATAACAACGGGAATTTCTTGCAGGGGGCTCATTTTTGGTTGGGGGCCCTTAGTTCTTGAACTTAGGTACATTAAACTGTGCTACACCACTGAATTCCCCTCAGTCAACTTGCTGAGGATGGACCTATGAAGGTTCAAAACGTTCCAATGCACCACTTCGATTAACAACCTCGTTTTTGAAATTGTTCAAAATTCTTTCATATGAAAATTTGGAGGCCAAATTCGGATTTAGCACCCAAACTTTAGTCTAACCACGAGTTTTCATGTGGTTAGCAGTCATGGTGTTCACTTTATGGTGATGTAAAGTTTGGAAATATGTAAGGGATTTGACCGTGGAAATGACTCAGGGTGCAAAGTTTCATCCCAAACGATTTCTTACAGTCAAATCCCTTATGAATCTTTGAACTTTACATTGTCATAAAATCAACATTACAAATGCCAGCAGTTTAAAAACTTGTAATTAGACTAATGTGTGAGTGGTAAATCTAAATCTGGGCTCAAAGTTTTCATAAGGACAATAGGAAGGAATTTTGACAAATTTCCAAAACAAGGCTGCTTAACTGAAGTGGTGTATTCATTATATGACATGAAATAGCCACTATTTCACATGGACTTGTCAATCTACCTCAGTTATGGTTTTCTTGGACTAGTATGATTAGTAGAGCTCCAGTTTCTATCAATTGCAGTTGGTGCTGTTGTCTTGTAGAATCTGTCCTCTTATTTGTTGTTATTTCTAGTTAATCAGATTTAGGAGACCTCCAAAAATTCACTTCTGAGCGCTTAGCAGCATTCGCTAAATGAATGTGCCAACTTTGTTACCCCTTCCCCCATCTCCTTAGCAGACCCTGTCTCTTTTCTTTGTTACGAGGCTGTGCCGAAGTATTGGCCTAAAAAGAGCTGATTGCCCAGTATAGAAGGTACGGCACTTTTCGACAAGATCTCGGGTGTGCACAAAGAAAACTTGAAGTGTGCAGTGTGCAACCGTTAGCAAGTGGGCACTTCAAGTGTGCACATCTTGAAACTTTTGAAATCAGGTCCGTCAGAAGTGGTGGGGACTGGGGGGGGGGGCTTTGCTCTGAAGTCTGTTGATTTTGTAAATGAAAAAGGCTGTAATAGCTAAGGAATCAAGATTTGAACTCGTATATATTCAAGGAAACTACCAGAAATGCAATATCTCTTGATAAGTCTAAAATTTCAAATTTGAAAAGACTCCCATTAGTTGTGATCCTTTGCTTCCCTCAATGGCACATTTCCCAAAAATGGGGCGTTTTCCAACAATCTAAAGGGCGTGGTCATGAAAAATTTTCCCAGGGGCAAGCCCCTGGACCCCCATCTTTGCTTCCTTTGCTCACACCTTGTTTCAGCCCCCAATGTGAATTTTGTTCTGATGGGCCTACTCAAGCGATTGCCAAATTTCTTGAGTACTTTTCATATCAGTCTTCATAATTGCACTCATATTCTTCTCCCCTTTCCTCAGATCTTTGGTCAATCTATGCATCTATGCAGTTCTTGTGTATCCCATGATCATGATCAGTTGAGCTAGACAGATGGGCTCAAAGTTGCGAATTTTCACATTTACATACAGATATCCTGCTCTGTTGTTTTTGTCTTAAATCACTCAGGTGTGCAACTAGCAACTCAACCAAAAAATCTCGGGTGTGAATCTGCCATACTTTCCATACTGGCTGATTGCTTATTCATAGCAAAACAAGAACATCAAAAAACATATGGTGGCAAACATCGCTAAAATCACTTCTCACCAACTTCTATACAATTTATGAAAACCTTGATTTGATCCCAAGTTAATCCACTGAGCCAAGAAACTAGAGACATGATATTCCTTAAGTTCCACCAATGATCACTTAACAGATTTTGATAAAACCCCCTCCCCCCCCCCCCCGCCCCTTATTAGCAGCCCAATGCTGCTAACTGATCACAAGTGGATTTTTGGAAGACCCCTTAGTGGTAAAATGCATTCAATATCGTACAGAAGTTTGCAGAGGAATTTTAGAATGAAGAAACTGAAACCTAGAGCTTTTTTGCAAAGGCTCAACCGGCTCAACAGCCTGTCGCAAATCCTTCAAGGACTGCACGGGTAATCTAGTAATCTCGATTTTGAAAGTGGTACACTCGGCACATGAACTGCGTGTGACAAAGCTTCCCATTTTCCGGAACCAACAAGTTCTGTTTGAGTAGAAATCGTGCAAGTTATGATAAGATGTAAGCCGTATGAAAAATTTTCCGGCGATCACACCACCCATACCAGTCCAGTACAGCTTCTTTCAAATCAAATCGGACAGCATATTTCGGTGTTTCGACTGGCAATAGCGGGCCATTCACAATGTTTCACAAAAAAGATTGACGAATCTAACATTTCCAGAAACATACCATTTGGCATTATAAGATTTATTTACTTGTTCAAGAGTACAGCGACTGAGTTGACTTGCAATAACAAGCACGAAACATGTCTACATGAAAATTTTGTCGGGAAGGGAGCGAAGAATAAAATCCGATTGATAAACAAACTCACTGTTGCCAACTGAAAGAAGATACTCACCACAGAAATAAGCTCGTTTCTGTTCGTAAGTACGGTATCACAGTTAGCACAAGAAAACAACCTTGTTCCACCTGGATGATCGAGAAATACTCTTCCCATTTTGTTTATTTTCTTTTCCCAACAACAGCTCTTCTTTCACGTCCGCCATAAAAAAATTGAACAAATTATTCTGACTTGTTGTTTTCCAATTCTTTTTTAAAATGTTGTTGCTGCTGTTAACTCGCCTCCGCAGTAGCAATGTCATCGCATTGCAGCACAAATGATCTCTGTTGAAATCATGGTTTAAAATCTTATATGCAAGGGCTCTTAGGTGTGAGACAAACAGGCTGCAACCTGTGGAGGTTTGTATGCATCTATGCATGTATAATCCTCAGGGATGTAGGAGGCATCTCAAACTTGGGGGAGACAACACTTCAAGGGCACTTTTTTCTTAAGAGAAAGCGGCAATTTCTAAACATAAAAAGGGCACTTCTTTGTTTATTGCAAAGTCTTGGAAGACACATTCCCCCCCCCAGTTCCAATGTCTATGTGAATCCCTCCTCTATGGCAAGCATGAGGTTGGGAAATGCATTAAGCCAAAAGTAAATGGAACAGTCTTCTTCGGGCTTTGCTCCCAGATGCCCTCATTCAATGCTCCCTCTACTTGATTCATCCTGGCCACACCATTTGGTGGGAGGGGGGTGGCATTTGACAAAACTGTGGGCCCATTGTGAAGCAACCCTGGAACTGCTCTGTCAGTCCATCTCTGTGCACATCCTAACGATTTTGGCATGCACACTTTTCTCCTTGGAGAAAAGCTCAGAGCATATTTGAGATAAAGTGCTGGTGGAGATGGTTCCACTGGCAGTAAAAATGAGCTTCTTGTGCCTGCCAATGATACACCTAAAGGTCCTTACCAATCTGTTTGTAAATAACAACTCATGACCTTCTGTGACCTTCTGAATAATCCATAAGCCATCTTTTTTTGAACAAGAATACCAAGCTGCATTCCAGGCCTGCTGTAGTCAAAGATCTTTGGCATGCATTGTGAAAATTTTGGCATTTTGATAACTTATGAAAACTTAACCCTAGATCACATTAGATGTCTTTTGGGTCATTCAGAAATTGTTACATAGTGTGAGCCTAGGCTTTGATGGCAAATGTACATAGATGAGTGAATTCACCAAGGGGAATACAGTAAAAATACTGAGTGAATGCAGCTTTGTGAATAGTATCTCAAGTTCATCATTATCAGCAGTTCAAGGTCTTTGCATGGGCCTCTACGGTCAGAAATTTGTTGTCATTCAGCATACAGCAAAAGAAAATGCAGCAATGGAAATAAAGAAAGAATGTTGTGTAAATATGATATCATATTGAAGATGACAGAACAGATTATCAGTTGATAATACTTCTCTATGTTAAAAGTCTTCATCTCTAAATACAAAATACATTTAGGTCAAACACATGCTTAAAAGATTTAGGAAAACAAAATTGTAAATCATCTTTGAAGCAAAGCTTGGTGCATGCAGCAGGGAAAGTTACTGATTCTCTAAGACTGAAAGCATATCTTGAGGATTTCATTACAATGTTTAATCTCATCTTCAAACCGCTCTGGATCTTCAGCCTCCAACTCTTCTTTGCTTTCTGTCAGGAGTCTCTTCAATAAATAATCTGGCATCTTACATTGCAAGACTGCGTGCTTGCTTTTTGACACAATTTCTAGCAGCAGTCTAGTAATATGGCCATGCACTGCACTATGTTTGCCTTTTAATAGTGAGATTAATAAAGGAACAATGTTTGCTGCTACCATATTGTGAATGATCGACTCATCATCAAAAGTTAAACTTATCAACATGAATGATGCTTTCAATTTTATCTTTTCAAAGTCACTCTTCAAAGCATCAATCAATGCATTCATTCCATTGGAATCTATGAACTTTTTTATAACTACATCACAGTTTTTGGTAATGCATGATAATGCAAAGATGGCCTTCACTTTTACCATGTCAACATCATCATCTTTGACCAGTGCTATAAGTTTTTCAACTGCACCAGTGTCCATCGCTGCTAGCTGACATACTGGCTTGTTCTGTGTAGTATTGGCAAGGATCTCCGCAGCTCTCCAACGCAATGAGCTCACTGGACTTCCAAGATACCCGGAAATAATGGGTAACCCTCCAATAAGGTGCAAGTCAGTGGCATTGTGATCTGAATCAAGTAGAAAAAGGATGTCATCTAAGGCCTTCGATTTTTTCTTTATGATTCCTTCTTCTACCTCCTCATAACCTCCATGATGCAAAATCTGTAAACTCTCTTTCAGGATCTTTAGATCTTCATTTTGAAGGATGTTGTTGATGGCCTCCTTCAACCATATCTGCCTCTCTGGTTCAAATTCTTTCTGATGTGTAGGCCACTCTCTCAGCTCTTCGTCAGTTAATTTCAAGGAGATCTTCAATAGCTCATCAAGGCTTCTGCATTCCATTTTCTGCCGTTTTTACGCGATTCCTCGTGCCCCTATCCTGTACTCCTCCACCTTCCACCACGTTTGGCTGCCGTTGATCGCACCACAGAATCGTTACGCAAAAGAATCTTCTCGAGCCGTCTGTTGTGGTTGTTGCAGTCAGCAGCTGTCACTTGATTTGTCATTGTTGTTGCTGCTGTTGAACTCTGCAGTGGAGTTGTCTGAGTTTGAAGGAAAACAGGGCCAACGTCTTTAAGAGTAGTACGGAAGACCCCATAACAGGGGCCACCAAACTTTATGTCCTGGTTAGTACCAAACTATGTTTCCAGGATACCAAACTTTATTTCTTGGGTACCAAACTCAATTTCCAGACGAATTAACTTTATTTAACAATAACTGAACATTATCCCGCGAGAACCCAAAAAACCGAGGGTTGTTTAGGGGTTTCAAGGGAACATGGGAATTGTATCCATGAAACAAGGGAACATGCCAAAAAATTAAAAAGGAACAAGGAAACTTGGAGTCTTTAGCAGGGATGAAGCAAAATTCATGCTTTTATAATTCTTTCACAATTCATGGTTCTTTCACATACGCTACTGACCAAATTATCCGGCCACCCCCGGGTGAGGGGGGTACATGACTTGCGGATGGACGAGAGTCTGCCGCCCGGTTTTCAGAAAGGTACCCTCTTCTAATTACCGAAACTTGCTGTCATACCCACCTGTATGATGAATTTTGGCTGAAACTGGCCCATTTTCGGCTATTTTTCGCCAATTTCTGGATAGCTCACCCATGTTTATGGAAAATCTGCCGAAAAGGAAACCCTTGTTTAGAGAATTCGGCCTAAAAACCCACCCATATGAGCGGAACATATCCGTACCCTCAACATGTTATGTACCCCCCCCCCCGGGCGGTCACCCTGCATTTACAAGTGCATTTTCCTACAATCTAGTGGGAGTGACTTGGCCACCTTGCCACCTCACTTTGTTTTAGTTCAGTGTGTTTCATTTAGATTCTGAACAGCAATAATAATAATAATAATGATGATAATAATAATAATAATAATAATAATAATAATAATAATAATAATAATAATAATAATAATAATAATAATAATAATAATAATAATAATAATAATAATAATAATAATAATAATAATAATAATAATATCAAACTCAAACCATCACCAAAATAAAACAGAAAGAAAATTAAAACAACACAACTGTTTTATGTCATACGTTTCGATGTAAAATCTTCTTCAGTGCATTTACAAATCCAGACAGCCAAGTATTTATACTCTAAACCTAAAATTTGCATAAAAATGTATTTCTAAAACCCAGACAAATAAAAGAAAAATTATTATTTTAAAATTCTATTGAAATAAAAAGAAATTTTTACCTAAGAACAAAGCGGTTTCGAAACCAGGAATGATTTTCATGCACAAAATCCCCCCAAGGGGCCTTCCAAAGTTTTCTCCTCCCTGTTTTTGCTTTTGGATTTGGACTGTCTAGAAAGGGAGTGAAAGCTCTACGTGACAAGAACTTATACAACCCGAGACAGAAGGCAAGGAGTGTAAGCCAGTGACCCTCCAAGGATTTGCTTAAGTTGCTAAATCCAAGATAGCTCGATGGGGAATTCCACCCCACCACTACGTGCAATTTTGCACGAAGTCAGCCAGCCAACACCCCTGCCATTACGCTGCCCATGATTTTCAATGCAATTGTAAGAGAACTAAGCAGTGCCACAAGCAAATATATCCAGCTCAACATCGGCTGCCCTCTCATTTAGGCCATTTGGTGTAAACAAACCCAATTTGTATTGCCAAAAAAGCTCCTTTCTGCGAAGGGAATACACATCCTGTGCTCCGTCAATGAGGCTAATAACGACCGAAAATTCACCATGGTGGCCTTCCTCGAAAAAATGAGAGCAGAAGCTTGCCTGAGGGACCGCCTTTCCTGTATCAAGAGTACCAGCATTACGCTTCTGTTTGTAAGTCCGAAAGTATGATTTGTACACGTTAAATCTTTGACGAAATTTTGTTTTAGTGCTGCCAACATACTTTTTGTTGCAACATGTACATTTCAAAATATAAACTACGTTCGTAGAACTGCAATCGTAAGCCCCTGAAAAATTCTTGAAAGATCGCGAATCATTCGCATTAGAGAAACTGCAGCCCTCTTGAATAATAGGGCAAATTTGACATCTCTTACCACTGCATTTAAATGTTCCTTTTGGCACCAGCTCCTGATCTTGAGTAATAATAATTATAACTAGTAACTTGTAAATTACAAACATGCGGCCGGAGGCTAGCGGCCGGGTAGCTGAATCATAGTATTGTTGGATATAAAATGATTTCGAATCAGGAAAGATTGTCCCCAAAGCGTAGACTTGCCCGAAGTCTTTCAGGTGACTTATTACAGATGACGAAATAAACTTGGGATAAGTCTACCAAAAGTGCTGTTCAGCTACGAGGGGCTCTTTCAACTGGATCGCCTCTGCGGAGGATTTGAAATGATGGAACCATTTCTATGGATAGAACGAGCATTTGAAAGTGACATAGAATTTGCCTTTGGTACTTTGACCTTGCAACCATGGAAATGAATTACACTGTTATTCAAATTTGTTTTTATTGACTTGTGTTGAAAGGAAGGAATCCGTAAGAGGAAGTTGATTTTAGGATGCATCTCGAAGTAAGTTTACCGAGTGTTTGTGACTTTGCAGTGCTTGGAAATTCGAAGGTGGACTTCTCGAGCTTGTTACGTTCTACAGAGAGAATGTTACAGTTGCTGTAACGTAACAAACTCTTTTGGTGGAGAGTTTGCTTCTTATATTGAACCAATGTGGAATTTAGCTTCGATCCCGAGGAACTGAAGCTTAAGAGTGAGTTTGTTTTGGTTTCTTGCGTTATCCACTGATGTCGAGCACAGCTTTGCGTCTCTGTAAGTTTTGGATCTTTCTTGTTGTTTACCAGGTCCCATGAAAGCTTCCACCTTCCACATCGGCAATTACCAAGTATTTGTTTGTAACTTGAAATGAAATCTCAAACTCCAGTCCCTTTCCAACTTCACTGCAAAGTCACCGCAATCTTTCCTTCATCAGTTGCAGTCGCCGTGTCAACCTATTATCGTTATTCTTTTCTTCGAACCAGCCAATGAAAACCCTACTAATTGTTAGGTTGGCCAATGATAACCTATTCATTCTTCCTTTCCACCAATCAAGTAAAGTCGTGGCATGTGACTGCCATTGTTTTAACAATTGCCTAATTAGCAAGGTATGCGCTCAAATCTCAAATTCATTCAGCTACACACAGATTAGTAAGCGACCTTCGGCCGCAATAATAATAATAATAATAATAATAGTAATAATAATAATAATAATAATAATAATAATAATAATAATAATAATAATAATAATAATAATAATAGTATTGATAATAATAACAATAATAATAATAATAATAATAATAATAATCCAGCTTCTCACAATGAGCAAGCAAAGTGGCTGAAAGATATAGAAACGGATTTAATCAATGTGAAAAGACAGGATGAAATAGTCATCAACCTGTCGATGGTCAGAAAGCAATTAAAGAAGATGCCAAATTGGAAGTCTCCAGGACCGGACGGATTGCAAGGATACTGGGTAAAGAATTTTACATCCTGTCATGAGAGGCTAGCTTTGCAGCTACGGAATTGTATGAGCAGTGCACAAATACCAGACTGGTTGACAACAGGAAAAACAACTTTGGTAATGAAAGACAAAGACAAGGGCGGTCAAGTAACTAACTTCAGACCAATAACATGCCTTCCTCTGGTTTGGAAGTTGTTGACAGGAATAATCGCAGAGGAGTTGTATGGCCACTTGGAAAAAGAAGGTTTGTTTCCTGATGAACAGAAAGGAGGAAGAAGAAAATCAAGGGGGACCAAAGACCAGCTATTGATAGACAAGATGATAATAAGGAACTGTAAACGAAGGCTAACAGGATTAGGTATGGCATGGGTCGACTATAAGAAAGCGTACGATATGGTACCTAATTCTTGGATAAGAAAGTGCATGCTAATGTTTGGGGTAGCGGGAAATGCAACTAGAGTTTTAGACAAGAGTATGGATAAGTGGTGTACAGAATTAACATCATGTGGCAGACCACTGGTAATGGTAAACATAAGGAGAGGAATATTCCAGGGTGACAGTTTGTCACCACTCCTTTTTGTGATGGCTTTAATTCCCTTAATGTTAGTTTTAAGGAAGGTGAAGGCAGGATATGATCTGGCAGGGCGTAGGGGAGTTGTGAATCATCTGTTGTTTATGGATGATCTGAAACTCTATGGAAAGAGTGAGAAACAAGTAGATAAGCTTCTCAACACTGTGCGTGTTTTCAGTCAGGATATAGGGATGCAGTTTGGCATCAACAAATGTGCAGTTCTTGTCTTGAAAAGGGGGAAAGTGGTACGATGTGAAGGTATAGAGATGCCCAACAACCAAGTCATTAAAAGTTTGGGGGAAGGAGAGGGGTACAAGTATCTTGGGATGTTAGAGGCAGATGGAGTGAAGCATATGGAGATGAAGGAAAATGTTACAAAGGAGTACTATAGAAGGGTGAGAAAGATACTGAAATCGAAGTTGAATGGGGGTAACGTTATTAATGCAATAAACACACGGGCTGTTGCAATAATAAGATACGGAGCTGGTATAATCAAATGGACAAAAGAGGAATTGAGAAATATCGACCGAAAAACAAGAAAGCTGATGAATATGCATCGAGCACTCCATCCTCAAGCGGATGTGGACAGATTGTACATCAAAAGAGCAGAGGGCGGAAGGGGTATGATAAGTGTTGAAGACTGTGTTGAAATCGAAACAAATAGTTTGCACCAATACATAATCGAAAGTAAAGAGAAGTTGCTCAAGGGTGTGAAAGACGAAGGGATCCTTGGTGAAGGCATGTCTAAGGAGGATGTTGCAGAGAAACGAAAAAATCAATATAAAGAAAAGCCACTGCATGGGCAATATGTGAGAAGTACAGAAGAGATACGAGATGACAAGAGCTGGAATTGGTTGAAAAGAGGAACATTAAAGAAAGAGACCGAAGGAACACTGATGGCAGCTCAAGACCAAGCCTTGAGGACAAATGCAATAAAGAGTAGAATTGACAAACAAGATATATCACCCATGTGCAGGCTTTGTGGAGAAAGAGAAGAGACCATCAGCCATATTGTTGCAGAGTGCAAAAAACTCGCACAGAAGCAATATCGCCACTGGCGCCATGACAGGGTCGCATTGGTTATATACTGGACATTATGCAAAAGATTTGGATTCCCCCATAGCGATCAGTGGTATGAATGTACCAGAAAGAGTATTAGAAAATGAAAATGTAAAGCTACTGTGGGACTTTTCTATTCAGACGGATCACCACCTTGAACACAATAAACCTGATATATTGATACACGAGAAAACAAGCAGGGGATGCTATATCATAGATGTCGCATGCCCATTTGATACAAGGGTAAAGACGAAAGAGCTTGAGAATGTTGAACGTTATCAGGACTTAAAAAGAGAAATTGGTAGGATCTGGGAATGCAGAAATGTATGCGTTGTTCCAATCGTTATAGGGGCGTTGGGTACATTGAGCAAGAACTTTAGCTCATGGGCAGCAAAGATAGAGGTAGAAGAGAAGATTGACATGATGCAGAAAGCTTGTGTGTTAGGAACGGCAAAGATCATCAGGAACGTTCTAGATATCTAAGGTCAAGGGTATTGACTTGATATCTAGCTGAACAACAAACCACCAATGACGTAAAAAAGATGCATGGTGTGGAAAAAAGCAACAACAATAATAATAATAATAATAATAATAGTAATAATAATAATAATAATAATAATAATAATAATAATAATAATAATAATAATAATAATAATAATAATAATAATAATAATACGGGAACTCTGTGTGAGTTCTTGTCTTTTGGGTCTTTCTTGGCGGCTTTATTGGCCCGAGGGACCTGGTATAAATTGCAAATTTAATGAAATAATGAAAAATCTCTCAGGAGTACGATGGTCTCGTAGGCATTGATTTTAGGTTCACTGAGGTTGTTTATGTATCGCACATTCAATTGTAAATTAGATTTCATCTTTTTGAAAAAGTCTTTGTAATGTAAGTAAACAAGTCTTTGCTATAAATATTTGGCTGCCCTGTGAAAAGTTTTACACTGAAGAAGATTTTAATCGAAACGTATGTCGGCAACAGTTGTGTTTTTATGATAATAATAATAATAACAATAATAATAATAATAATAATAATAATAATAATAATAATAATAATAATAATAATAATAATAATAATAATAATAATAATAATAATAATGATGATGATGATGATGATGATGATGATGATGATGATGATAAATAATTTATTTATTTAAAGTTGGCAGAGAAAATAGCGTTAGCTAATTAAGGCCAACTATACATAGTTCATCAAAAGTCTAATTACAAAAAACCTAATTACAAGAAACCTAAATTCGTAATAAAATTTTTACACAATTTACAGCTGCAGTCAAAAGTTCTGATAGTTTTAATATTTCTTTTAAAAATCTCCAATGATTGGGACTCTTTGATTCCTCTTGGCAGCGTCTGCCATAATTTTTGACCAACAAACCTGATAGTATCAATGCCATACAAATTCGTCCTTGCTCTAGGCAAAGCAAGATTATTACTGCCACGAAGATTATATGGCACATCTTTGGTAACAAATACCTCAGCCATAAAAGACGGATTCAAGTTGTTTACGGTTTTATAAATCTCAGTTAAGAGCAGCTGTAAATTCCTCTGATGAACAGATACTGAGTTACTTTTAATCAACAATTCCTCAAAATTGGAAGTACTATCTTTGTGTATGATTCTCAGGGCTCTTTCATGGATCTTGTTGATCTTGTTATTCGATTTCCTATCATGAAACATCCACACAAGTGGACAATAACTGAAATGTGACATTACAAAAGAAGTCATTGTTAATTCTTGCTGTGGCTTATCCATATATCTTGACACTCTTGCCAGTGCATGCAGCTTTTGGCTTGCTTTCTTGCAGAGATTAGTAACGTGAGTTTTGAAATTCAGTGTCTTATCGAGTGTCACTCCAAGAAGTTTCTCCTGGTCACTTTCCTTTATAAAAGATCCAGAAATATTTACAGTTACCTCATTATCTTTATTCCCAAAGACAAGTAAATGGCTTTTATCCTCATTCATCTTCATATAGTTATTTTCAAACCAAAGAGATAACAAAGTGGCATCCCCTTCAAGTGATTCTAAGATTGAACCCAGATCTGAACCACGCGCAAAGATAGTAGTATCATCTGCGTAATTGCAAATCTCAGTATCTTTCACCAGGTAGAAAAAGTCATTTATATATATGTTAAAAAGTAGGGGTCCCAAAACTGGCCTTTGAGGAACTCCTAAGGAGGTCTGTTTCGAGGTGCTGAATGAGCCATTAATCTTCACCCGTTGCTGCTTTTCATTTAAGTAACTATGAATCAATTTCAGAGCTGATCGGCTAAAGCCGTAAGCAGATAGTTTGGCAATTAGCAGTTCATGATTTAAGCAATCAAATGACTTGGAGAGGTCCATCAAGATTATCCCTGCAACTCCTTTTTTGTCCAAAACTGATTTGCATTTCTAGAGAAATCTAACAAGAGTTGTTGAGCAATGTTTCATTTGCAATGATACACACCATTTACTTGTGACCTAACAATGATAAAAGCTTGTTGCTGTTTCTGTTCGGTTAGAATTGGCTGCAGAATTGACTGATAATATTTTGGAGTTTCCTATTAATATCATCAATGTCATAAGTAAATAGTGGAGAGTCTTCAAAACAACGCCGATATTCAGAATCTACGTGAAAAACTGACATTAAGCAATGGAGATTGACAAACTAGTCAAATCAATCGCACTGAATTACAGTAAAAATACAGTTGTAAGGTAGGATGGCCAGACAATTTTGGCAAGCAGTGTACACAGTGTCCTAAAAGTTGTGCCTCAACTGTGTATCTGTATCTGACAGGTAAACAATACCTGAAGTAAGGCTCTACAAGACTCTTACACATCCTTTGAGCTGTGAATAGTAGGAGGTATTTTTTGAGTATTTCAGCATTCCTAACCTAGAGAAATTTTTTGGGCAAAAATGCTTAAATGCTCATCCCATGGCAGGTGCTGATCAATCTGAACACCCAAATATTTAGTGTGTTTAACCATAGACATAGGCTCCTCTCCTATTTTCAGGGCTGGCTCTGGGTTTTCAGACATGCTGATCTTTTTGAGTCTATTTCAGCTACCGATTAGCATGCTCTATGTTTTTTGCTACATTTAGCGATAACTTATTACTCTTCAACCAATTCTTAAGGTGATCCAAGTCGTCTTTGACTGAATCATTAATATTTGTGACCGAGTCCGATGAGTAGGAGACACTGGTGTCGTCTGCATACATATTAACGTCTGCAAACTTTAGTGAGGGAAAAATCATTAATATACATATATATATATATATATAAAAGTAAAGGCCCAAGTCAAGAACCTTGGGGAACGCCGTATTTAATTGACTCCATGCTGGAAACGTGCCCATTGACCTTGCAACACTGCTTACGATTTTGCAAGTAAGATTTGACCTATTCAACTTTTTCCCTGCAACTCCATAAACACCTGGCTCTCTCATCAATATTTGGTGATCAACAGTGTCAAAAGCCTTCTTTGAAGTCTATGAAGGTGACAGAAGTATATTGTCCCTTATCGAGGTTCAGATACCAATCGTTTGTACATCTTAACAAACAGGTTAACAAGGAATGAAATTTGCGAAATCCTGATTGTTTCAAAAATAGACAACTGTGTTCATTGAAGAAAGAATAGAATTGGTCACAAACTAGCTTCCGAAATAGGCGCGAGACTTCTGGCAGTACCGAGATAGGTCGATAGTTTGAATCCACGTCAGTCGGACCATCTTTGTAAACTGGTGCAACCCTGGCAATTTTCCAGTCATTTGGGAATAAGCCTATAGACATGGATAAGTTGAATACTTCGCTCAATGAAAGAGCCAAAATAGGCATTCCAACTTTAACCCTATTTTGGTTGGAGGGGGGGGGCAAATTTGCCCCCCCCCTAGTAGATTTTTTTAAATAACTCTGTCAAGAAGAATTTCATAGCCCTGAAACTTCTTGACTTTTCGCAACTATTCATTGTACAAATTCTCAAAAAAGTTTCATTGAAATATCTTGAAAATTGAGGGGGCAGGAGACAATTACCTGGGACTGACCCAGGAAAAATCGCAAATTCTCAAAACTCAATTATCGCGAAAAAAGGAGCAGAAGTGGAATATTTTACAAATTTCTCTTGAAATGTAGTGTTATTTGATGCATTCTATCACAAGTATCATGTTTCGATGGAAAATGTGCTCCAAATGTAATTTTATCGCGATTTTCCTGATTTTGGCCAATTTTTGTCGCTTTTCTTGACCACACAAAGGAAAATGCTGACGTGAGCAAAAATGATGGTTACTTTTAGGTTAATTTTTATATTTTCAGAAAGTACATGCCTAAGGCTTTTAGCACACCAAGTTTGGTTGCTCTTAATATTACCAGTCAAGAGTTAGGTAGGGGGGGGGGCTTTTTTGCCCCCCCCCCCCAACCAAAATAGTACTATCAAATAGCCCAACCACTATAGGGTTAAGAAAATAGCTGGAAATGTTGTCTACTCCAAAACTATTAGATGTTTTAAATTTGTTTATAGCTTTAAACAAAAGGTCTGCTTGAAGTGGCGAAAAATTGAACTTATCACTCTCGGTAATACCAGCAGAGGCACTGTTTAGAAAAACATTACTAGTATCAGGTATTTCCTTGCTAAGTTTCACTCCAATACTACAAAAGAATTTATTCATTTGGTCTGCTATCCCCTGAGGATCATTTATGATAGAATCACCGTTTTTGATTGCCGATATTTAAGTAGTTTTAGACTTATTGTTGATTAGCTTGTTGATGGTAGCCCATGTTTCTTTAAGATTTCCTTCACAAGAATCAAACTTATTTGTGAAATATTGCCTTTTTAAACGAGTATTTAGAGAATTTACTTTATTTCGCACCTTTTTATATGCCTGCATTGATAACTCAGATTTGGAAAGCAATTTTCAGCTTATCTCTAGTTTTTTTTGTAGATTCTTGAGATCAGAGGTTATCCATGGACAAAGCTTTTCTGAGACACGGCGCACCATGAGTGGTGCATATTCCTCTATCATTGTACGGAGTTTATTTGTCCAGCAAGCTACAACTTCTTCAATGTCCAAGTCAGCAGTAATTAGCTGTTTCCAATCAACTGAGGCAAGGTCCATTAGAAAAAGCTCTTCGCTATAGTTTTTCATTTGCCTTGTCTTGATTATTTTGTGGTTATTTTTCACGGCTCCTCTACATTTGTGAACGGCGTACACCAAGTTTGGTCACTAAGGGCAACCCTGTGGACTCCAGACTCAATGATATTTTTTACATTGCTAACTGCTATATGATGAGTAGCAGTCTCTTTAGAGGGATCGTTAATTAGCTGATTTAATCCATAAGAATTATCTAACGTTATTGAGAACTGGAACATTAAAGTCTCCCTTTGCTCCTTTTGAAGTAACGTAAAGTGACAATTTGTATCTCCAATAATCAAAATCCTTCTTACCCTCTGCTTCAACAAACTGGAGAACCTCTTCAAACTTATTGAAAGTTTCTACGGGATCAGATGGTGGTCGGTACCAAACAAAACTAAATAAGGTTCAGCATTCAGAGGCTGAATTTCAGCCCCTCTCTATTTGTAAAGTTTCATCTTTGTAATTTCCATCGATTTTTGTTTTATTGAGAGCAAGAAAATGGATAACTTTCTCTTCGAAGAGTGTTTCTACTTCATCAAGGTGCAAAGGGAGACTATCAACATTTAATGAGGAGACTAACTCCAATTTTAGATGCTCGCCTACTTCAGTTTTTTAAAACTTCTGCAGATTTCCGATGACTTCCAGCACGCTTTAGCACTTATTCGGGATACTATCAGTGGAAGTCTTTCGGATTTTCTCCAGAAGAGCCAGATGCCCGTGGAAGAGCTTTAGAGTCTGCGCAGCATCGATCGCAGGGTCATCGCCCCTCATCCTTCCTTTGTGAAATTGCGCACGCCTCAAAACGCTTCGCTCGTCCCGTACACCACTTTAAAATGAACAGCCTCGTTTTGGAAATTATTCAAAATCCTTTCATGTGAAATTTTAGACGCCAAATTTGGATTTAGCACCCAAACTTTAGTCTAACCCTGTGTTTTCATGTTGCTAGCGGTTGTAGTGTTAATTTTATGGCGATGTAAAGTTTGAAAATCTATAAGGGATTTGACCGTGAAAATGACTCGGGTGTAGAGTTTCACCCCGAACGACTTTTTCACGGTCAAATTCCTTATAAATCTCTGCACTTTTTATCGTCATAAAATCAGCATCACAATTGTCAGCAGTTTAAGGACATGTAACCAGACTAAAGTTTGGGTGCCAAATCCGAATCTGGGCTCGAAATTTTCATATAAACAATAGGAAGAGATTTGACAAATTTCCAAAACGAGGCTGCTTAATTAAAGTGGTGTATTGATCAGCAAGCAAATCAGAGTTAACGTCTTTTCCTTTGTCATTTACAAATTTGGGAATTTGCAGTGTCCCGAACAAGCACGCGCTTTCGTTCTGGTGGGTTGAAACGTCTTCCCCTAGTGTGAATAACTTATTCAGGGGGATTCCAGTCTCCCATGAGGACAAAATACATGAGCACGTCACTCTTAAATGTTAATAATCAAGGAAACAGAGCGTTCCGAAGTATTTAGATGAAGAAGGAGATTTTGTCTCGTCTTATTTTAGAGCATGTGAAAGTAACGTGGGAAACTATACTAGTTTGTATATCATACAAGATGACGTTCAGGCTGCCGTTGCCGTCCTGGCTGCTAAAGGTCCCTATTATTGCTAGGAAGGAAAACAAAGGGAAATTTTGCTTGCTGCATTTGCTCGTTTTTGCAGGTTTTCGAAAGGGGCTTTCTGCACAGAATATCCTATTTCGACGGAAAGGAATCACCAATTAAAGCTGGATGAATTACTGATCCTACTTTGACGTATCGGGGATAACACAAGACAGCTTTCAACATTATTGCTTTGATATTGAGGGATCAGGATTTTTTCAAAAGCCGGGCATTTTATTGAATCACCCGGTAACTCAAAATATACTCACAAGTGGGTGAACGGATAACCAGGTGGCTAACTCATCCAAAAAATCGCCTTCCGGCCAAAACAAGTATCTTGTCACTCTTGGAAGATCCAAATAATTCGAAAACAACTGAAGTTTGCAGGTAGATGAGAACGAAGCGCAAGAAGAGGATTCCCCTGATTTCCTACTGTTGCCAAGGCAATCAGAATGGATCGCCCTCTCCTCAGTCCCTTTCTCTAAAATCGCGAAAGGTCTATTACTTAAGACAAACTGTCTGAAGAAAATTTTTTAAAGCTTAGTAGAAAAATTATACAAAAATCCTTGGAAAAATGTTCGGAAAACTACAAATCTCCTTTGTCTGTCAGAGGGTTTGACTTCATTTTGAGGCTTAACCTCAGATGAAAAAAATTTCTGGAGGTAGCTGCCAATGGGCTATAGCTAAAACTGATAGTGTTTGGATCAATTCAATGCACTTTTCAACCGTCGAAGTGGTAAATGTGAAATTGTGCATGATAGTTTCCACAGTAGCTGCATCAGTATCCTTGCATGGTTTATCGAACAGTCGATGAATTTTTGCTGACTCAGCTGATATGATACTACAATTATTGAATTAATCCTTGTTTTCACGTCATCCCCCAAACGATGCCTCCACAATACCGATTCTAGAATGACCATAAATAACAGTGAAATTCAATGAAAACTTAGACGAATGCCATTGTCTAGTATAATTCATTCTGTTTCATCATAAGATTTAAATCATCAAATGGTTTATCACTCTGACGTTACTGCGTTTCATGTAGCTGCAAGCCTATTCTTACAAGCGGGAAAATAAATGTGTTTCCGGCAATCATAACACTAAAATGACTAGTTCCAAAGCGATCAGAAACCTAAGAGGCTGGAGAAGTCCGGCAGAATTACCACCCAACACAAAGTGTTGTAGGTGTAACGTTGGTGTAGTAGCGACCGTAGAATTTACAATTGGAGTCGCACTCAATTTAATTGTACTTGGGTTCACGCTTGCGGTGGAACTACGTGCAACTAGCTCCATTTCCAACAAATGATACCTTGCACGTGCATTTGTAAGATCCGATATTGTTGTTACACGTTGCATTCGTGTGGCATGGATTATTCAAGCATTCATTGATGTCCATACAATGTGTTCCATTTCCAGAGAATCCAGGTTTACATGAACAAGTGTAAGATCCAATATTGTTCAAACACGTTGCATCGGTGTTGCATGGCTTATTCAAGCATTCATCAATATCAACGCGATGTGTTCCATTTCCAGAGAATCCCGTTTTACATGAACAAGTGTATGATCCAAAGTTGTTGATGCATGTTGCATTGGTGTGGCATGGATTATTCAAACATTCATTGGTGTCCATACAATGTGTTCCATTTCCAGAGAATCCAGGTTTACATGAACAAGTGTAAGATCCAATATTGTTCAAACACGTTGCATCGGTGTTGCATGGCTTATTCAAGCATTCATCAATATCAACACAATGTGTTCCATTTCCAGAGAATCCCGTTTTACATGAACAAGTGTATGATCCAAAGTTGTTGATGCATGTTGCATTGGTGTGGCATGGATTATTCAAACATTCATTGGTGTCCATACAGTGTGTTCCATTTCCAGAGAATCCAGGTTTACATGAACAAGTGTAAGATCCAATATTGTTCAAACACGTTGCATCGGTGTTGCATGGCTTATTCAAGCATTCATCAATATCAACACAATGTGTTCCATTTCCAGAGAATCCCGTTTTACATGAACAAGTGTATGATCCAAAGTTGTTGATGCATGTTGCATTGGTGTGGCATGGATTATTCAAACATTCATTGGTGTCCATACAATATGTTCCATTTCCTGAGAATCCCGTTTTACATTGACAAGTGTATGATCCTATGTTGTTGTTACATGTTGCATTGATGTGACATGGATTACTCATGCATTCGTCGATATCGACACACTGTACCCCATTTCCAGAGAACCCACTGCTACAGGTACAAGTGAACGAACCAAACGTATTTTTACAGGTGGCATGGTGATGGCAATGGTTGCTTCCCACACATTCATCAATGTCTATGGAGAAAAACAGTCTTCATTAAAACCAATATGAAACATGAATTCAGCTCAAAGTCTTCCGTTGGTCATTATGTCTGATAACCGGCCTATCATTAATACTGGCTGGTAAGCAAGCTAGTTATCCGATTTGTTTTCTGAAATCAATTGTTACCAGCTCTAGAATGTTACACAGGCCTTGTTGGAACCGTTCCGTATGGAATTACTTCTTTGTACTGTTCCGACTGTATCCTGTTTACACGGGATCGGTTCCAAAAAGTTCGAAGGGCTTTGTTAAATCGTAAATGTTTTTCAAAACAAAGACTTCGGCATCTCTCTTGTTTTTCGAAAGAAAGACGAAAATTCTTTTAATTCCATCGTTTAAGACGTCTTTTGTTTATTCAAGTGCTTAAGCAATGAATAGCAGCCTCATTTCCTGGCCGTTCCTTTTTGGAACCGTTCCACCCGTTTACACGAGACCTTTCTGGGAACGGTTCCTAATGGGATCGACTTCGTAAGTGGACCCATTTGGGTACGGCTAGCAGTTCCATTTGGAACGGTTCCAGCGGGTCCCGTGTAAACGCAAGACCTAAATGTACCCATTTGGGTACTGTTCTGTGATGGGAATCCGCCGCTTGTGGGTGTAGTGTAATGTTCTTTAGAAGAGAAGATTGTGGGACTTTCCCTCAGCGTCCCGTACGGGACCTTCGGATCTCTACACCAGGAGACAGGGTGACTTCAGGAATAAGCAGGATTTCTGGCTGTTAGGCTTCCTTGTTTGATATATATGATTTATTCATGCAGTATTAGCGGCAAGGACGAACAACGTTTATCTTTCTGTAAATGGTATTATAAGCTTGCTAGTATACCAAAATGTTATGACTGTCCTGTTCGACTGTTCTGCTCTTCTACTCATGCCATGTTTTGTCGTGGAAGGGGAATCGAGCTCCGTTACTGGCTGTATTTCGCAAGAAAAGCAAGGTTAGGATACGACCAAGAAGAACTAAAGTGAGTATTCATCACATCATTACATATTAATTGCAAACTGAACTAACTACGTCGCCCAAATCACTACGAGAGTACCCCAGCTTAGGCCCAATCTACACAGTTCGTGTCCTATAGCTCATGTCTAGACCATTCCAAACAGTCACCCCTCGATATGCAAATGACTTTTGTCCATTGCTTGTTCTAAACAAAGGAAGTTTCAAGCCAGTTTCTGTGTTTCTTAGCGTCCTTTTTACCTGCTCACGCTGTCTTTGAAACATTTGGGCCATATAATCTGTGCAAAGTTGATTCACAGATTTGAAAACAGTAGTTGCCGTTTCAAACCTGATCAGCTCTTTGAGTGTTAGCCAGCCCAGCCTTTTAATCAGAGGCAAGGAGTACGCATCATAAGCACTATTTGTAACAATACAGGCTGTACGATTTTAGAAAATCTGCAGTCTTTTCAAGTCTGTCTCAGTGCAACATTCTCATATCGTGCAACAGTATCGTACATAGGGCTCAGCTATGCTTCCGTGCATGGTTTTTACTGTACTGAGTGGGACGCACCTCTTTGCATATCTCAACATCCCTATCCCTGGCGAAATCTTCGAGGCAATAATGTTGATATGTTCCTTCTAACTTAATGTGTTGTTTGTTTGTATTCCAAGATACTTAGCTTCGTTTATCATCGGGACAACTTCGTGACCAATAACAAACTTAGGTCTAATGTCATCACCGTAAGAAATGTTCTGTAGTTTTGCCCTGCTACTGATAAGCATGGCTTGAGTTTTCAAAACATTTAGAGACAACTTATTGCCTTCTAACTATAATTTGAGATGGGACAAATCGTCATTGATCGCTGAATTTATTGCATCAACTGATTTAGAGGAATAAGAGATGCTGGTATCATCCGCATGGATAGTAACCTTGGCATTATCAAGTGAAAGTGGAAGGTCATTAATGTACATCAAAAAGAGAAGTGGTCCCGAGCAAGACCCTTGGGGAACTACATATCGAATACTTTCAATTTTTGATATGTGCCCATTCAAAATTACAGCATTGTTGTCTCCCATTAAGATAGGATCTGAACCACTCAAGTTCAATACCCCTAATGTCATAAAGTGACAACTTCTCTAACAGGATGCTATGGTCTACAGTGTCGAAAGCCTTATTTAGGTCGATGAAAACGACCGCATTGACATTACCTCTGTCGATGTCTGTGTACCAATCATTCGTGCTCTTGGGTAGACATTATGACACAAGAGTGCAATGATCGGAACCCAGATCAATCAATCAACCAGTCAGATCACATTGTATTGCCATGGGACTGAAAATCTTTGATGTTCGTTTAAAAATTGGAATGTAGTACCTCATCGGCCCTTGCTTCACCTGCCCTTAATGGCGTTAATTTTCGTTACGCGGCATTATAAGGGCTGGCAGAAAAAGGGCCGGTCGGAAAGGGGCCGGCGTTAAAAGGGCAAAAATTTGGAACCTTTTTTTAAAAAAGGCGTTAATTTTCTAACACTTACTTTTGCGACAGTGTGACATAATTTATGCATTTTTCATAAAGGACAGGTAATTGTAGGTCTCGGAGCTTAAATTACCTGTCCTTTATAACAAATAAGACGTGAATGGGCAAACATAAATTGATTGCAGATGAAGCAGATATCAATTGCTCATTGGTTTTCTTTCTGTTTCTGGCCCAAATTTGCTCAAAATATTGATAAACAGGATTAAAAAAGCAACATGAAAGTTCTCTAAGACGTTGTATTAAGCACACGTTGATGTAAAGAAACAATACCATATTAGCAAAAATGGAAACTTTCGTCAATAAGCAAGTTCTAAATATGTAGGACAAATTTGATTTTGAACATCAACTACTGATAGAGGAAACTGGGGAGGAGGAAGAAGACGAAACAGACAAAGATGCCATAGAAGTGTACTGCGATGATGAATGACATTTAGAAAGCAACGAGACAGTTGTTATTGAAGAACATGACAGTCTTCGGGTAGTCTTCTTTTCAAAACAGCATAAAGCAAATGAAGGAAAAGTGCGTAAACATGTCCATTATCAATTTCTTCTTTCCTTGCTCTTTACGGGGCGTAAAAAGTGGCCCGTAAATGGCGATAGATTAAATTTTTGGACTGGTGGAATTAGGGCCGGGTAAAAACGGCTGGCGTTAAATTAGGGCCGGCCTAAAAAGGGCCAATAAGATAACTCTTGAGAGAGATGAAACTCCCATTGCATATTGTTCTACGTAAGGAGAGTCCTTACAATTTGATCGATGTTTTAGGCCCTTCTTCAGTCAATCTGCAGCCATGAAATTTTATCAAGCTAAATTTACCGTTGCTTCTAGTGCTGAAAATACATCAAAAAATTAAAAAAATACACCAATATTTCGACTTTTAACGGAAATTTGAATCATTCATATCTTTGCAGTACGCTCGGTGCTATGAATTTTCAAATTTAGGAACTTTTTCTGGCTCACCCGGTAGACAAGTGAAATCGTGAAATTCATTAGAAGGCTATAAACAACTCCATCCTTTGAGCCTTATCCCACCTTATTTAGTGTTAAGTATCATAATGTATTAGTCAGGGCTGAGGCAATTGACGGCAATCATTGTGTTAAACTTCATATTTATAGGCATTCCATGTTATTTTGACAAATCCAGTTGTTATGACATTTCCAGTTGTTCAGACATTTCCACTTAAATTAGTTAGTTAACGTAAACATGTTTTATTTGATATTCGAACGTCTCGAGCCAACTACGTTCATCTTCAGCGAATCTAGATAATAATGAGTGGCAATTTATACCAAGAGACAAACAAACTAAAAGACGAGGTAAACAAGCGTTAACCCATGCGGCTACGGAGAACGGTTGCAAAGAAACAATTCAGTGGCGGTCAAAAGGGGTCGTATCCAAAATAACATAGCATTGTACAACTCTACGCAAAGATTATACTCGCTAAGTTCCATACGTCTTGTTGTTGGTAGTGGGTGTCATTCTCCTCCACCGCAGTGTGAGGTAGTATTTCTCCTCCGCCTCAGCAAGAAGTAGTAGCAGTCATTCTCCTCCACCGCAGTGTGAGGTAGTATCTCTCCTCCGCCTCAGCAAGAGGTAGTAGCAGTCATTCTCCTCCACCACAGTGTGAGGTAGTATCTCTCCTCCGCCTCAGCGAGAGGTAGTATCAGTCATTCTCCTCCGCCGCAGCGTGAGGTAGTATCTCTCCTCCGCCTCAGCGAGAGGTAGTATCAGTCATTCTCCTCCGCCGCAGCGTGAGGTAGTACCAGTATTTGGTGCAGTCCTTGTAGTAGTTGTCTTAAACTACAATAAGCTACCTACACTAATAACTGGAGACGACTGCTTAATGAGAGGAGGCTAATACGGGGGGGCATGTTCAATCCCAATTTCTTAAGGTGCAAACAAGTATAGTTAACGTGGCCACCTATTGTGTGGCCCCAAACCGCCAAAGTACAGCCAAATTAGTGCTCCCTAGACCCAACCACTGATATGGATGTGTATATATATATAAACCCAATCATCTATTTTTTCTACCCTTTTTCCTTTGTTTGGTGCCTTAGTATGGAGACCAGACCATAGATGGCGGCACTGCTGTTTTCACTAGGAGTTTAGGGACTCTACTTAAAATATCACTAGGTGTTCTAATATGCCTTGCAAAGCAGTTACTGGACCAGCGTCCCAAAACCTTTAATAGCTGGTCAGGAATGTTCGCTGCTGCTGTTGTCATTGCTGCCCCACTCCTGAAGCTGTGGGACGAGATGTTTTGGCTGGTGGCACCTTGTAGGTATGTCTTTCTTGAACTCTCTGATATTGACTGAAGTTGTGTTGCAATTCAAGCTCCCTTTTAGGTACTCCAGACTGCTGAGGGAATCCTTGTTGGCAGTGGATTGGCTCCTGGGGGCCAATTGAAAGAACCTCCTCCCCTGTGAATGAAAAAAGAGCATCGGCGAGAACATTGGACGTCCCAGGAATATGTGAAGCGTTTACAGTAAAGTTGTGCTTGGCTGCAGTGAAGAACAATTCACACAGGAGGTTAGCAATTGGAGGGCATTTTGCTGTGTGTTTTGACCATATATCAACAACTGCTTTGTTAACACAATGGAAGAGAGGCTTTTGCCAAAAAAATGCTCTGCCCAGATCTTGCATGCTACATATATATATAGGAAATAGTTCCTTCCAAGCAATTGAATAACTCTTGAACTGGGCTGACCACCGTTCTGACATCCAGACCCCTTTAAAATAAATTCCAAATCCAAGCTCTCCTGAAGCATCTGTAAAGAGTTCAATATCTGGACACTTTGTGGTGAAACGGTCTAGGATTTGCTGCTTACTGTTCCGAGTAGGGAGAAATCAAGCCACCACTAAATATCCTCTCGTGCTGAACTGTTTAAGGAAATGAGGTGGCTAGGCCTATCAACTGTAGTAGACAGATCAAGTAAATGTCTTAGGAATGTGCGGCCTGGAGGAATGATTTTTGCAGCAAAGGATAGTTTACCAATCAAGGATAATGGATCGCGTTTTGTGCAATTCCCTTTTTTTTTATACCAAACCTGGAGCAACGATAACAAGTCATAAAGTTTCTCCTGGGAAAGGCGAGTAACCATAGCAGCTGAATCGATTACTTAGTAATTGATTGGGAATTTCCCAGGTAGGTTAGCTCAGTTGTGGGGCCCACCATTTGTTCAAGGGCTAGTGGGATGCCCAAACGATGAAAAAGAGTTCTTTAGTCTTTGAATCTTGTGTGCACAAGATGCCTCATCTGCACAAGAATTAAAATAGTCAACCCACAAAAGGAAAAGACCAAGTAAATGCCAGTCACTTGGGGCAACTGGGCACATCCTAAAGGCACCCTTTACATCTAACTTGGCTAAGTGTACCTCTGTGTATCATCTGTTTACATCTGTTTACCTCTGTTTACCATCCTAAGTGTACCTCTGTTTACATCTAACTTTTTTTCTTTCCTCGCCTGTTGCGCTATACCGCGCGGTAAAATTAAGAAACCGTTGTTTGTTTGGTTGGCATAATCAGTGTTGTTCCCCAGGGGAGCAGCTTTATTGATAGAAAGTAATATCCTTTTGGACAAGAATGACTATTTGCTGCTTCTGGGATTTAAATCTCCATTTCATCTTTCAAGTCTCAGTAGACTTTGCACAGCGTTGATTTATCAAACTGAATTTGGTCAGTGTTCCCTTCAATTATCTAACAATGCTTTGCTTCGATAGCTTTGTTAAATCAGCCTTGTGCAAGTCTCAGGTCTCACCTAAGGTTATGAATTTTATTGTACTTGTATCTATAAAAAACACATCATCCAGAAACCTCAATTTTCTTCTTTATCCAATCCCACATTGTTTTTTTTCCTTTACAATGCACACGTTTCAATGTTCCGTTTCTTTTATGTTGTTCCTTTTTATTGTTTTTTGTGTTTTATTTGTGCTGCCAAATACAGGTTTTGGTCCTCTTTGTTATTGGTTGCTGCTTACTGGTAAAAATGCATCTCACACGCCACGATCCTGTCTGGGGAGTTGCAGAAATAGCTTTGACTTGGGAGATCAATTGTGCATCGTATGGCTGTAGGAGTTGAGCAGTGGCATGCAGGAATAGGGCGTTACAATTGCGATCTTTCCTCAAAAGCTGTGATAAATATTCATATTCCGGATCTGATTGTAAGCGTTTGTCATACCGTTGCCTACTTGTGCTTTCTCATTTGGATATCTGTAATAACTTTGCCATTTTCAATCCTTGCTTCTTCTTTTTTCAGTCTTTTTGCCCCTTGCGAGTTCTTGCCATTCAAGAATTGCTCAAAAAATGTCAGTTTGCAAGACCCTTGTCACCTATACATTAAAACAACGCTTTTTGTGCTCGTAACGATTTGCTTTATGTTCACGTGGCTAGGTGAGATATTGACAACCAAAATTTTGCTCCTCCGGTGCTCTCCAGCTTATCGAAGATACGTTGTTGTCAGGTTACAGTATGTGCTGCATTTTCTATTGTTTATTAACCTTTTGGACTTCCTAAATATTATGAAGCATTACCCGTTGGACATTCTACTACTGCTTGGAGGAGACATTGAAACTAATCCTGGCCCACAAACTGAGAAATCCTTAAAGTTCTTTCATTGGAACCTGAATAGTATTTGCGCCAGAGGAGCCGTTAAGATTCCTTTAATCGAAGCTTATGACTCCGTACATAAATTCGACCTCATAGCAATTTCAGAAACTATGTTAAATTCGACAATAGGAAATGACGTTATTTCAATTGACGGGTTTAGTAGAGAAATATATCGTGCTGATCATCCAAGTGACAACAAAATTGGGGGAGTCTGTCTCTATTTTCGGGAAGGTTTACCAATAAAGCGTAGGAAAGATCTTGAACTTCTGCAAGAGATGATTGTTGCTGAAATAACAATTTCACGTAAGAAAGTCCTGTTTTCTACGATTTACCGAAGCCCTAGCCAAAACAGTGAACAATTTGAACATTTCATCGATAGACTTCATAGGAGTTTAAATGTTATGCAAAGGGAAAGACCACATTTGATAATCCTAACTGGTGATCTCAACTGTCGATCATCACAGTGGTGGGCGCAAGATGTGGAGGAGCCAGAAGGCATGGCTCTTGAGGAGCTGATTGAGACAAATAATTTGCACCAACTAATTGACGAACCAACCAATATAAGAGGGGAAGCCATGTCATGCATTGATCTTATCATAACAGACCAACCAAACCTCTTCTTGCAGTCAGGAGTGCATTCATCTTTGGATCAAAACTGCCAGCATCAAATCATTTATGGTAAAATCAACATCTCCCTGCCCCCTCCACCTCCATACAAGAGAACCGTCTGGGAGTACGGTAAAGCTAATGTTGCAAAAATTAAAGCTGACCTAAACGCTGTCGATTGGAAGACTCTATTCACTGGTCTGGGTTCGGAGGATATGGCTGATATTTTTACCAACATTACCTATTCTATCCTTTCTGAAAATATTCCTAACAAAGTAATAAAATGTAATGATAAGGATCCTCCTTGGATAACTAGTGAGCTTAAAACTGCAATCAAACGAAAGCATCGGGTCTTCAAAAAATTTCTTGATCGTGGTAGGAGACAAGAGGACTGGAACCTAGTTAAGGAGGTTCGCAATGAAACAAGTAAAATGATCACTGATGCGAAGGAAAAATATTACCAGAAGCTGGGTCACAAATTGTCCGATCCTAACCAAGGTGCAAAAGCTTATTGGACAGTTTTAAACAGGTTATTAAACAAGAAGAAAACCTTAAACATACCACCACTATTAGAAAATGGGATATTTGTAACAAATGTCCAAACAAAGGCAAATATTTTTAATGACTACTTCGTTGAGCAATGCTCTGCCATACCAACTGGAAGCACCCTTCCGACATTTCTCCCAAAATGTGATAATGCTCTGGAAGCCTTGCCGATTGATAAGGAAAAAGTTCTTAAAATCATCCGTTCTTTGGACACTAAAAAAGCCCATGGCTGTGATGAGATCTCTGTCTCAATGATAAAAATCTGTGATCAATCAATCGTTGAACCACTGTGTCTAATTTTTGAACAATGTCTTGCGACTGGTAAATATCCGTCTATCTGGAAAAAAGCAAACGTGATTCCAATCCATAAGAAGGAAAGCAGGCAAAGCAAAAAGAACTACAGACTAATCTCACTTTTGCCGATATTTGGAAAAATCTTTGAGAAATTAATATTTGATGCAATTTACCTTCATCTTTGTGAAAATGATCTCTTAACTGTAAATCAATCAGGCTTTCGCCCAGGGGACTCAACGGTTAATCAGCTATTGTTAATAACCCATAAGATCTATAGTGCTTTTGAGGAAAATCCTAGCAGGGAAACTCGGACAGTCTTCTTAGATCTTTCAAAGGCATTTGACAGAGTTTGGCATGATGGATTGATGTATAAAATTGGAATGTTGTGGAATATCTGGCAATCTCCTCGCCCTCATTCAGAGCTTCCTATCTGATCGCAAGCAGCGTGTTGTACTGAATGGCAAGGGCTCGCAATGGAGTACCATCTCTGCAGGTGCTCCGCAGGGTTCTGTCTTGGGTCCTCTGTTCTTTTTGGTCTATATAAACGACTTAGTTGATAATGTAAATTGCGATGTCAAGATGTTTGCTGACGATACATCCCTATTTTCTACTGTAACAAATGAAACTGTGACTGCGGAAGTGCTGAATAGGGACTTAGAAAAGGCGCGATTATGGGCATGGCAATGGAAGGTGCAGTTTAATGCTGAAAAAACGGAAGAGGTTATCTTCTCGACCAGAAGGCTCAGACCACAACATCCATCATTAAAATTGGGAGATGATGAGATAGCCATTGTACCTGAACATAAGCACCTTGGAATTATTCTTGATTCAAAGCTAAATTTCAAAAGCCATATAAAAGAAACAATTGTCAAAGCTAGGCGTGGTATAGGCATGATTCGTCATATTTCTAGATATGTCTCGAGGGAAGTACTTGATCAAGTCTACAAGCTTTATGTCAGGCCTCATCTCGACTATGATGACATTGTCTATCACAAGTACGATCCTGAAATGAAATTAGATGCAACTAAAAAACTTGAACAGACCCAGTTTTCTGCGGCTCTAGCAGTTACGGGTACCTGGAGAGGTACAAGTAGGCAGCGGTTATACGATGAATTGGGTTGGGAGGATCTCTATAGCAGGCGACGGTACAGGAGGCTGTGCCATTTCTACAATTTAAGATTGACACGTTCTCCGGAATACTTGTTTGCTGAAATTCCATGTGAGCACCAGCTTTCTTACAATCTTCGAAACACTCGGGCTTATGACCAAACTATAGGAAGAACAGCTCGTTTTACGAACACGTACTTTCAGAATACACTGTTTGAATGGAATCTGCTGGCTGATGATATAAAAAATGCCAGATCTCTTGCAGTGTTTAAGAGCAAGCTACTGTCGACCATACGACCGTTGAAAAGAACTATGTATGGTATTCGTGATATCGTAGGTATCAAGCGTTTGACGAAACTTCGTGTGGAGTTTAGTGCGCTCAATGAACACAGATTCCGTCATAACTTTGACTGCGTCAGCCCACTTTGCTTGTGTGGTATGGGCAATGAAGATAACGCATACTTGCTCCTGCACTGCCATCGGTTTCACGAGATGCGTTGTGATCTCCTTGGTCAACTTTCTGAAATCCCCGGTCTCGATCTCACAAATATGGACTCAAAAGCATTGTGTGAGTTGCTTCTCTATGGTAGCCCTCAGCTCACTATAATCGACAACAGAATAATCCTAGAAGCAACTATGTCATTCATTGATAGATCGATGCGGTTGAACTAAATACCAACATTAGCAGCAATCCCTAGTTGTCTGTAGTGTAATGTGTGAGATTGTCGTACTGTTTTGTAGTGTGAGGTGCGGCGTGAGGCCATGTGGCACTCCACGCTCAATAAACACAGAGTCATGACAAAGTTATCGAACAATTGAACAATGAACAAAGTCATGACGCCTTCTTTTGGCCGTGGGGCTGGCACTGCTTTTCAGGGTGTTGCGGGCTGGGTGCCTTCTTGGGGGTTCGGTGGGTGGTGCTTGAATCTTGCGATGGCGAGATTTGGGTTCCACTTGCTGCGCTCCCTGGGTGGGGCTTGGTGTGTGGTGCTCTGCGGGTTGGTGGTGGCTCTATGGCTGGGGGCGGATTTGCTCTTCATGGTTTTTCGTCGTACCTTAATGTAGCGTAGTGTTTATTGGTAAGGCGTGGTGTAGTGTTATGTTGTGTTCTTCTGTTTGTTGATTTTTAGATTATTGTTAAAATTATTGTGAGAGCCATTCATAGTGGGGACTAGATGACCATGTGTCTTTTCCCGCTATGATTGGCTCAGATTATTGTATTGTTGTTTCTTTTAACATTATATGTATATAAAAAAACATCTAACTTGGCTAAGTGTACCTCTGTCTAAGTGTACCTCTTCCTAGTTCCGAAACGATATCAACTGCCCTATTAAAGTTTCATAATGGACAATTGCTTCTTCATCAGGGATATAGTCATTGATGGAGTAGCCTTTTGGAGATGAAAGGTCTGTAATCATCCGCACTTTGTTCGATTCCTTTTTTTTGGGGGGGGCGATAATCCCAATTGGGGATGTCCTTAATTTTGGAAGTGGTGCAGTGTGAAAAGGGGCCTGCAATGCGGTGGGCCTGGATTTTAGCCAATATAATAATATAATATCAGTACTAAGTTGTATGTGACTTTCTTCTGATTTCAGAATAAAAGCTGTGTTGCTAAATTCTGGGCCTGAGTAACCTATGACAAAACCATAAGTAAAACCAGATAAATAAAAGCTACAAACTGTTTGTTTGGGTGGTGCATTAGTTCTCTTTTAAATTCAGAAACCTTCACTGGGGTGTAGATTGATAAAGGCAAAGGTTCAAAATTGTTAGGCGGGTATGTTTTGCAATATGCTCCTGGATGATTGCCTCCGCACTTGTTGCAGGCATGACGATGAGGGCAGTGCTGAGAGTAGCAGTGGTCACCTGCATTGAATTCCCAGCAATTGGTATGTAAGGGGTTCTTGTATGGAAAGGAGCTTGTCTTGGGTCAAAAGGGCTCATTTGCACTTGTTTTTGGGAAAAGGCTCACTTGTGCTTGTTTTGGGACGAAAGACTCATTTGGGCAGTTGGAGGAGTAGTGCCCTGGCTGAGAACATCTGAAACAGGTGGGCTGGCCATATGACTGGGTGGGCTGGGTACATAGAAAGCGGTCAAATGCGTAGTCGTATAGCTTGTCCCATCAGGCTGATTTGTCCCTGGCGATATTCAGCCGAAATGCAACATCATATCTATACCAGGCTGTGAAGTGGTACACCCTTTGAAAAGAACAGATTGACTCCTGGTATGCTAACATCTGGGGGGCAAGGTCCAGATGTCAGATGAAAGTGGACCATACCTCTTAAAAACACATTCTAAGCTTCAAACCTTTGGCTTGTAGTGGTTACGCTACGCTTTCTGGCATTTGAGGTTGAAATGCTACTTGAGCAGGCCTTACATCAGATGCAGACAGGTCAAAAAGCAGGTGAGGCTCTACAGATGTTGCACCATACAGGCTTTTTGGGAGAAGGGTTGCTAAATCAATGTACCCCTTGTTCTTAAGAACCTTTATGACTTTTTCTGATAAGGGAGGGAGGGAGGTTGATGCATACTGTTGATAAATTGGCAAATTTATACCTGCTAATGATCCATGGGCATCCGCTGCTGGCAGTACAGGTTGAGTGCTGGGGCACTGTTGTTTTGGTCAAGCTTTGGTTGTGTTAGAGGGGCAGAGCAGAATCAGATTGCCTTCTGTGGCTTCTTGAACAGGGTGAATGGCAGCTGCTGAAGCTGGAGATAATGGAGGGGCAAATGCTGCTTGGTGGGAAGCTGTATGGCAATAGAAGCCTCTGATCTGATCAGGGCACAAAGTTCTTGCAGTGGGAGCCCAACTATTTCTTTGCTAGTGGTCGGGGCTGAGTTTGACTTTTGAATAGCTTCCTGTGATCTGTGTTCCTGATTTCCTTCTGTAATCACAAATGATGCATCTTCCATATTGGAACTGCTTTCGCCAGGTTGTGGTACGTTAAAATGTGTAAAAATGAGCTCTGCTAACGAGTTCTTTGGGCCAGTCGTGGCTTAGGCCATAGTGGGCACAGCGAGCTTTGAGAACTGCTTTGGCTGTTCTTCTCCAATCACGCAGGGTTTTGACCCGAACATCTGTTTCCGATGGAATTTTCTTTGACAAAGGCCCCATCCGAGGCCGACATGAAGGTGATACTAACACAGATTCTTCTAAAAATCCCACAAAAACGAGCTCAAAATTCGAGAACGAATGGCTTACACTTTGCATGTGCTCTCAACCATATTGCATGCTGGGAAGGCGGAAGCAAAAGGCGGGAAATGGCCTCCGCAGGGGGTGATGAGGTGAATTAACCTCCGCCTATGTGTTAAAAAACATTTATGGGGCATAAATGTGCTATTAGTTACATGTCCCACGCACAAGGCACCTGAGGCCTGCGCCTCAGGTGGATAAAGTGGGGAACAAAATCAGAGGAGAACCAGGAGAATAGACAACTATTGGGAATTAAGTACTGGTCGATCAAGTAGAATTAAAAGGCTTTCATGAATGAGTAAATCGAACTCAATGTAATGACGATTAGAATGAAATTCTAATCGGAGTTAAAGCAACGAACATGCTTTGTATTCTTGTTACAGATTTACAAATCTGGCAATTTAGACTACCTTTGTTTTGACTCTCTAGAGATGCAGCGTTTTTCATCATCTGCGTGTTCATTGATAGTCATACATGTGGCATGGTTTCTTCCATGCAGCATAAAACAGAGTTTGGAATGGGAGTTTGGTGGATTTTGCACACTCGTGCTGAGTGGTTGCAAATCAAATGCTAAAAGTCTCGACAGCGAGTTGAGCAATGTTGGTTGAAATGGCCTTCGGGCTTTGCTTGTGTTTGTGTGTTACGTGTTTGTGGCCTTCGAGCCATGTCTTTCCTTTTCAGCTTCGTTCGAGTAGGCCATTTTGTTGGCCAGTTGTAGGGCCTTGTAGAGCAATTCTACATACATAGGTTTAGCACGAGGCATGGAGCCTCAGATTTGGTGAGAAATATCTTTTTCATTTATATCATGTGTACTTTCGCCTCTGGTTAGCAATGCAAGTATTTCGAGGTATCATTTTAGCTATCGCTTACAGGGGCTGCATTTCCTCATCTTATTTTCGCTTCGACCCTATTTGGCTTGGGGTCTTGCGCTGTTTCTCTCCTCTTGGTTTGGGGTTGGGGGGAACACTTTGCTTCGTTTCATTTCATTTCCTCGCTTCGTGTTCTGTTGCGGGAAAAATGCAGGTTTTCCTTTCAACCCCATCTTCGGGAGGGTTATTTGCTTTTCGGAATATGGGCTAATTCCCTCAAAGCCCAAATAGTCCTAATGATGAGGAAATGCAACCTTATGTTTGTCTGATGCTTATGAGGAAAGATTTACGAGAGGGTTGAAAGTGTCAGGGGGCAGCCAAGCCCCAGCAGCATTGGGCAGATTTATGGGAGTGTAGCTTTAATTGACGATTAGAATGAAATTCTAATCGGAGATAAAGCAACGAACATGCTTTGTATTCTTGTTACAGATTTACAAATCTGGCAATTTAGACTACCTTTGTTTTGACTCTCTAGAGATGCAGCGTTTTTCATCATCTGCGTGTTCATTGATGGTCGTGAATGCGGCATGGTTTCAATGCAGTATAAAACAGAGTTTGGAATGGGAGTTTGGTAGATTTTGCACACTCGTGCTGAGTGGTTGCAAATCAAAATCTCCCACCCACCCGCCTCTTTCGCATTTTCATGTTGGATCTTCTTTCTTTTGCAGATGCATCTGGAAAGTTTTGTCCAACATGGACGAGGGGATTAGTTTTGCGGGAAAAATGCAGGTTTTCCTTCCAACCCCACCTTCGGGAGGGTTATTTGCTTTTCGGGAGATGGGCTAATTCCCTCAAAGCCCAAATTGCCCTAATGATGAGGAAATGCAACCTTATGTTTGTCTGATGCTTATGAGGAAAGATTTACGAGAAGGTTGAAAGTGTCTGGGGGGGGGGCAGCCAAGCCCCAGCAGCATTGGGCAGATTTATGGGAGTGTAGCTTTAATTGGTGAATCATCATATACTATGTACATAGCTGCCTCAAAATAGGGATATGGAATTATCATTATTATCTATCATTTGAATCAAAATAGGAAAAGTCCTTGCTAGCAGACTGTAAATATTATGCACAACACCAATAGAAGAAACTTAAACACTTCTTTCGATAAAAACAGAAAAAGAAATAACCAACAACATCTATTTTCGTCCTACCTGCACATTGCATTCCATTTCCAGTGTATCCAATATCACAAGCACAAGTAATTGATCCATTAGTATTGGAACATGTTGCATTGCTATGGCAGTTATGAGTACCGAGCGTACACTCGTTGCTGTCTGAAATATGAGTAAATAATTAATCAAATTCAAAATGGCAAGTGTAATTGAATGAATCGCAATAGAAGATGGCAAGCAAGTAAAAGCCTCCATCCGATAACAGCATACAGTATACAGGGTGTCTCAAACAAATTATTTGACGTTTAATTAGATACTAAAAAATAGCGATACTCTGAATGGAAACTTGGTCAAGTAACTATTTTTCTGAGATTTTAAATCAATTGTTGACACAAGAATTTTGCAGATCTGCTAAAAAGCCTTTAAAGTTCAAGTTTCTGAGAAACCTGAAACCAGAGGCCTCGAAATGGTAATTTTTGCAAAAATCCAAAAGGTTATCCCTTCCTTTATTTCTCAATTATTTCAGGGCGAACCAATTGGGATTTGTACAGGTTTTTGATAACCTAATTTTCAAGTATATGGATGCTTTGATGAATCAGATTCAGTCTCTCGCTGATTATATTTGGAACGACTGTTTTTGGACATATGCAATGCTAAAAAAAATTTTGACGATGATCGCAAGGACTTAATTTGGAAGTACTATTTTCCTTGCTATGATATCAACGAGAGGTATCATTTTGCATAACCTTCTTCTAATTCCATCTTCAAACTTTGTTGCATTACAACTAATCTGGGGGTCTCTGGTTTAAACAGCCTCATATTCTTTATCTTTAATAGCTCGCAACTCTGTGAATTTTTAACTTATTTACAAGATTGTAGTCTCTAGAATTATTTCATTACCTTAGGGACACGGTTATCTTCCCGTGAGCCTGTTCAAATTATCGTTATTTTTCAATATTTGATCAAATGTCAAACAAATTTTTTGAGACACCCTGTAGAGAAACAAAAAAGCAACATGGGATAGTGAACCAGTAACAATGTCCTTCATGATAATGTTGCTGTTGATGTACATGATGCTAATGGCCATGACCATGATCATGACCATGATGATTATAGTAATAATGATGACGATCATCATCATCATAGTTCATCATCATCATCATTATCAACATCATCATCAATCATCATCATCATCATCATCATCATCATCATTATCAACATCATCATCATCATCCTTGTCAAGATAATCAACACTACGTCATCATCATCCTAGTCACCATCATTATCATAATATATTCAAAATCTTAATCACAATCATAATCACGATCATAATCATAATCATGATAATTATGATCATGATCATAGTTAAAATCATAGTTATTTGCCATTTGTCTTCTCACTCGAACATGTCATTGCACAGGAGAAGGCTGTCACATGTTCTAGTGAGAAGACAAATGGCGGTCGCAGCATCTCAAGCAGCAGTGGTTAGAAACTGTTTTGTATCGAGGAGAACGGAGAGGAAGAAGCAAGGAAAGCACCATCAACTTGCTCAACCAATCAAGGTAATCAACGCTTTAGCGTTAGCCATCTTGATTATTGTGATACCCGAATTAACAAAATTTAGGACGACCAAATGCCTAGGCCACTTGCATGTCGTCAGAATGCCCTTTGGAAAGGTACCGATTTTCAATAATCTTTGGCGAATTTTCAGCGAAACCCGACCAAGTTTATGAAAAATCTGCGGGAAAAAGATCCCTTGTTGACTTGTAAGAGAATATTGGGCCCAAAAACCTATCCATATGACTGGTACATTTTCATCCGGGACAAATCAAAGGAAGCCGACACTTCCAGCGGTTTTCTGATTTGAACAATTACACCCGACTGTTGTGGCTGCTGGTGTTGTTGCAACTAAAAAACCGCAAAAGATGGGGGTAATTGTTCAAATCCAATGACCGTTGAAAGTGTCGGCTTCCTCTGATTTGTCCCGGATGAAAATTCCATGAGTGAGGAGAAAATGCAACTCGTTGTTATTGTGAGAAATTTGCTTCAATTTAGTGATGAAAAATGGTTACCTCTTAAAAGTAAACCTGTCAGGTATGTTGAATGGGGTATGGTCTTTGATTTCAGAGACCTTTCTGAATGGCTTAGACAAAGGAAATCGGGAAATGAGCGAAAATAACACTGTTGCTGTGACTACGGGCCTAAGAAAGCTGCAGTCCTTGTTCATTTTCCTTCTTCACTCTTTTCGCTTTACTTTTCGCTCCCTTCTTTCCTTATGCTCTCTTCAAAAGTTTTACTTCACGGATAATAACACGGATTGGCTGTGAATATAAACGAAAGGACGAAAGGAGAACAACACAATGATATGTGGAAGAACGGAAAATAATTTCTTGAACAAAATATTTTTGTAGTTATCTGTAATATGGGCTTCCCGTGTCGCAAGCGCAAAACAGTGAAGTGCAAGAGGATGAGCACGTTATTACCTCTTCCAAAAAACAAAAGACAACGTAAAAAATAGCAACAACTATTTCCTGCCTACCTGTACACATGACTCCATTTCCACTATATCCAGTGTGACAAGTGCAAGTAAATGATATATCCGTATTAGTACATGTCGCATTGTTATGACAATTATGAGTACCATTCAAACACTCGTTGTTATCTGAGAAAAGAGTACACAAATATTGAAATTTAAAGCTTCATCTAGAGCAATGTCGCCCTGAATGGGCGTAATCACAAATGGAATGGATATTCTCGTTAAATAGTATGACTCTCAGAAAAGTTTTCTTCGTGGATGTAGACTTCATTTCCTTGCCAACCGTTATTTAGAAGCCGAAAATATTTTTACTCGCGTTTGCTCCCAAAACTGTGGCTAACGTCAGCAGCACTCAAAACAACTGCTTGCCTCAATTTTCGCCCTGAATGGGTCTAAATATTGTCAGGGGGGGGGGGTATAGTCTGCACGCAGGCTAGGAATCTCGCTTCATTTAATATACTAAGTAGACTTTAGGAAAATTTGTATGGCATCTGGTGTTTTACATTATTGACAACACAAGACTTTGACAAACAGATCGTGTCTTTCCTGCGCCGATGAAGCTCAAATTTACGTAAAACTAAACCGTTGCAGTTCCTCAAAGTTGACGAGGCACCAAAGTTGATGAAACGCTAAGAATTGTCTTTAGACCTGTTACAAAGGGGGAAATCTTGAAAATAATTTCCTCCCTAAAACGATCGAAATCTGCTGGTCTGGACAACATTCCACCAGGAACCGTAAAAGATGCGGCTCTTGTAATCACACAGCCCCTCCTTCACATCCTTTACTTGTCGTTGTCAACATCAAAGGTTCCCTCAGAGTGGAAAGTCGCTCGATGCGTACCTATCTTCAAGGGTGGGGACACAAAAAACCTGGACAACTATAGGCCGATCTCGGTGCTCCCAGTTTTCTCAAAAATTCTTGAAAGAGTCGTCCATTTCCAACTGTATGAATATTTGGAAAACAACAAACTTCTGTCTCCATACCAATTCGGATTTAGAAAGAATCGCTCAACAGCATCAGCAGTTGTTCACATCACTGACACTATCAGGCAAAACATGGACATCGGCAAACTCACAGGGGCTCTTTTCATAGACCTCCGAAAAGCATTCGATACCGGAGACCACCAATCCCTGACCTCAAAGCTACTATGCTATGGCGTAGAAAACTCTGAGTTAAAATGGATCAAAGATTATCTCTCAAACCGATCGCAAATCGTCAGCTTTGAAAGGGAAAAGTCAAGAGAAGAAAAGATTATGTTCGGAGTGCCACAGGGTCGATTTTAGGCCCCCTGTTATTTCTGATTCATGTCAATGCTCTTCATCAGCAGATACAGAAGTCAAATCTCATAATGTATGCAGATGACACTGTACTACTGTTTTCGGATAAAAGTGAAGCCGAGATAGAAAAGGCTATCAATTATGATGCAAAAATGTTGCATAATTGGTTATGCAGTAATGGTTTGATCTTGAATCCTAAACAAGGTAAAACCGAGTTTATGATGTTTGGAACAGCGGCAAAAAGAAGCAAGATAACACATCAAACAAAAATAACTATTGATTCCAAAGACATCAGTAATACCAAGAGCTATAAGTACCTTGGAATGCATTTAAATACATCACTCACTCTGAACGATCACATACAAAAAATCTTTAAGAAAGCTTCAAGCAGGCTAGGTCTCCTGCGCCGAATTAGGCCAATAATCACCACCCATGCCGCTGTAGATTTGTACAAAGCTATGGTGCAGCCAGTTATGACTTACTGCAGCATTGTGTTCGCGACGTTGACAGAGACAAATGAAACGAGGTTCAGGAAGATTGAAAAGAGAGCACTTAAGATAATTTTTGGAGAGCAACATAAAAAGTATCGCGTCTGGCGATCATTTGCTTCCATGAGATCAATTCAATGTGCAGATATCGTTTTCAAATGCTTAAATGGAACAGCTCCTGAAGTCTTCCACAACTATTTTATGAAACTTGAACACAGAAAAGCAACGCGACGTAATGGTACAGACTTGCGGATGCCGAAAGTTAGAACGGAAAGTGGAAAAAGAGGGATATTGTTGTGATACAGGGCCTCCCACTTGATAAACATTACGTTCAATTAACAATTTTGCTGACTATTTTCGCTGAATATTCTGGAACATTTGATTAAACATTACGTTGCAGTTTTGTCACCGAACATTGCAGAACTTCCTGCGAAGATGATGCAAGAACTGTTTACGTGGCACAAAGTGATGCAATGCGAACTATGATTGGACGATATTTTTGGGACAAACTTTTGATTGGTTAATGTAAATTTTTATCCTTATTAGGTTTTGCTTTGTTCAAGTTTCATACAAAATTAGGTTGGTGGCTTCGCGAAGAGTTGAGTTGAGTGGAGTTCAAATCAAAGTTGAGTTGAAGAGTCGAAAAGTCGAAGAGTCGTAACAGTCGAAAATTGCCGTTAAAAGTCGAAGAACAAGTCGTAAAGTTGTCGTTAGCCGTTAACGTCTCCAAAGCCGTTAAAGTCGTTAAAGCCGTTAGTTGTCGGAGTCGAAGCCGAGAAAGACTCTAGGATTTGCTTTGTATTAGTTAACATAGGTAGGTTTGCCGTTATAGCGTCTGGTGTATGAAAAACGGTGAAGTGGAAAAGTGAAGCTGCCGCCAAAGTCTGTGTCTTCAATCCAGAGTCCTGTCTTTGAAGGTCGTAAGTTTGTCCTCTTTTCACAATATTATTATTCTAGTTTCTTAGTCGTATTTACTCACGCACTTTAGTTAAGTCACACAGCAACGAGTGATTTAACAACTGGTGCCCCGTGTGAGGAAAGCTGTTGGATAAGGAACGAAACTTTGTTTTTTTTTTTGCGTGATAAACTACCGAACGAACCGTAGAAGGAACCTTGTTGTGTGTGTTACTGTTGGAGTGTATTGACGAATTGAAGAAATCTCTTATTAACTGTCATCACTGATTTGGGGATTGCACCATCACTGTGAAATCCTTATTGTAAGAAACTCCTCATTGTGGAACTTTAAAATTCGATATTTGATTGTCTGCCTTGCAATTTTGTTGTCGACGATATTTGACAATGCCACCCCCAGTGATAGGAGAAGCTGAGAATCCCGCCGCGGACGTAGATCCACAGGCGGCGGTAAACGAATTACAAAATCAAATGACTGCAATGCAAGCTGCCTTGGAAGGCAATTCTCAAGCAAACCCATTCAAGCAGCGCCCTTTTAACGGTTTTCCAAACGAAGACGTGAACGAGTGGCTTTCAAAGTTTGAGAGATTTGCGAAATTCTATAACTGGTCGAACGCAAAAAAGTTAGGAGCTATAGCTTTGCTTTTGGAGGGTTCTGCTCTCGCCTGGTATCACACCTTGGGCGAGGAAACTACTGGCAATTTGACAAATTTAATCGACGCACTAAAAGATCGATTTGGTGCCCAAAATTTGGAGTTCATCTTTCGGCAAGAACTCTATGCTCGAAAACAGGGCCTAACAGAGCCACTGTCCATCTACACCGAAGACATCATAAAGAAATGTCAACGCCTTTCCCTGTCCGACAAGGATATGATGAATATTTTTATAAATGGCCTCTCTGAAGACCTAAAAACACACGTCGTCTTAAATCAGCCCAAAACGTTCGCAGAGGCCGAAAACTTGGCCCGTTTGCGAGATTCGGTGACAAAAAGCTCACCTGGTAATTCGTTGGCCGCTGCTGCTTCCACAAATTTCGCTCAAAATCAGCGAATACAGGAATTGGAAGGACAAGTCAACCTGCTCTTCTCCCTTGCTTCTAAGAAAAAGGCCTCCGAGCCAGTGCATGCCTTGAATTTTGGCCATGAAAGTAAAACTAATCCTTTTTCATCCTCCACTTCTGAATTTCAAGCAGATTCCTCAAGCATGCCAAACCGATCTTCTGAGATGCAGGATTTCAAGAATGAGATAATTGCAGCCATTCAAACTGGGTTCAGGGCAAACAACAGGAATCAAAATGTAAGGGGGATGCCCCGGCAGGACCAAGGAGGAAGAGGAGGTGCACGTGGCCGCAATTTGCGAACAACGGACGGCCAGCCCATTTGCAATGAGTGTAACAGAGTAGGCCATGTTGCCCGTTATTGCTGGTTTCGCCAACCCCAACAGCAACAGCAACAAGTGGATTCTCAGGGAGGTTTCTTCAATCCTTTTGCCCAACAACAGCCCCAGCAAAAGGGTTATGCTGGTTCTGTTCAATCGCCCTCGAGTTTCAGCCCTAATCAACAAAATTTAAACGGGATGGGGCCTTCACAATGGGGACAGTGGGGGCCCAAGAGTCAGTAAATCAACCTTTTCGAAGTCCCACCAGTTTTGACCAAGCAAAGCAGAGAAGTCTTGAATTTGGACAGTGGGCGAAACAAAGACGGGAAAATTTCATTGAAAATAAACAAACTCCCGTTTCTAATGTCTTGAGCTCTAGACCTCACCCAAAAGTTGAAGGACAATCTGAATTGCCTCAAATAGGCCCAGCAGTCGAACACGCTGGCAGCAAAACCAATTTAGGTGAAAAAGGATCTGGGTGTGAAAATGATAACATTTTAACATCGGGAGATTTAAAAGGCCACATTAGTCCAGCTGTAAATGCCGAGACATTCAGTTCATTAGCCAACCTTACCAATGTTTTGATATGGGGAACTATCCTCCAACAGCATGTTAAACTGCTCGTAGACACGGGAGCAGCCGTGACAGTAATCAGTGATAAATTTTTCAACGAAGTTTTAAGGACAAAGTATTCAATGACACAAAACCAACAATTCGAAAGTATAAAAACTGCAAACGGAAACACTGTAGCCGTCACTGGTGCTGTTTCATTTTCTGTCACCATTGGAAACCTTGACTATGTATGTGATGCTGTTGTTGTCCCTAACCTTTCTTATAACGTCGTGCTTGGGAGAGACTTTTTGCACAAATTTAATGCAATAATCGACGTCAGAGGACATAAAGTGACCTTTTCGGAGCAGAATACGGTTTTCTTTGCAGTGGGAGATTCTCCTCCAATTGTTTCGGATGTTCGAGCGGCCAAAACATTTGTTATTGAGGGACATAGTGAAGTTGTCATTCCAGCTTTTTTGACGTCTTTTCCATCTGAACCTGTTATCGGTCTCATTGAAGCAGTTCCTAAACTTTCTGATCGATACCATCTTTTGGGTGCCCCTTCGCTGTCTAAACCTAACAATGATGGCATGGTGACCTTTCGTATGTGTAATCCACTTGATGATCCGGTGCTCCTCCACAGAGGCACAACCATTGGTAAATTCAGTGAAACATCGCCGGCTGATGAGATTCATCCACTCCAAAACAACCCAAAACATCCGTCCATCTCTGCTCTTGGTTCTTCTCCTGCTACGCGAAAGAAGCTCGGCACTGACCAGAACAATGATTCTCTCAATTTTCGAAGTCTGCCTAGCCCTGCCCTTTCAACAGATGAGAATACTCAGTTAAAAGCCCTTCTGGAGGAGTATTCAGACATATTTGCTTCTTCCAGTCTTGATTTAGGCCATACGTCCATTGTTAGACATGAAATAGACACAGGGACAGCACAGCCAATTAAACAAGCCCCTTACAGAGTCTCCCAATCTCAAAAGTCAGACATCGAAAGGCACATTTCTGACATGTTAGAACAAAACATCATTGAGGAGTCCGCAAGCCCATGGAGTTCACCTGTTGTACTGGTAAAGAAAAAGGATGGAACAAGTAGATTTTGCGTCGATTATCGTAAACTGAATGCAGTCACAAGAAAGGACAGTTTTCCACTGCCCAGAATAGACGATGCAATAGATTCTTTACGCGGAGCTAAGTATTTCACTACCCTCGATATGCAGTCTGGGTATCACCAAGTGGCCATGCACCCAAACTCAAAGGAGAAAACTGCCTTTATCTCCCATGCTGGCTTGTATCACTTCCATGTACTTAGCTTCGGTTTGACAAATGCGCCTCCGCAGTTTCAACGTCTCATGTCACGTGTATTGCTTGGTTTGGAATGGAAGATTTGTTTAGTGTACATCGATGACGTCATCGTATTCTCGTCCACATTTGAGGAACACATACATCGTTTGCGTCTTGTGTTTGATCGATTCCGTCAAGCAAACTTGAAGTTAAAACCAGCAAAGTGTCATTTCGCTCAAGCCTCAGTCAATTACCTTGGCTTTATTGTATCTTCAAAAGGAGTATTGCCGGATCCCGCCAAGCTAGCAGCAGTTGATTCATTTCCTGTACCAAAGTCCGTTAAAGAAGTTCGCAGCTTCCTTGGGCTGTGCAATTATTATCGCCGTTTCGTCGAAAAGTTTGCCTCGATCGCTTCGCCGTTGAATCGTTTAACTCGTAAGGACGTCTCTTTTGTGTGGACGCCTGAATGTGAAGAAGCATTCGTCGAACTAAAACGCCGTTTATGTTCACCACCCATACTGGCCTATCCCGATTTTCACCAGCCATTTCACCTCTACACAGACGCCAGCCAATCAGCTATCGGCTATGTTTTAGGACAGGTTATCGATGGCAAAGAAGTAGTGATTGCTTATGGAGGTCGAGAGTTAAATAGTGCAGAGACACGCTACAGTACTACGGAACGTGAAGCCTTGGCAGTCGTCGAGGGTATTAAGAAGTATCAGCCGTACCTGACAGGTCAAAAGTTTTTTGTACATACCGATCATGGGAGTTTATCATGGCTTATGCGAGTGAAGGATCCTACCGGCCGACTTGCCCGATGGGCCTTACGTCTCCAGCAACACGATTTCGACATCATTCACCGTTCAGGAGCTTCTAACGGTAATGCTGATGCCCTGTCTCGACGCCCGTACGCCGCTGCCGCAGATTCCTCAAGCAAGAGTTCGTCTGATGCTGCTTATCCAGTCGCCGCCCTTGATCCTCCTTGTCCACAGCCGTCCACCCTCTCTACCTTACAACGCCAAGATCCTGAACTGTACGCAATCATCGCCTACCTTGAATCCGCCACACTTCCCATTGAAGACAGCCATGCCCGCTCTATTCTTTTGTCGATTGATTCATTTTATCTTAACGAAGACGGGATTCTTTTTCATTTATGGACCCCAGGGAAACGGCACGTTAAGTCATTAGTGAGCCAAGTCGTCATTCCTGCATCGTTACGACACGAAATCTTGGTAGCATGTCATGATGACCCCACTGCTGGACATCTAGGAATCTTTAAAACGTATGAAAAAGTGCGCAGCCGATACTACTGGAATGGAATGTACAAGGACATCGAACATTGGTGCAAATCATGCATTGACTGCGCGATGAAGAAGATCCCACGTGGAAAGCACAAGGCACCGCTACTTCCCATACCAGTAGATGGAGCATTCGATCGCGTTGCAATGGACATTCTTGGTCCGTTTCCGGTTTCTCACGACGGAAATCGTTACATCATAGTCTTCTCGGACTATTATACGAGATGGCCTGAAGCCTTTGCTTTGCCTTCCGTAGAAGCACCAAGACTTGCTGAATTAATCGTCAATGAGATCGTCGCGCGTCATGGCGCACCACGAACATTACTGTCGGATCGTGGCCCGAACTTCCTCGCCTCCATCGTTAAAGAAGTCAGCAAGATTATGAACATACGTCGAACACATACTACGGCCTATCATCCTCAGACGGACGGACTGGTAGAGCGTTTCAATGGTACCCTGGCGGAAGGCTTGTCAATGTACGTCAGCACTCATCAGAAAGACTGGGACAGACATTTGCCGATGATTCTCTTTGCTTATCGTGTCTCGCCCAGTGCAACCACGGGAGAATCGCCATTTTATTTGCTTTATGGTAGAGAACCACGCCTACCGATTGACACCGCGTTACTGTTACCAGACGACAATCTGTCATCATCTGTTTGGGAGCTACGTGCTCGCATCGTAAGAAACTTGGAAGAAGCAGAGCAAATCATCAAGTCTAACACAGAGCTAGCCCAACAAAGAATGAAAAGTCATTACGATCAGCGAAGTGCAGAAGCACCGTACGATATTGGAGCGAAAGTATGGGTCTATACGCCCAAGACACGAAAGGGATTGTCGAAGAAACTGACTCATCATTATCACGGCCCTTACCGCATTGTGTCGAAGTTGTCGCCGGTGCACTTTAAGTTGCGAACGCTTGACAATAGACCCGTTTCTGTTCCGGTTCACGCCAACCGCCTCAAGCCGTGTTATGATGCAACCGATCGCCCAATCGTTCCGCCAGCCTCGGAAATCGACGACTTGCACTTGAACGATGTGGATCTCCCAGAAGAGAGTTTCCTAGAACAGAATGAGCAATTGACTGATGAGCAGCCGCAAGAACAAGAACAAAACATCGAAAAACCGTTCAATGAACCTATGATCACTCGCCCTGAAGATCGTTTTCAGCCGCACGAGATAAAGACTAGTCGCTGGATCAAGCCAGGAGGCTTGTCTTAAAGGGGGGTGCCATGTTGTGATACAGGGCCTCCCACTTGATAAACATTACGTTCAATTAACAATTTTGCTGACTATTTTCGCTGAATATTCTGGAACATTTGATTAAACATTACGTTGCAGTTTTGTCACCGAACATTGCAGAACTTCCTGCGAAGATGATGCAAGAACTGTTTACGTGGCACAAAGTGATGCAATGCGAACTATGATTGGACGATATTTTTGGGACAAACTTTTGATTGGTTAATGTAAATTTTTATCCTTATTAGGTTTTGCTTTGTTCAAGTTTCATACAAAATTAGGTTGGTGGCTTCGCGAAGAGTTGAGTTGAGTGGAGTTCAAATCAAAGTTGAGTTGAAGAGTCGAAAAGTCGAAGAGTCGTAACAGTCGAAAATTGCCGTTAAAAGTCGAAGAACAAGTCGTAAAGTTGTCGTTAGCCGTTAACGTCTCCAAAGCCGTTAAAGTCGTTAAAGCCGTTAGTTGTCGGAGTCGAAGCCGAGAAAGACTCTAGGATTTGCTTTGTATTAGTTAACATAGGTAGGTTTGCCGTTATAGCGTCTGGTGTATGAAAAACGGTGAAGTGGAAAAGTGAAGCTGCCGCCAAAGTCTGTGTCTTCAATCCAGAGTCCTGTCTTTGAAGGTCGTAAGTTTGTCCTCTTTTCACAATATTATTATTCTAGTTTCTTAGTCGTATTTACTCACGCACTTTAGTTAAGTCACACAGCAACGAGTGATTTAACAATATATTACAGCGGAACAAAGATCTTTAACGACTTGCCACTTCATCTGAAAACTGAGAAGTATTACATTCATTTCAAGAAAGCTTTGAAGGAACATTTTATAGATTAACTTTGTATTTCTTTTTCATGGACAAATTTTGTTGAATATGACATTTAACCGGTTATTGATAATTTTTGACGTTTTTAAATGATTTTTGTATCTTCTTCCTTAAGTATGACAATTTTTCTTTAGCTTTTTAATTTTATGCAGGGCTTCTCTTAATAGCAGTTATACTTATAGCTGATTGAATCACCCTGTGAAAATATCGTATTATTATTATTATTATCATTATTATTATTATTATTATTATTATTATTATTATTATTATTGTGTTTGTTCTCAGGTATGTTCATGTTCCTGGTGGATGTTATATGCATAGCGGGCTACTGCCTGCAGCCATGGCTATCATGTATAGTCTTCTTCTTCTTATCCTTAGCTATTCATTACTTTTTTTATGATCCTAGCTGATCCAAGGAGGCATCCTTTCTGCAGCAGTGCAACTGGACAGTCTATACCAATCTGTTCTATCCAGGAATCGATCCTTTCTGTCACTGTTCCTAAAGCTCCAATTGCTATGGGTACGATGGTTACCTTCTTCATGCTCCAAATTCTTGCAAGTTCGTATTTGAGTTCGTCATAGTTCGATAATTTCTCTTCTTCTTTCACTACTATACGCGAGTCAAAGGGGCATGATGGATCAATGATGAGACATGTTTTATTTACTTTATCTATCACAGTTATATCTGGTTTGTTGTGATTCAGTTTCTTATCCGTTTGAATGGAGAAGTCCCACAGAATCTTACAGACATCCGACTCCAATACCTTCTCTGCATTGTGGGTGTACCACATCTCATCCCTCTCGAAGCCCCATTTTTCACATAACTTCCAGTGGATCATCCTGGCTACTTGGTCATGTCTCCATTTCTTATATTCGTTCTGTGCTAAACTTGGGCACTCTGCTACTATGTATGCTATTGTTTCATCAAATTTTCCACACATTCGACACATTGATGATATATCCTCTTTATGGATGTGTTTGCGGATGTTGTTGGTTCGTATGGCTTGATCCTGTGCAGCTACAATTGTACTTTCAGTTTCCTTTTTCAGATGGCCCTTTTTCAACCAATCCCATGATCTTCTTCCGCAGACTTCCTTAGTTGCCTTCTCAAACTGTCCGTGCAATGGCTTACTTCTTCTCAATTCGGCATGTTCCTTCTGTATTCCTTCCTTGTCTTTCTCCCCCTTGCCAGCTTTCAACACTTCCTCCTTTCCAACAGCAAGTATCAGCTTCTCCTTACTCTGTTCGACGTATCTTAGTAAACTTTCTTTTTCCATCCGTACGCAGTCTTCGATACCAATTAACCCTCTGCCTCCATCTGCTCTTCTCAGGTACAATCGATCAATATCAGCTTGGGGATGGTGGGCTCCATACATGGTTAACAACTTTCTCGTTTTTCGGTCCATTTGCTGCAGTTCTGCCTTTGTCCAGTCAATTATCCCAGCCCCATACCTTATGACTGAAACAGCCCAGGAGTTGATTGCTGTGGTGATATTTCCTCCGTTTAACTTTGATCCTAAGATCTTCCTGATTCTCCTTATATATTCCTTACTCACAGTTTCTTTCATCTCTCCATGTTTGATTCCATCTGCTTCCAAAATACCAAGGTATTTATACCCTCCTCCCTCTTCAATTGATTTCATTGTTTCTCCATTTGGCATATCTATTCCTTCACTTCTTTCAAATCTCCCTCTTTTCATAACTAGCAATGCACACTTTGTCAATCCAAACTCCATTCTAATATCATCTGAAAATATTCTTACAGTATGAATAAGACTTTCTAATTGCTTTTCATTCTTGGCAAACAGTTTTAAGTCATCCATAAACAATAGGTGATTTAATTCTCCATTTCCTTTTCCAAGATCGTAGGCTATTTTTACATCCCGCAGTATCAGACTTAGTGGTATCATTGCAATCATAAATACAAGAGGAGACAAGCTATCTCCTTGGAAGATCCCACGTCTAATTTTGACATTCCCTAATATCCTATCTCCAGCTGTTAACTCTGTGTTCCACTTTTGCGTACTTTCTTTCACCAGGTTTCTCACATTGTCTGCTATACCAAACATTTCTAAAGTTTTCCCGATCCAGCTATGTGGTATCATATCATAAGCTTTCTTATAGTCCACCCAGGCCACTCCTAATCCTGTGAGTCTGATTATAATAATAATAATAAATAATAATAATAATAATAATAATAATAATAATAATAATAATAATAATAATAATAATAATAATAATAATAATAATAATAATAATAATAATAATAATAATAATAATAATAATAATAATAATAATAATAATAATAATAATAATAATAATAATAATACTAATAATAATAATAATAATAATAATAATAATAATAATAATAATAATAATAATTATTATTATTATTATTATTATTATTATTATTATTATTATTATTATTATTATTATTATTATTATTATTATTATTATTATTATTATTATTATTATTATTATTATTATTATTATTATGTTCATTTTTCACAGTTAAAACTGGACGTGTAAGCTTGAAATCAAATTGCAACACGCAAAATCAGATTTCAAGTACTTTTCGTAAAATCCTTGCTGTTCCTAGCAATACTGTCTTTTGAATTTGAGCTGTCTTGATCGAAATTCCAATTTCCTTGATTCGGCTTTCCAACATTGTTGGCACAGTTCCCAATGCACCTATCACAACAGGAATTATTGCAACTTTGACATTCCACAATTTGCTGACTTCTCTCGCTAAATCCCTGTATTTGTCAATCTTTTCATCTTCCTTCTCGGCTACTTTATTGTCGCCAGGGCATGCTATATCTATCAATTGGCACTCTCTTGTTTCTTTGTTTACAATTGTGATGTCAGGTCTCCTAGCACCGATCACTCGATCAGTTTGAATTGTGAAATCCCATAATATTTTACATTTCTCATTTTCCATTACACTTTCAGGCTCATGATCATACCATTTATCGACATGATCTAAACCATTTTTCTTGCACAGCTCCCAATGAACTGCTTTGGCTACGTTGTCGTGTCTGATCTTGTATTCCGTCTGGGCAAGCTTCTTGCACTGACTTATGATATGAGTTACTGATTCGTCTCCTTCCTTGCACATCCTACACTTAGGGTCATCACGACTTTTATCAATCTTTGCTTTGATTACGTTTGTTCGAAGTGCCTGATCTTGAGCAGCTATCAAAAGACCTTCAGTTTCTTTCTTTAGGTTCCCGTTGGTAAGCCATATCCAAGAATCCTTACTAGCTATATTCTCCGTCTGCCTCAAATGTTGCCCGTGTAATGCTTTTTCTTTCCACACCGCTTTTCTCTCCATTTTCATTCTCCGTTTGAAATCTTCTTCATTCTCACTAGGTGTATCTATTTCTCTTCTTGCTGCGATTATCAATCGTTCATCACTCTCGCTTATATATCTTTCAAGTCCCAGTTTAGCAAGGTCAATACAATCTTCTACTGCAATTAATCCTCGACCACCCTCTTTCCTTTGTAAATACAATCTGCAGACACTGTCTCTAGGATGTAATGCCTTTTGCATTGTCATCATTTTTCTTGTCATTCTATCCAAGGTCCGTAATTCCTCCCTTGTCCATTAAATGAAGGGAGCTGAATACCTTAATGAGGAGACTGCCCACGTGTTGATAGCTTGCACCATATTTCTTCCGTTCAATTTTGATTGTAAAACTTTCCTCACCCTACGTCTGTACTCATTTCTTAATTTTTCTTTCATCTCTTTTTGCTTTACTTGATCGGATTCAAGAACACCCAAATATTTATATGAACAATCCTCATTCATTGACTTGATTCTGTTTTCATCTGGTAGCATGATCCCGTCAGATGTTATCACCTTTCCTCTTTTAACAACGATTGTAGCACACTTATCTACCCCAAACTGCATCCCAATGTCACTGCTGAACACATGAACTGTCTGTATCAAAGAGTCTAATCCTTTCTCATTCTTGGCATACAGTTTGAGATCGTCCATGAAAAGAAGATGGTTTATCTTTTCCCTATTTCGAAACTCGTATCCATGACGAACGTTCCTCAGGACCATTGACATTGGGGTCAACGCCAACACAAACAAAAGTGGTGACAGCGAATCTCCTTGAAATATTCCCCTCTTTATCTGGACATCCCCGAGGCTTTCATCCGCAAGATGTTAACTCTGTTCGCCATGTTTTCATACTATTTGATAGCAGTTTCTTCACGTTGTCAGCAATTCCAAATATTTCCAAACACTCCTCCAGCCATGAATGTGGGACCATGTCGTAGGCCTTTTTGTAGTCAACCCATGCCATGGCAACATTTTTCTTTCTTTGCTTCACTTCTTTCATTAGCATTTTATCAATAAAAAGCTGGTCGTGCGTTCCTCTTGACTTCTTGCGACATCCCTTCTGTTCATCTGGCAAAAGGTCCCTACTTTCTAAGAAACTGTACATGCCATCAGCAATAATCCCAGTGAGCAACTTCCAAATTAATGGAAGGCAGGTAATTGGGCGATAATTGCTGGCCACATTACCCTTACTCTTGTCTTTCATAATGAGGGTTGTGCGCCCTTTTGTCATCCAGATCGGTACATATCCATCATTCAAACACCTATTTAGCTGTACCATGATTCTATCATGCAGAACTGTGAATTTCTTTAGCCAGAATCCCTGAACCAAATCAGGGCCTGATGCTTTCCAGTTAGGAAATTTCTGCAATATCTTCTTCAGTTGAGTCTCTGTTATTTCTATATTGTCTTGACTGTTGACTTCTACCTCCTGTTTAATCTTATCAATCCATTCAGCTGATGCATTATGTTTTGCCTCTTTGCTCCAAATATCAGTCCAGAATGCCTTAGCTTCCTCTTTATTTGGAACTTCGTTCGATCTTTCTTCTCCATTAATCTCCTGATAAAACTTACTTTGATCTTCTTCAAAAAGCCGGTTCTGCTTGAACTGCTTGATTCTCTCTTTGTACCTTCTTACTTTCGCAGCTTTGGCGACGATTCTCTGTTTTAATTCATCAATTACACATTTAACTCCTATCTCTCTCAATCGATATTTCTCCTGCAGGTCTTCTCTGTGACGGGTTTTTGACAGTTTTCCCTCTTTCAGTTGTTGTAATCTACTTAAATCTCTCCTTAGTTGCTGTATTTGTCCTTCTAACCTCCTTTTCCACCAAGGGTCGTTATTATTATTATTATTATTATTATTATTATTATTATTATTATTATTATTATCATTATTATTATTATTATTATTATTATTATCATTATTATTATTATTATTATTAATATATCAAAATAAGTAAACTAGTGCCGAGGCTGTTTTTGAAATGGTTGATCACAAGATGAAAAATCGAAACTGGTTAAAATATTTTAGTTTGCATGAATTATCCTCGCGATACATCTACTGCTTCTGGTATAATGTTAGCTTTATCAATCTGACCGATGTAACTTCCAAAAAATCAACGAAAGCAGTTGTCAGTCATTGAAAATCATATGTCGGACGGACAATTGTTTTTCAAGAAACAAATTAACTCCACTCACGTAGCATGAATTATCTTTCTTTTACTATGTAAAGCTTATCATTCTTAATTCAGAATTGAAATATCTAGGTTGTAAGTTTTTCTTCAGCAGAGAGATGCAGTTACAAAGCAGCATGATGTCCGTCCGACATAAAAAACAAATGGGAAAGTTGTCATTCTAGGACGCTGATGGCATTCAGCATTCAGTAGCAATTTTTATTATCTCTAAATGTGGCTGCCTTTTCATCAAAAACAAGGAAAATTGTCTACGGAATTTCGCACAAGAATATTTTCATTGAGAAAACCTATGTCCGTCCGACATGTATTAACAGCATACCATATTAAAGAAGAAAATGATGCCAAGATTCGATCCGATCACGAAGCATTTAGATACCTAAACTTAAAGCAATGTCCATCCAACGCCTAATCGAATAACAAAACCTAACACACTAACAGTGGTGGCTGTGGAACAAAAATCTGGCAGAAGTCATAGAAAGTCATGAAAGCCCCAAAGATACCCACGACATTGCAGGCACATAATGTTGAACGTCTCTACAACAAAGATCAAGTCTGTTTGCTTCGGCTTTACCAGAAAGCATCAGATGCTTTTCCATTTCACACACAATGGTACCGAAAAGCAAATGATCCAGAAGTGTCCGGTCACTTGGACCAAAACCTTGGGGATGATCATTGCAATCATTGCCCTGCTGCCTATGCAAGAGATGATGGCTTTCGATGGCTCCGCCGTCCCATCTGCAAGTGTTGGTTTCTCGAGGAATGCTTTCATCTTTAAGGAAAGGACTGACTGTTGATTGTTCTCATTTCCATTCAAGCATTGTTAGAACTATGAAGTTTTTATTTCCTCTTCCCTGACCAGTTCGAAAATATGTCGGACGGACATGTTGGTTACATTGCTTAGTATCTTACAGTGCCGATTTATAGTTTAAAAGCTATTTACTTATCATCACAAGGCCTATGCAACCTCAAATGTCGGCCATTGAAAGCAGATCTTCTTTTTCTGGACACTTTAAGAGCAAGATGCCCAACACTGAAATTCATGTCGGACGGACAAGCAAATTAATCTCTCGCTGTAGCAGAGCAATGTGTGTATTACATTGTTTGAATATGTCTTTTCATAGCATATCGGTATCCTGCATCGTTCTATGGTAATCAAGTGAATAAATATCACATGTTGGTTTTGCGTTGCATTTTGGTCCTTCCGACATGTCCGTCCGACACACCTGTTTTGGTTTCAAATATTTAATTATAAAGAGTAATATGATTCTGTTAACATCTTTTTGATTTGCTGTCAGTATGTTGAATTTGTGTCTTCGTTCAGAAATTGATTGGGTGTATTCTTGATGTTTATAGTTTTGATAGAATTTTACGTGAAGTATGGTTTTCCTTCGAACGCCTACTCTATCTCTGTCCGTCCGACTCTGCCTTGCTCCGTCAAACTTTGGTAACACAATGAAGTGCTTTGAATTCTGCATCTGGGCTTGCTACAGAGCTTACCGAGCTCTGCATGTCAAAAGCAGGCATTTACCACCCAACGTCCAGGAAACTTTTAATCAAGGCTCAAAGTATCGATTGTCCGTCCGACATAATCGCTGAATTAAAAGATAGCCTCTGCCCTTCCTTTCTAAACTGACACAAAACTGGCACATATAAACTTCACTCGCTTCCCTGGAGTCGTTTGAAAAGAATAGACCCATTCAGGGCGAATTTTTTCCGATCTATCTGCCTCCTGAAAAATTCCCATATATCGGCAACGAAAACTAGCAAGATGTTGCGATGAATGTTAGAATTTAATCTTAAAAGGTTGGCATGAACTTTGAAACAGTTCAACAAGATATCAATTGTGCAAAAGTGGAAAAATACAAGCTGACCCATTAAACCCAATGTCCAGCGCGAACGGAAGATTTGACGAATTTTACAAGTCCACGGAAAATAGCCTGCCCGAAAAGCTTCATATTTTTTAGAAATATCCTCTTTAACAAAACACAGGCAAAGAATATCATGAAGAAAAGTGTCAGCAAATCATTTTCATTGGATTTTTGAAAAATATCAGATACAGGAGCCTTGTATTTCACGTAAAAAAGGAGCGTGTGATTCTGATGAATAACAATATTAGACCCTTTCAAGGCAAAAGTACTCTACTCAGTATGGCAAAATCCCTCGACGAAATGAACAATTTTCCAAGAACAAACACTTCAAAGATATCAAATATTCTGTTCTGAAATCAACAAAAATGCTCGAATTGTGATTTGTGAAGCCACCGTTAACGGAAACATTGCAATTGATACTTTTTCGATTGCCCAAACTGCAGGGTATCTCAAAATAAATGTTCGATGTTTGATCAAATATTGAAAAATAACGATAACATGAACAGACTCATGGAAACAAAACACTGTCTCTAAGATCATGAAATAATTTTAGAGACAGGAATCTTGCAAGTTGGTTTAAAATTCACTGAGTTGCGAGCTATCAAGGATCAAGAATATGCAATATCTGAAACCAGAGACCCCCAGATTACTTGTCATGCAAAAAACCTCGAAGACCGAGTTAAAGAAGCTTGTCTAATGCCATACCTCTCGTTGATATTATAGCAATCTTTATAGGAGTTCCGAAGTAATTTAGTCCTTGTGATCCTTGCCAAAATTTGCTTAACATAAATACATGTCCAAAAACAGTGGTCGAATAAAAGCATAATCAACGAAAGATTGAATCTGCTTCCTCCAAGCATCCATATGCTTGAAAGTTAGGTTATAAAAAACCTGTTCAAATCCCATTTGGTCCGCCCTAAAACAATTGAGAAATTGCAGGAACGATGGTCTATGAGATTTTTACCAAAAATGCCATCTCGAAGCCTCTGGTTTCAGTTTCGCAAAGGCTTGTAGCTCCTTAAATTGTTAGCGGATTTTCAAAAATTAATCTAAAATCGCAAGAAAATGGTCACTTGACCAGTGTCCAATCAGCTCATCGCTAATTTTAGAATTCAATTAAACTTCAAATAATGTTTTTGGGACACCCTGTATATAAAGCAACATCCTTTTCACCATTCTTCGATCAGTCGAATGATGTTGGAGAAATTGTCTGTTTTCTGACGAGAGTGAATTTGTGAAAAAGCATCTCACTTGGAGCGGGAGGCCAGAGTTGCCTGTTAAATCCTTTCTCGAAAACTCAAAAACGTGGTACTTTTAGATTTTGGTTCGATTGTGATCTATCTTGATATTTTTTAATTAGTCTTAGCTAGTCTCTGTTTAAATTTTTGTTTATGGCTTAAACTTATTCTTAGAGATATGATGATTCGCGTGTTGTGAGTTGTCATTTTTAGGTTGGCTTTTACTTATACTTTGGGAGTTGCGCGTTGCCAGTTGCGAGCTGCAAGTTGGCTTTCCATTATATACACTTAATTCCACTCTCTCGTTCTAATTTTAGATTCTAGCCAAATTTTCTAATGATGTTTTTAAGTGAATTCTTCTTCTCTTGAAGGAACGGGTTGTATTTTGAATTTCAAAGCCTGCGTAGGCTGCAGACTCCATTTTGGAAGATTAAGAGAAAATTATCTGAAAAGCCAAGAGACAAAGAAATTTGATCATTTAAGCATGAATTTTGACAAGACGCGCAAAATGTCTTGATACTCTCCAAAAAATATCTAACATCGAAGCTGGCATCCAAATAAGGTGAAGGTGAAGTCGCTTGTTTCAGCGCCATCGCTGGGATCGCAGACATAGAGCAGAGCTAATCGAGTCCACGGCCCCTTGTCATGTCGCTCAAGTTGTTGGGCCCTACCGGGATTCGAACTCATTCATTTCATTTCATTTCATTTTATAATCTTTATACAGGGTAAAACATTCAGCAAACTGGTTGACAATGTTCCCTGATAGAAAATACTTACGAAAGAAAAGAATCTAAATTTACACATAAATAAAAAATAAAACTACAATCAATAAGATCTATACAGCTATTAGCAAAGTGTATAAAAAATTGTAGAAATGATCATGATATTGTAGAATTTGATGTGAGAGAGAATTAGCTAGATGCAAGGTTTGCTATGCTTTTTTTGAAAGTTTTCAATGTCGGGGACAATTTTGATTCTAGGCTGAGACAATTCCGCATTGTCGCGCCTTTATATGAAAAGCATTTTTGGCCATTTGCAGATTTTCGCATGGGAATTTCTAAATCAGATCTGGTATTGCGTAATTCTCTCTTACTTCTATCCAAGAGTCTTGAGAACATTTCTGTAAGGTAAGTGGGAGCCAGATCATTGATAGATTTGTATACCATACTCAATGTCTCAATTTGAATATTTTCACTAACAGTGAGGCATCCAAGTTTCTTGATGATAGGCTTTGCAGAAGCATCATATCTACTGTTAGTAACTATTCTAACAGCCCGATTTTGAAGTTTTTGTAGTTCGTTTATTGCTGTGGTGCCACAGCTTCCCCATACAGGGCAGCAATATCTAAAATATGGTTCTACAAGACTTTTATACATGCTTTGTATTGTGAGAAGAGGGAGATACTTTTTGGAGTATTTCAACATCCCTATTCCTCTGGAAACTTTTTTCTTAATAGTAGAAATTTGTTCTTTTCAGTTCAAGAGTTGATCAGCCATTACTCCTAGATATTTTGCCTGCTTTATGATAGAAACAGTTTCTTCCCCTACATTAAAGAGAGGCTTTACTCCCCTACCTTTTCTATGTCGTTTAAACGCTTCCTAACACCTATCACAAGACTTTGTGTCTTGGTCAAATTTAGGGACAATTTGTTTGCATTAAGCCAAGATTTAAGATATCCAAGGTCCTCGTTGACGCATTCATTAATCAAGGGAATGGACTTTGAAGAGATTGAAAGGCTTGTTTCATCCGCGTAGATGTTGACTTGTGAGTGTCTCAAAGAGAAGTGAAGATCATTTACGTATTTTATGAAAATTGATGAAAAGTAGAGGTCCTAGGCAAGAGCCCTGAGGAACTCCAGTCGTTATTGATTCAAGATCTGAAAGCTGCCCATTTACCTTACAGCACTGCTTTCTATTAGTTAAATACGTGCTGAACCAGCGTATTTCTTTGTTTTAACCCCATAATGCTCCAGTTTCCGTATAAGGATGTCATGGTTCACCGTATCGAAAGCCTTCTTTAAATCAATGAAAGTAACGGCTGTATATTCATTGTCCTCTAAATTGAGGTACCAATCATTGGTACATTTTAAGAGACAGGTCAGTACGGAATGTAGTAACCTGAAACTAGATTGTTGTGAGAATAGAAGTTTATTCACATTTAGAAAGCCGTAAAATTGATCATAAACCAGTTTTTCAAAAAGGCGAGAGATGACCGGTAAAACGGATATAGGGCGATAGTTTGAATTCTCGTCTTCTGAGCCATCCTTGTAAAAAGGTGTGACCCTAGCTATCTTCCATTCATCTGGAAAAATTCCAAGAGACATTGACATGTTAAAGAGCCGACTCAGAGACCCGGCCAAAACAGGCATCCCGACTTTAAGAAAAAAGCTTGAGATACAATCAAGGCCAGAGCCCTGAGAGGTCTTGAACTTTTCCATAGTCTCAATTAGCTGCTTAGGTGTAACAGGTGCAAAGCTGAAAGTGGCATTTTTAGGAGTTACAATATATTCATCATTTAAAAGGGGATTTTCAGCCTCAGGTATGTCATTGCTCAGTTTTTCTCCAACAGTGCAAAATAACTGATTCATCGAGTTAGAAATTTCTTTTCAATCGAAATATTATTACCATCGACCCTTAAAGATTGGATTGTCGTCGTTTTCGATCGTTTATTTATATCTTTGTTGATAGTAGACCATGTTTCCTTCACATTACCTTCCGCTTCTTGTATTTTGTTTGTGAAATATGTCTTTTTAAGATCGGCATTCATCCTATTTGCTTTATTTCTTACTTGCCTATAAATGCGGCCATAAGGATTTCAGATTTTGATTTGACTGCAGCAACCTTCAGTTTGTCCCTCCTTCAAACTAGACGACAGCCAAGGGCTATATCTTTCAGAAACTCGCTTTTGCATCAAGGGGGCATGAGTTTCTATGATTAACGAAAGCATACTAATCCCCTTTTCAACTATTACATTAATATCTTAAGAGCAATACAGGATACTTGACCAATCATAGGCAGAGAGATCCCGAAGGAAAGCTTCCTCATTGAAGTTTTTCATCTGCCTAGTATATATTTGTTTGTGTTTTCGTTCAGTACCACCTAGGTGCTTCCTTACTGTATACACGAGATAATGATCGCTAATGGCAGTCCTCACGACACCGGATTTTGAAATGTTTCTTACATTACTGACAGCAATATGATCTATCAAAGTGGAAGTTTGTTCGGTTTCACGTGTCGGTTCGGATATCGGCTGCGTCAGGCCGAAAGAATCATACATATCTTTGATGTGTCTAGCATTACCTGAAAACATTGGTGCTGATCCATTAGTTGAGTTAGGATTTTCCGAAAGGTCACAGTTTGCATCTCCTAATAGAATTATCTCCTTCCCCTCCAATTCTAAGAAACGCATGACTTGTTCAAGCTGGTCAAAAGTATCTATCGGATCGCTGGGAGGCCTATACCACGAGAGAATTATAAAGGGTGCAGCTCTGAGGGGTGTAATCTCGACCCCGATCATTTCCAGTGACGTTTTCGGAATATCCTCTTTTACTTTAGATTTGAAACTGTCTCTACAATAGAAGGCTACTCCTCCCCCATGGCGAGTTCTATCAAAGCGTATGAATTTGTATCCATCAATTTTGAATAGATTATCGGGTAATTTGTCACCAATTTTAGTTTCATTTAACGCTAGAAAGTCAATGCCCCGACTTTTAAGTAGGTGTTCGATTTCATCTACATGTGGAAGTAGACTGTTAATGCTTAGAGAGGCAATCACCATTCCTTTTCTGGTGCCCAGTTTATCAGAACTGCCATTATTATCAATTACGTTTGGTGGAGTGACCAGATTCACATGTGTTCTCTCAGAAGGTCTATCATCAATGTTATTACCACCCTAGGTAACGTCTGCTCAGTAACGTGGAGGGTGCGGAGTATTGTGGAGGGTGCGGAGTAACGTGGAGGGCTTCATATTTCATATTTAATTCTTTTAAGGAGGGTTGCCCTTCAACTAGTTGATTTTCAAGGGGCCCTCCGAACTTAGGATTTTCATTCTTTTCATCCGATTTTCAAGGGGCCCTCCGAGCTATCATGAGTAACTACGGAAGGCTATCATGAGTAATTTGGAGGGTGCGGAGTTATGTGGAGGGCTATCATGAGTAATGTGGAGGGCCATCTTGAGTAATGTGGAGGGTGCGCAGTAACGTGGTGGGCTATCATTAGTAACTGTGGAGGGCTATCATGAGTAACTGTGGTGGGTGCGGAGTATTGTGGAGGGCTATCATGAGTATTGTGGAGGGCTATCATGATGTACGTGGAGGGCTATATTTGAGTAATGTGGAGGGTGCGGAGTAACGTGGAGGGCTATCATGAGTAATATGGAGGGTGCGGAGTAACGTGGAGGGCTATCACGAGTAACCGTGGAGGGCTATCATGATGCATGTGGAGGGCTATCATGAGTCATGTGGAGGGGGCGGAGTAATGTGGAGGGCTATCACGAGTAACGTGGAGGGCTATCATTGAGTAACCGTGGAGGGTGCGGAGTAACGTGGAGGGCTATCATGAGTAATATGGAGCGTGCGGAGTCATGTGGAGGGCTATCTCTGAGTAATGTGGAGGGTACGGAGTAATATGGAGGGCAGGATGGATAAACTTTAGCGGTTGCCGGGTTGTGTGGGCAGGCTCTCGGCCTAACCTTCAGTCGGTTTGTGCTGGCCATTGAAATACACGTGTAGTTAGCTTTAAAATGTGAATATTTGACAAATGTGAGAATTTTCAAGATGATTTGCCCAGAGTCAAGCGAATTTTGCCATGGAGGCCGATTTTGTTGATTTTTTAAGCAAGGCGCCTCTGAAAGAGAGCCCATCAAACCAATACCAGAGGTGTTTTGGAAAAATGCTATCGCAGAAATCTCTTCGATCTCAGTTTGTCAGGAGTGGAAAATATTGAATTATGGAATCTAAGCGAAGGCGAAGAGCCAACCTTGGGAGACATGGTAGGAGATTTCGCTGATCGCCCAGAATGTCAAGAAGAAACTACTGAACCAGAGTTTATTGAACTAATTAAAGCAGCTCTTCCTATGTTGAAAAGTGCTGGATTGTTGGGTGATTCTCTCTAATGCCTCCTCCGGAATGAGATACAGGAAAGAGACGCTTTTGTATTGAATTTTCGGCTATCTTCTTTTTCACGGGAAATGGTTGCGGTTTAGCCGAGGCATGAAGTTTAGTGGGCATACTTTATCAGAAGATGCAAACTGCACCCAAGGTCATTTCAACCCAGATGGCTGTCACATTAATTTTGCTGTGCCTTCCAATGCAATACTAAGGAAAAGCCTCGAAAAGAATGGATGCATACCTCGTAACCTTGATCCTGGAATCGTTACGCCTATGCTTGAGTCTCTAGCACAGCAGGTAAGGAGTCTCTAACTTAACAAGGACCTTCTGTGCAAAAGATCCTTTAAATGTTATTATTTGTTCATGAGAAACTGGTCCTAAATGGCCACTAATTTAAAACGATTTATAAAATACTTCGAAGCTGTTACAGAATCTTTATCAAGGAAGAAGCTTTGTCGATCAGAACTTTTGCAAGTTGGAAGGACGCAAAAATACTTTAAATTAGCTTTCCCAAATTGGCCAGAATGGACAATTTCTAAAATTTCCCTCCCTGAAGCTATGTTCTCCAACCTCACTGACTTTTACTAATTATATATTAGCTACATTTTGAAAATGAAATTTTTGAACAATACAATGGGTATCACGTGACAGATGATACTGCCATACTTGGGGGAACGTATTGATAAAAATTAATGTTTCTTATATTTGTAGCACTAGAATTAAATTCAAGCATTGGTTATTGTACTGTATTGGTTATTTGCTGATTTCTTTTAGATAGTGGCGTTTGATGGGCTGCCATGTTGGGTCATGTTGACAAATTTTGAAGGTTTTTCCGACAACTGTTCTTTAAAAATGTATAGAACTGCGTTATCCAGTACCTTCAAATCATTTTGAGCCACTTTTTGTAAATCTTTATGTTGAAAAACACGATTCGCAGTTTGACGACATAAATTTTTGGCATTTTCTCCCAAAATCCTTGGTCCACCTCCTTCTTCATCGTCTCTGTATCGCGTTAGTCCAACCCAGTTTGCACCAGAGAAAGATTGCGGTCGTTGCGGTAAGTTCAAACAACTGCTTTGCTCTTCGCTACAGAGGCCAGTTACGATAACCGGGTTGAGTCTGCTAAAACCAGGTTGATGAGGGCTCTGAAAACTGCTTTCTGTTCTTTTGCCTTTAATTGCGTTTGAAAACATTGCACAAATTTGCAATCAACTAAAAACAACTTCAGACTTTCGAACTTCCATAAACTGTGGCAAATTTGCATTCAATATTCAATGGAACTAGAGCATTAAGATCAAAGTTCCTCAAGAACTGTTGCGGACAACGAACCAACATTAATTAGAAACTCCATTAAAGAAATACAAAAAGATATTTGAAATGTTCACTATACAGGTTTCCCTTGCGATTATCGAAAGTATCCGCTTCGGAGTAATCAACGATGAGTGTATTTCAATGGCCAGCACAAACCGACTGAAGGTTAGGCCGAGAGCCTGCCCACACAACCCGGCAACCGCTAAAGTTTATCCATCCTGCCCTCCATATTACTCCGCACCCTCCACATTACTCAGAGATAGCCCTTCACATTACTCCGCACCCTCCATATTACTCATGACAGCCCTCCACGTTACTCCGCACCCTCCACGGTTACTCAATGATAGCCCTCCACGTTACTCGTGATAGCCCTCCACATTACTCCGCCCCCTCCACATTACTCGTGATAGCCCTCCATGTGCATCATGGTAGCCCTCCACGGTTACTCATGATAGCCCTCCACGTTACTCCGCACCCTCCATATTACTCATAATAGCCCTCCACGTTACTCCGCACCCTCCACATTACTCAAAGATAGCCCTCCACGTACATCATGATAGCCCTCCACAATACTCATGATAGCCCTCCACAATACTCCGCACCCACCACAGTTCCTCATGATAGCCCTCCACAGTTACTCATGATAGCCCACCACGTTACTGCGCACCCTCCACATTACTCAAGATGGCCCTCCACATTACTCATGATAGCCCTCCACATAACTCCGCACCCTCCAAATTACTCATGATAGCCTTCCGTAGTTACTCATGATAGCCCTCCACGTTACTCCGCACCCTCCACAATACTCCGCACCCTCCACGTTACTGAGCAGACGTTACCTAGGGTGATTACGTCAGATATCTATATATATAAGGCAGGTAAACGATTATCCAATTAGCTTTGTTCTCTTTGTTCTCCATTGTGAATTTAACAATCAACACAATGGGAAGACAAAGGTGGCATTCGACTAAAAGACAACGGGACCATTCGATGTATGTCCTTGTTTATTCACTTTTTGATTGGCTGTAAAATCAATAGCTTTGGGGCTCACCAGGGCTCACGATGTCATGCGCTTCGGCCCTATTGTTTCCTGCACTGCTCTCAAAAGCCACCGCTAATTTGCATATTACGTCACCGAAATAGATCGTAAATGCGCATGCGACGTGGAGCCTTTTGGGGATTCCTTGACCTTCACAACTTTCCATGTCGTGTCCCTTGCAAATGACGAGCTGGATGTGCAAGAATGGCTTCCAATTACTGCAGAGACGATCACAGCTATGGTCGGCCTTTTTAGCAGGCCAAACTCAGAAGAGAGCATTATCAGATCAAAAGAAATTCGTAAACATTGCAGATGAAAGGTAAGGTAATGTTAGACAACATTTTCATTGCTGTAGACGCCTCTCAATCCTGATTGATTTGAAGGATTTTCCTCATTTGCTAGCTTTTAGGCCCCATGATGGCCATGCTATCTTATTGCTTGAAGCATCAGTTGATTGTCCTTATGACATGGTGGGACCTCAAAAGCAGTGGTGGCGCCAGGCCAGAGGCCAGTGTGCATTCAAATACCAGAATGCCCTCCCGCCACTGTGGCAGAGCAGCATGAAGGAACATTATCCGCCAGTGGTTTTGATGTGAAATTTATACTGTTTCAGCTGCTGGGAACTTCGGTTAATTATTTAACTAGAATTTTGGAGTATAGATTTCCATGTTATCCAATTGATGGTGGAAATTTGTGGCAGACAAAATTTTACAGTATGGAGCCTGTGGCCAGTCTGCATTCTTCGATTTTGGTGCGGGGAAGTACATTTTGGCGCATCTGTAGGTCGGGGAATTTTGTAAATTTTATTAAAATAACTGCTACAGATTGTGCTATTGCAGGTTATGGCGCGGCTGCGGCTGGAAGCGGTCGAAGTGGCGCGGGGAAGATCTTCCCCGCGCACTACAAAGAATGCAGACTGGGGCTATGGGCACCAGGGGGAGGGCTAGGGACCTACAGCCCCCTTCTCTAATTGATGGTGGAAATTTGTGGCAGACAAAATTTACAGTATGCAGACTATGGGCGCCAAGGGGGAGGGCTAGAGGGACCTGCAGCCCCCTTGGCTGTTGGAAGCATGTAGCCCCCCCATGTCGTAGGAAATTTCAGTTTCTGTTGGAGGAATTTTGCCAAATTGATGTACGCAAACTGCATTTTTTAGCCATTTCAGCCCCTGGTAGGAAGACTGTAGGAAGCTGTGGAAGCTCCTACCCCTCTGTCAGAAGATTTCTGGGCCACCCCTGCCTCAAAGTAGATTTATCCCAAACATTTCAAGAAGTATTTACAGCACAGGTTATGGAAATTTCACACAAAGCTGTTGTATCATAACATTTTTCTAAATTTTTTCCCAAAAATATGCATAACGCAGTGGTAGTAAAATAAATTGAAGGAGTAAGCTGCAAGTAAACTGTTAAAGGCGGTAAGAGTAAACATAGATACTCTGTTATGATATGCAAGAACATATTGTTGTAGCCTGCGTGCAAACTATACCCAGGGAAAAGGAATAGTCTGCGCAGCGCCGCTCGCTGTTGTGTAGTACGTGCTTCAGCATTTATGTGATAACAAAGAAAATGCATTGTTGCAACAGCCAATAATATCGCTTTCCTGCGAAAGAAGGAAGCAGTCAGATTTGAGAACGGCTATCATGTGATTAAATCTCAGGCTTCGCTTTGTGCTCTAAGCAATTTACATTAACAACACAATACTCTGGAATTTTAAGTACCCTACGGCAGATAATACACAAACGCTGAGTAGAAAGGGCCATTCAAAATGCAATTGAAATGAAATGCTGACTCATACAACACTTGATATTGAGCAGTGTTGTGCAGACTATACCTTTTCCTTGGGTATAGTCTGCACACAGGCTAATGTTGTTGTGGCTGCAGGCGGCAAGCTGCAAAAATTTGTACAGCTCATAGACAAAATCAGCTAAGGTTTGTTTATACCCATTTCAAATCATGTGATCAATCTCTTGATAAAGCATCTTTTGATTTCTCCGACAAATTTCATGCCATGCAAAATTGTGCAATGAACGCAAAAAGTAGCATAGTACCAAAAATTCCCATGGGCATGGTCATATGACTTGAAATGGGTAAAACAAACCTTAGCCGATTAGGTCTATTAATTGAAATTTTCCAAGCTGGCCTGGAGTAACCTCTCAAGTAGTATATATTACAAATAGCCAATTTTAAGAGTATCTAATTTCTACCCTCTTTGGTATAACTGCCACTTATAACAAACAGTTAGTTTCATATTTTAAAGATTGAGATGAGATTTTTTAATGCAAAATAGTATTTTGATGGCAAAAGAATTATGTGCGGTATGGAAACAGCTCATAAACAAACAGTTATTATTGAGGTGGGATGTGTAGTGGTGATCAGGAGATCATAAGTCCATTTTCATTATCAATTTCTATAATTCTAAAATTATGCATAATGTGTGCATATTATGCGATCTTGGTGGTCTAATGTGAATGCACCATTTACATTTTGCGCCATATGCAATATACAGTAACAATTTTTTGTCCTTCTTGATGATGAACATGAACATTGGTGTCCAAATTAATGTTCCATACAGTGCTCCCTTTTATTGATTGTTGAAATTCATGGAACAATGATTTCAAGATCAAAAGGTTTATATGGTTTATACCCTGTATTTAGGATTTTACTTTTTTCATTCCCTTTAGGTTCCTGGAGACCAGATTGGAATGCATTGCATGATTTGGCCTCTGCGTACTGATGAGTGAAAGAAAATGAAAGGTGCAAGCACAAGTAAAGTTTAAAGGCTGTGAGGGTAAAAATAGATCCTTATCAGATGCAAAGAACCTTTGTTGTAGCTGCAAGCTGCAAAGTTGTACACCTTATGAATGCAAGTTTTCTAAGCTGGCCAGCAGATCAGACTGCTACCTTGCTAAGGTTTCAGGGCACCCAATTTCTAGGCTCTTTGATATAAGAAACTTTAAGGAAAAGTGGGCTGTATTTTTCAAATGATAACATGGGATCATTTGATGCAAAATGAAGTATTTTGGTGTCAAAAGCATTATCTGGGGCTTATTTCTATTGAATTAGCAAGATTTTGATGTTACAATTAAGGTTGAGACAATAAACAAGCTATTATCACTGGAAAGGGGTGCTTCTTGGAATGATCATACTAGGATGCAGATCTTGGCAGTCTGATTGAAGTGCACAACTGCACCGCATATGGATTCCAGCCATAAGTTGACAACAATTGACTGTATTTTCCTTTGATCCAGTGTTAGAATTTATGTAACAATTATTTCAGGATGAGCCTGACAAAAATATACTGTGAAGAAGTTCCACTGACAAACTGAAACATGATGCAAAGTCAAGAACTCACTGCATTTCTTTTATTGTTACAATATTATGAAATAGATATATGCAGGTCAAGCATATGATGTGAGATGTAAGCTCATGGTACCAGCCACAGCACATTGATCAACTTTATTGTAAAATATTCTTTGAATTCTTAACATTTTCAAGAATCCTTCACTTTCTGAAGGAATTCTTCTTTCTGTTGTAAAATTTAAAGAACTGGACACTTCTGTGCATCACAAAAAGAGGTTTGTTTTATACCTGGTGCGGCAAAATGAAATTAATGACAATAATCTGTTGTATCAAATTGTTCAAATCCAAGCAAAAACAAATTAAAGATGCTATGTGAGCTGATTTTGTTGTGGTTCAGAAAAGGGCGGTAATAGACCATTTCGACAATTAAAATCAGAGACTGGGGAGAGCGGTTTGTTCTGGTAAATGGCGGATGCAGTTCTGGTAAATCACTGCCACGGAGTGAGCCTGTTAAAGTGAATAATGTAAACATGGCAATTGCTACTGCATAAGAACACAGCAATAGAGCTGTCAAAGGATGTAGTCAAATACCTGTCCATGCGAAATACATACAAACCTTCAATTTATCTCTATTCGCAACTGATTTCCTTTTCAACCTTTATTTCAGTGCTGCAAACAGCAATGCTTGCTTTGAGTTTAGGCCCTTTCCGCATAACTTGACGAAATACATGATATATTTGAAGTCTTTAAAATAAGAAAGCTTACCCTGACTGCAATTTTCAAGAGAATGCAATTCAACTGAAGTTTTTAACTTCAAATGTCCTTCTTGAATTCTATTAGAATTGACGGGAGGAAAACTTCAAACATAATTCGAATTTTCTTAATCTGCCGGTTGAACATACGTCAAAACTAATATTTCAAAACTGAAATTCTAAAACAGTGCCGATGCGGTAGCGATCCTCGCCACAGCTTGCAAAACTCAATGTTCTCATTGTATTCACTGCAATGACCCAACTATGCGGCATCCACTTACAAGAGCTATATCCGCCATTTACCAGAACAAACCGCTCTCCCCAGTCTCCGATTTCAATTGTCGAAATGGTCTATTGGTTCATACTGCAATGGATTATTTTGTCAAAATGCAAACAATCGTTCACTTGGCCAAATGTGCAGTCTTCCTATTTTCTTACTCTTTCAACTTACACCACAGAAACACTGCATGCAGGCTAGCGCACTGGGCATTTGCTGATGTTCATATGCTTATAGGCAGTTGAGGTGAATCACAGCCATTTTTGGGTGTGAATTGTGGCAAGAAAATATTATTGCTTTGTGAATGAACTTAAGAACATGACATTAATTTTAGAAACAGAAGGGGATGTCACAATCAACCTTCTAAACAACAGACTACACAAAATTTTCCACTTTGATGGATGCATAACAAGAAGTTTGCATCCACAATTACAACTATTTATTGTACATTCAGCATGGATTATGAGATATTCTTTGAAAGCCCTGCGCAGGAGCTAGGAATGTTGAAGCGCGAGCGAAGCGAGCGCTTAACTTCCTAGTCTACATATATAAGGCAGGTAAACGATTTTCCAATTAGCTTTGTTCTTTTTGTTCTCCATTGTAAATTTAACAATGAACACAATAGGAAGACAAAGGTGGCATTCGATGGAAAGACAAGGGGACCATTCGATGTATATCCTTGTTTATTCACTTTTTGATTGGCTGTAAAATCTATAGCTTTGGGGCTCACCAGGGCTCACGATGTCATGCGCTTCGGCCCTATTGTTTCCTGGACTGTTCTCAAAAGCCACCGCTAATTTGCATATTACGTCACCGAAATAGATCGTAAATGCGCATGCGACGTGGAGCCTTTTGGGGATTCCTTGACCTTCACAACTTTCCATGTCGTGTCCCTTGCAAATGACGAGCTGGATGTGCAAGAATGGCTTCCAATTACTGCAGAGACGATCACAGCTGTGGTCGGCCTTTTTAGCAGACCTAACTCAAAAGAGAGCATTATCAGATCAGAAGAAATTCGTAAAAATTGCAGATGAAAGGTAAGGTAATGTTAGACAACATTTATATTGCTGTAGACGCCTCTCAATCCTGATTGATTTGAAGGATTTTCATCCTCATTTGCTAGCTTTTAGGCCCCATGATGGCCATGCTATCTTATTGCTTGAAGCATCAGTTGATTGTCCTTATGACATGGTGGGACCTCAAAAGCAGTGGTGGCGCCAGGCCAGAGGCCAGTGTGCATTCCAATACCAGAATGCCCTCCCGCCACTGTGGCAGAGCAGCATGGAGGAACATTATCCGCCAGTGGTTTTGGTGTGAAATTTATACTGTTTCAACTGCTGGGAACTTTGGTTAATTATTTAACTAGAATTTTGGAGTAGATTTTCATGTTATCCAATTGATGGTGGAAATTTGTGGCAGACAAAATTTTACAGTATGCAGCCTATGACCTATGGGCGCCAGGGGGAGGGCTAGGGACCTACAGCCCCCTTCTCTAATTGATGGTGGAAATTTGTGGCAGACAAAATTTACAGTATGCAGACTATGGGTGCCAAGGGGGAGGGCTAGAGGGACCTACAGCCCCCTTGGCTGTTGGAAGCATGTAGCCCCCCATGTTGTAGGAAATTTCAGTTTCTGTTGGAGGAATTTTGGCAAAATGATGTACGCAAACTGCATTTTTTAGCCATTTCAGCCCCTGGTAGGAAGACTGTAGGAAGCTGTGGAAGCTCCTACCCCTCTGTCAGAAGATTTCTGGGCCACCCCTGCCTCAAAGTAGATTTATCCCAAACATTTCAAGAAGTATTTACAGCACAGGTTATGGAAATTTCACACAAAGCTGTAAATTGTATCGTATCATAACATTTTTCTAAATTTTTTCCCAAAAATATGCATAACACAGTGGTAGTAAAATAAATTGAAGGTGTAAGCTGCAAGTAAACTGTTAAAGGCAGTAAGAGTAAACATAGATACTCTGTTATGAGATGCAAGAACATGTTGTTGTAGCCTGCGTGCAAACTATACCCAGGGAAAAGGTATAGTCTGCGCAACGCTGCTCACTGTTGTGTAGTACGTGCTTCAGCATATGTGATAACAAAGAAAATGCATTGTTGCAACAGCCAATAATATCGCTTTCCTGCGAAACAAGGAAGCAATCAGATTTGAGAACAGCTATCGCGTGATTAAATCTCAGGCTTCGCTTTGTGCTCTAACCAAATTACGTTAACAACACAATACTCTGGAATTTTAAGTACCCTACGGCAGATAATGCACAAACGCTGAGTAGAAGGGGCCATTCAAAATGCAATTGAAATGAAATGCTGACTCATACAATACTTGATATTGAGCGGTGTTGTGCAGACTATACCTTTTCCTTGGGTATAGTCTGCACACAGGCTAATGTTGTTGTAGCTGCAGGCGGCAAGCTGTAAAAATTTGTACAGCTCATAGACAAAATCGGCTAAGGTTTGTTTATACCCATTTCAAATCATGTGATCAATCTCTTGATAAAACATCGTTTGATTTCTCCGACAAATTTCATGCCATGCAAAATTGTGCAATGAACGCAAAAAGTAGCATAGTACCAAAACTTCCCATGTGCATGGTCATATGACTTGAAATGGGTAAAACAAACCTTAGCCGATTAGGTCTATTAATTGAAATTTTCCAAGCTGGCCTGGAGTAACCTCTCAAGTAGTATATATTACAAATAGCCAATTTTAAGAGTATCTAATTTCTACCCTCTTTGGTATAACTGCCACTTATAACAAACAGTTAGTTTCATATTTTAAAGATTGAGATGAGATTTTTTAATGCAAAATAGTATTTTGACGGCAAAAGAATAATGTGCGGTATGGAAACAGCTCATAAACAAATAGTTATTATTGAGGTGGGATGTGTAGTGGTGATCAGCAGATCATAAGTCCATTTTCATTATCAATTTCTATAATTCTAAAATCATGCATAATGTGTGCATATTATGCGATCTTGGTGGTCTAATGTGAATGCACCACTTGCAGTTTGCGCCATATGCAATGTACAGTAACAATGTGTTGTCCTTCTTGATGATGAACTTGAACATTGGTGTCCAAATTAATGTTCCATACAGTGCTCCCTTTTATTGATTGTTGAAATTCATGGAACAAAGATTTCAAGATCAAAAGGTTTATATGCTTTATACCCTGTATTTAGGATTTTACTTTTTTCATTTCCTTTAGGTTCCTGGAGACCAGATTGGAATGCATTGCATGATTTGGCCTCTGCGTACTGATGAGTGAAAGAAAATGAAAGGTGCAAGCACAAGTAAAGTTTAAAGGCTGTGAGGGTAAAAATAGATCCTTATCAGATGCAAAGAACCTTTGTTGTAGCTGCAAGCTGCAAAAGTTGTACACCTTATGAATGCAAGTTTTCTAAGCTGGCCAGCAGATCAGACTGCTACCTTGCCAAGGTTTCAGGGCACCCAATTTCTAGACTCTTTGATATAAGAAACTTTAAGGAAAAGTGGGCTGTATTTTTCAAATGATAACATGGGATCATTTGATGCAAAATGAAGTATTTTGGTGACAAAAGCATTATCTGGGGCTTATTTCTATTGAATTAGCAAGATTTTGATGTTACAATTAAGGTTGAGACAATAAACAAGCTATTATCACTGTCAAGGGGTGCTTCTTGGAATGATCATACTAGGATGCAGATCTTGGCAATCTGATTGAAGTGCACAACTGCACCGCATATGGATTCCAGCCATAAGTTGAAAACAATTGACTGTATTTTCCTTTGATCCAGTGTTAGAATTTATGTAACAATTATTTCAGGATCAGCCTGACAAAAATATACTGTGAAGAAGTTCCATTGACAAACTGAAACATGATGCAAAGTCAAGAACTCACTGCATTTCTTATATTGTTACAATATTATGAAATAAATATATGCAGGTCAAGCATATGATGTGAGATGTAAGCTCATGGTACCAGCCACAGCACATTGATCAACTTTATTGTAAAACATTCTTTGAATTCTTAACATTTTTCAAGAATCCTTCACTTTCTGAAGGAATTCTTCTTTCTGTTGTAAAATTTAAAGAACTGGACACTTCTGTGCATCACAAAAAGAGGTTTGTTTTATACCTGGTGCGGCAAAATGAAATTAATGACAATAATCTGTTGTATCAAATTGTTCAAATCCAAACAAAAACAAATTAAAGATGCTATGTGAGCTGATTTTGTTGTGGTTCAGAAAAGGGCAGTAATAGACCATTTTGACGATTAAAATCAGAGACTGGGGAGAGCGGTTTGTTCTGGTAAATGGCAGATGCAGTTCTGGTAAATGGCTGCCACGGAGTGAGCCGGTTAAAGTGAATAATGTAAACATGGCAATTGCTACTGCATAAGAACACAGCAATAGAGCTGTCAAAGGATTTAGTCAAATACCTGTCCATGCGAAATACATACAAATGTGCAATTTATCTCTATTTGCAACTGATTTCCTTTTCAACCTTTATTTCAGTGCTGCAAAAAGCAATGCTTGCTTCGATTTTAGGCCCTTTCCGCATAACTTGACGAAATACATGATGTATTTGAAGTCTTTAAAATAAGAAAGCTTACCCTGACTGCGATTTTCAAGAGCATGGAATTCAACTGAAGTTTTTAACTTTGAACATCCTTCTTGAATTCGATTAGAATTGACAGGAGGAAAAACTTCAAACATAATTCGAATTTTCTTAATCTGCCGGTTGAACATACGTCAAAACTGATATTTCAAAACTGAAATTCTAAAACAGTGCCGATGCGGTAGCAATCCTTGCCACAACTTGCAAAACTCAATGTTCACATTGTATTCACTGCAATGGCCCAACTACGCGGCAGCCATTTACAAGAACTATATCCGCCATTTACCAGAGCAAACCGCTCTCCCCAGTCTCCCATTTCAATTGTTGAAATGGTCTATTGGTTCATACTGCAATGGATTATTTTGTCAAAATGCAAACAATCGTTCACTTGGCCAAATGTGAAATCTTCCTATTTTCTTACTCTTTCAACTTACACCACAGAAACACTGCATGCAGGTTAGTGCACTGGGCATTTGCTGATGTTCATATGCTTATAGGCAGTTGAGGTGAATCACAGCCATTTTTGGGTATGAATTGTGGCAAGAAAATATTATTGCTTTGTGAATGAACTTAAGAACATGAAATAAATTTTAGAAACAGAAGGGGATGTCACAATCAACCTTCTAAACAACAGACTACACAAAATTTTCCACTTTGATGGATGCATAACAAGAAGTTTGCATCCACAATTACAACTATTTATTGTACATTCAGCATGGATTATGAGATATTCTTTGAAAGCTCTCCGCAGGAGCTAGGAATGTTGAAGCGCGAGCGAAGCGAGCGCTTAACTTCCTAGTCATTGATAAAGTTCTTAAAATTATTAGCTAGAAAAGATGTACCTTCACGATTGAGGTGAAGTTTCTTCATACCTAAGCCCGTGTCATCAATTTTCTTATTGTCTATTAGGTACACATTGTTCCTCGTGGCAACTTCTCGTAAAATGGCATTGAGCGAATCCACTTTCTTTGCAAAACCTTGCTTGTCTTTTCTAACAGTACAGAGGGAAACTGCAATCTTTGTATCCGGTGACTCAGCCTTAACCATATCGATGACTCTTTGGGTGTTTTTATCGGTATCCTTCCCTGCAGTGATATCGTTGGTGCCAAAATGAACGATAATCAAATCTGGTTTCTTTCTGATGATTGGCTTCACATGATCCATCATATCTTCAGTGTTGTTTCCTGGATATTTCCTCACTTTCACAATATGGTTTCATGATAACCCTTTTTCTTCTACGCCATTAATGATTGAGTCTCCAAGAACATACACCCTTTTCCTTTCTTTTTCTTGTTGTTGAATCTTTTTTTATGGGTGCTGCCTGTTGTGCCGCAGCCACTTCACTATCCCTGCTGGCATTTGCATGTTCTGGCTCGCTTTCATTTCGTCCTTTCTGAGGCACATCATGAGATTTTCCATCACTTGCAACTTTGTTTACGCCAGGACTTCGGTTCTTTCTGTTTTTATTTTTCTTTGGTGTTGTTTCGGAGTCATTCTTTTCACCGTTTGCCATTGTGCTTGTTTCAATAGGATCAGAAATTTGTTCTTGTCCTTCGTTTGGAAGGGGTCTCGAGGGACAGAGTTGACTTTGATCATGGAAGGCCTTGTTTTCTGGTCTCGGGGATTCCAAAAGTTTCTCGATAATTTTTTGTTTATGGGCAAGTTGCCTTTCTAATGATGTTATTCTATCCTCTATACTTTTGATCAGGAGTCTTTCATGATCCAGAGATTTTGCAGGCGACGATTTGTTTGACTCCGATATCGATCTGTTTGAGATGAGTGCTTTCAGTCCAAGGCGCTCGCCGTGCATGTATTTTTTAAAATCAAGCAGGTCTTCGTAAAAATGGTCTTTTTTTCGAGGGTAATCATGTCCAGGAGGAGTCAAATCTGAGATATTGATTTGTGAGTTCTCCTAGATGAGGGATGATTCTGCTTGTGAGATATCTTCGAGGCTAGAGGTTGCCATTGTACTTGAAATGAATTATGATGTAGTTCCATCCGCGTAGGTCTCAAGGCGAATGGAGCCTGCGGAATTTAGGCCATCTATCACTTTCAAAGCGTCATCTGCTGGAATGTCAAATTCCGCCTGACTGTTCTGGCTGCAGTGCCAGAGGATTACACCATGGCGTCACAACACCTTCGAACAAGTGTACATAAACTCTCCAAACATTCAGAGGGTAGAGAGGGGGGAGGGTCACTGGGGTTTTGCGGATAGCGGATATCGGGCTATTCTGGGTGCGTGCGGAAATCAATCATAATTTCTGCGGATTGCGGATATTGGCTGCATTTTACGGAATGCAGATATTTCTAAAAAATTAGTGTTATTTGCCAAAACATAGCACATTTGATGCTGGTTCCGTGAAAACATTGTGTAATATTGAATTAAAGGAACTAAAACAAACGAAAACAGTACATATCACGAAGATCTGAAGACAATTACGACAACAGCAACTACTAAAACCTAAAACAAACTTTTCGCCAAAAAAGAAGAACACATATGACGACAGCAAAGCTGTTTGCATTTAATCGGTACATGCATAATAGAAAGGAAATGGTTTTCATAGATCGTATGGTGTTTCAAATTGAGCAGGAAGACCTTGATCACAGGCCCAACGAACAGTGGAAATAGTCAATTTTTGTATTTGGATTTGCGGGAAAAGGGCAGAAAACTTGCGGAAATGCGGAAATGCATACCACCAGTGACCCCCTAGATGTCTTCAACAATCTTCGGGAAGTTTCAAGCAGTTTTTTGTGAAGATAGATACACTTCTGGAAAATTCTCACAAGTTTCTTTCGTCTTCTTCGCTTATTCGGTGTCTCATTGTTCTACAGGGTGTCCCAAAAAAATTGTGCCCTGTTTGCCTGAAGATTGCGACAAAATAGCAAAAGATTCTCCCTAACCTTTTCCATGATGTTGTTCCTCAGATGTTCAATTAAAGTTTGCTACCATCCCCGTCAAAATCTGTTGAAAAATGATTGAGCTATGGTCTTCAGAAGACCAAATTTCTCTGATGACTGAAACCAGCAGTAGGCCATTTTGTCTAGCTAATTTGCAGCGATAAACAGCTTCATGGATGAAGTGAAGCAGCAGCCTCCAATGTCATAGCTCTCGCGAAAATTCTGATAATCATAGAGTTAAACTATTTCCTTTTTCCACGATCTCTGATTGAATGTCAAAATGAAGAACAGGATTCCCAAAATAATGAACGATCAAAGCCACAAATGTATTTTATGTTGCGTTGCGTTGTGGCGACAATTTTCCGACTTTAGTACAAAGATTTCTTCCTTCAATGCTATAAACTATTGTTGATTGACAATGAAATACAATTAACTGAATAAAGGTGACACTGGCAAAAATACATCTCACGTATCGTTTTTGGCAAATTTACACGGGTTTCCTCTTTCATTTGATCTATGAAGGAGGCCTTGCGCCAAAAGAATGTTTTGTAATTCCCCACACGATTTTGCAATTATGCTGTTCTCTTAAATGAAAGGAAATTGAAATATGTACAAAGATCAACTTTTCAATTAGATAGCCATCCCTTCAAACCACTTCGTTGTTGAAAGGGCGTGCTTTGATATTTTCCCATAATTTTACAGCTTAGGCCTATAAAAGTGGTCGATTCATTCGTTCACTATTCTTCCTCCACACCTGCAAAAATGCATCGTCTTTCCCAAGACCAAAGGACATGGATATGTTTGGAGATGGCCAGGGTGGAAAATGCCCGTCAGGTTCGGCGATCTTGGGTTCAAGAGTGGCCTGGTGTCCCTGCTCCATCTGCAAGAGCCATACTATGTAACTATAATAAGTACAAAGAGCATGGCACCAGCCACAACCGACATAAGGTCAATAGCGGTAGAAACAAAACTGCTCGCTCTCTGGAAAACGTCGAGAGAGTCAGAAGGTCGATACAGAGGAATGGCAGGGTCTCTTCGCGCAGGAATGGTCTAGAAATGTCTAGAAGAACCTTTGATCGCATCGTGCATGAACTTCATTTCCACCCTTATGTGCTCGTAAAAAGGCAAGCCCTTCTTCCAAATGACCCAGCTGAAAGGCTCAATTTTTGTAACTGGCTCGTAGCAAAGATAAACGAGGACCCAGGTTTTCTTGGAAATTTAATATCATCAGATGAAGCTATATTTTCATTGAATTCAGAAGCAAACACCAAAAACGAAGTGCAATATTCACGGTATGGAAATGGCCATCCTGAAGATCATTACATAGAACGAGCCCAAGGTGCAGGCCGTGTAATGGTTTGGTTGGGGCTAATGGGCAATGGAAATGTACTTGGTCCTCACTTCGTTCAAGGAAATCTCAATCAGAGAGAGTACTTGCGAATTGTGAGGTACCATGTGGTTCAGGAGGATCTGCGAAACCAGGAAGTGGAAAGGGAGTTTCTTTGGTGGCAACAAGATGGGCCCCTGCCCACACAAGTAGGACAGCCATTCAGTATCTGCAAGGTCAATTTCCTGGAAAAGTAATAAGCAAGCGGGGAGATGTACCGTGGCCCCCAAGGTCACCTGACCTTGCTATTCTAGATTTCTTTGCCCGGGGATATTTGAAACAAATGATTTGGGGTACAAGTCGAGATCGGCATCCAAGAAACATCGAACAGTTAAAGGCAGCTATAGTAAGGGAATGCGCAGCTCTTCCAAGAGAAATGGTTTCCAATGCATTTCAGTCATTGACTGACAGAGCGAGAAGATGCATTGCTGCAAATGGACGTCATTTCGAAAATTGATCCTATACAAATTATCAACGAACCTGAGAGTCTGTGTTTGTTTTAGTGCTAAAGCGAAATGTTGAGTTTAAACGAGGATTTTCGTCGAGAATGTGTGTTTGTAGTTGTCCGATGTGGTTGAAATAATTTACGTGATATCAAAATGATATTTTAAATTGGTTATGTAGAAGAGTGAGAAGTGGGGCTCCAAAGCGAAAAGGTTCTCTCTTTCTCTAGTTTTAGCTCTATCGAAGGAAGAATTGTCTTGGACTTCCACTTTTCTTTTAAAGGATACTGTTGTCAAATACACTGGCCTAGTAAGATCTCAAAGCAAGTGTAAACAGACATTCTACTCCAAATGGTATCGAGGCATTTTTCAACCTAGTGTCAAAAGATGAAGGTGGCAATTATACAGGTTTCTTAGCTTTTTAATCACTGTAGGTCGGTTTCTTAATGATTGAACAATTGAGCCTACAGTTCAGGCTTTACAGTCCAAAGTCGTTGCAAGTGCAAGGTGAAGTTTTATCACATTTTGAATCAGGGTTGGCGCTAGAAATCTTTCGACAGAGAAGTTGAAACTTTCGACGAGGGGGGGGGGATAAAATGCTTAAAACTAAGGGGCATTTCACTCATTCGAAAAATGATACGACATTTTGAAAAACAAAAGGATCTGACCTAGCTTTGAAAGATTTTCCCTCAAAACAAACAGGACCTTAGGCAAGGGAGTACGGAATTTTGGGGTGACGTGCCCCTCGGCGAAAAATGTTTCCCACTTCATTTTGCCGAACTTCCTCTCACAGTAAACAGTACTTCCTTCCACGGGCAGTTAATGCTTACAATGGGGGCTGTAACCCCCCTAGGCATCCCCTGCCGTAATCCCTGTTTCAAATACAGGCGATAAGGAAAGCTTTCATTTCTAGTTGCGCAGAGGGGACCTGTCGACTGGTCCAGAGTATTTACTGCTTTGGTTCCTTTCCTCCTTTGGACAATGGGTCTGCACGCCGGCTAAAGTTCACGATGCGGCTCTACAGAAATTTTTGCCATTGTCACTTCATTCAGTTAATTGTATTTCATTGTCAATCAACAATAGTTTATAGCATTGAAGGAAGAAATCTTTGTACTAAAGTCGGCAAATTGTGGTCACAACGCAACGCAACATAAAATACATTTTGTCATTATCTTTTGATTGTTCATTATCTTGGAAATCCTTGTCTTCATTTTGACATTCCATTAAAGATCGTGGAAAAGGAAATAGTTTAACTCTATGATTATCAGAATTTTCGCGAGAGCTATGACATTGGAGGCTGCTGTTTCAGTTCATTCATGAAGCTGTTTATCGCTGCAAAATAGCTAGACAAAATGGCCGACTGCTGGTTTCAGTCATCAGAGAAATTTGGTCTTCTGAAGACCATAGCTCTATCATTTTTCAACAGATTTTGACGGGGATGGTAGCAAACTTTAATTGAACATCTGAGGAACAACATCATGGAAAAGGTTAGTGAGAATCTTTTGCTGTTTTGTCGCAATCTTCAGGCAAATGTGGCACAATTTTTTTGGGACACCCTGTATGAAAGTGAGGCTATAGTTCTGCTACTGGAGAACGGAAAATGGAGGTACCCATTTCAATTTGTAATTCATCGTAAATCTGTAGGTCTTTATTTGTATAAATTTTGGAATTGTTATTACTTACCAATGGTATCGCAGTCGCTACGTACCGCAGCTGAATTTTCGTGTGGCACCCAGTTTGTAAACGTAGTGGTCGCCACAGTTTTTCACATTAACAACACTACTCGACGGACAGCACACATCCATGTCATATGGAAAGAAACTTTTCTTTCAACATCGCCATCCAGAACTCTCGGGTGTGCCCCATTTAGCTGCGGATAAATTTGAAGTACAGATTCGCAGAATGCATACCAAATCCCCTTGAGATGTAAAGATTGCGTTGTGTTTTGGACATGTAATGGACCAATTCATGCCAGCGCTGAGTTTACGGTCGAAGAGATGCGGTGACGTTCTCGGGGGGGGGGGGGGTATCTCAACCTATAATTATGGGGACGTGCCATGTTGCTGTTGCCTGAAAAATTGGTACCCATGATTCCGTAAATTCTGTTGGATTTTAATAATAAATATAATGATAAATAACAATAAAAAATAAATTTTGATAAAGGGGCTGGAAGGCCAAGGCCTATAAAACCCTGATTGTCATGACTCATAATCTAGTTTAGTTTGAATTCGAATTTTGAGTCTCCTTGTAGGCGGTCAAAGAGTTTTTCAAAAGTTATTACATCCTTCGCTTCGACGATGTTCGCTGGCAAGCAGTTCCACTCTTTGACGATTCGTTGAGAATAGAAGTTCTTTCTTGCATCTAATCTGCATTTATTCAATACTATTTTGTATCTATGACCTCTTGTCTTATTTTGATTGATCTGGAAGAAATTAGAAGGACCAGTATCAACAAGGCCATGAAATATTTGTAAGTTGTGATCATGTCGCCACGTTTTCTCCTATACTGAAGGGTTGGCAGCTTTGAAAAGCTTGTAATCTTTCATTGTATGATAACTGGCTGATGCTACGAACGAGTTTTGTTGCTCTTCTTTGAACTGCTTCTAATTGTTTTACGTGCTTAACCATATACGGGTTCCATACGGAAACAGATGTTTCTAGCAAAGGTCTGACAAGACTCTTATAAAGACCAATGAACACATTTCGGTCTATATAAGTCATTGTTCTCTTGATGGATGCGAGCACTCCAGTGGCTTTTCTCGATATTTCAGCTATATGTTTATCGAATTTTAATTTGCTATCCATTACCACTCCAAGGTCTTTCATCTCTATCATCTCTTAAACTCTCGATATACTTGTCTCTTTATTGTCATGAGAAGACAAGATATAAGCATAGTCAATTGTTCTATTGACTATGATATAAGCCTCTGCACTGTCTTTGCTAATGCCAAGTCGTAATTCTTTACACTTTTGTGAATTTAACGGTATCTGCCACTTCTTGGACCAGTCACATACTTTTGATATATCAGCATGATTATCTTTTGCCTTGGAGTATAGTTTAACGTCATCTGCAAACATTTTCGCTTTGCAGAACTTAATATTACCTGGCACTACCAGGTGCGGATCCAGGATAGAATCTGACCGATGCATGATCCGAGTCTGGAGGCGGGGCCCTCAGAAAATTTTTGGACCACGCCCTAAAATTCTATAGGAAACGCCCACTTTACAACACTTTGGTTACCATGCCCATGATCTCGATAAAACATGAAGTGTACCAGTGGATGTCCTTCGCAAAAAGAAATAGTTTCTACCTGAATTTCTTGCAAGAAAAAGCTATTATGAACAGATGCCAAAAAGTGAGTCGGATGAACAATTCTTGGCCCCCCCCAAAATTTATTTTAGCTTTGGTTGTCCCATCCCCTATATTGCAACATTCATCCCTTTTGAGGGTGAAATTTGAAAAATTTTCAGGCCCTTTGCTTTCTTCTTTTCATCTTCCACGCTTGAATGGTGAACATTTCTAACCATTGTCATTATTCTGAATGTTGATATCCAGTGGCCCTCAGTTCTCAGACAATGAGTAGTTTTCCAAAGTGGCCCTCTGTTCTAAGACAATGAATAGTTCTCGGAATAATGCACAGCATGCATCACTCACTTCCTTGTTGAATGGACCTCCTATTGTTCTTGGTAGCTTGGGGCTCTAGGAGTTCTGATTGGCTTGCTACTGTCAAGCATTCCTCTGATTGGCTTGCAACCCTCAAGCCCTCTTGTGATTGGCTTGCTACCGTCAGTTTTGAATGTGACAGTATCTCCGGCCAATTTCCTGCAGCCTTCAGATACAAATGCTGATTGGCCAGCAATGCGGGGAGCAGCAGGACGGTAGCCCCATGGCCAAGGATAGCGGCGCGGCAAGAGGCAAGCCTGTAGCAGAGAGAGCATTAGCTTGGCATTGTATGAAGCCTCGGCCTTTGCAATGGATCGCCAAATAGAACACTGCATTTGCGTGGGTTTCTCAAGGAAAAGAAAAAAGATTTTGAACTGTGAGAAACCAATTTCTTAATTTACCGCTTCACTCAACTAAAGCTAGCAAATACCTTATAATTTCTGATTCAATGTGGTTAATGAATCTAAATGTTTTTTCCATGATTTGTCCTTTTCCTATTTGCGTAACTGCTAAATTCTGACTTGACAATCTGACAGTAGCAGCAGCTACTGTTCAACCGTCTGGATCCGCCTCTGGGTAGTTCATTCACGAAAATCAAGAATAACAAAGGTCCAAGGACGCTACTGATCAAAATGGTAAGGTGAGTTGCCATCCATTTTTAGTTTCTTCCGGGATAATTCGAGGCGATGACAACCGATACACTTACAATAAAATGCGAAGGCGAAGTAGAACCAGAGCAGTCTATACGCAAAAAGTAACCAAATCTATAAGTCCAATCTAAGCTTACTCCACCAACTAAACATTCAACTTCAAAGCCATAAATTTCACGTAAAAAATTCAAAGTTCAATGCTTTCATCCACTCTAAAACCGATTATTCCAAATTCAAATTCATTTTAACTCCATCTTCAATGTGAAACATTCCAAATCTAAACTAAAGTTGGCTAGTTCAGTTCTGAGTTCAGAGTCTATACAACAGCCTAATTACCTTATTCAAGATGCATCCTAATTGAATTGTGCATCGCGCACTAAAATAGGGTTTTACCAATCAATTGCCCTGGCCCTATGGCCCTATGGCCCTATGGCACTATGGTTACTATCGTCTCGTGCCTGTTTGTCACGAATACCTGAGTATGAAGTTTGAAATTTTATTCAACTCAGATTTGTATAAATGTTGCTTCAAACAAGCCCAAATTCAAATATTGGGAATTTCTCTTGAAATGATTTAATTTGAGAGAACGATTATGAAAGGATCAAAGACTTCCAAGGACGTAGGGAGCATCTCAAACTTGGAGGGGCACGACACTTCCGAGGGCACTTTTTCTTGAGAAAAAAGGAGCCCTTTCTAACAATAAAAAGGGCACTTCTTTGTTTATTGCAAAATCTTGGGGGGCACTTGCCCCCAGTGCCCCCGGTTCTTACATCTATGCTTCAAAAACATCTTTTCAAAGGCAACAGAATCAGACAGGAAACTAAACAAACCATATAAAGAACTTGTGCCAGTAAAGAAAGTTCTGAGAATTACACGGGGGGGGGCGGTATCTCGACCTATTTTCTGACAGGGACGTGCCATTTTGCCCGAAAAATTGGTACCCATAATTCCGTAAATTCTGGTGGATTTTAGGGTCATAATTCCGTAAATCGAATGAAAATCTGGACCATAATTCCGGAAATTATGAAAAATCCCCTGAAAAAGACACCCATAATTCCGTGAAATGTCTAAAAATTGTGAAAATGCTACCCATAATTCCGTAACGGTTTGTAAAAAGTACCCCTAAAAAATAGCACGTCCCCGTACCATGAAAAGTACTAAGTTACACCCCCCCCCCCCGAGGAAAATTATCAAATTTTTCAGTACATGGAGTCTCTTCCGAGTTTCGTACGTCTTCCATACGTATTCCCTTCCATAAGTATTGTTAAACTTTACTTTCTCTTCCCTCTTGAACATTTCAAATGTAGGATTTTTGTACAGGAAGCAAGTGAAAACTCCTTGACAAAAATAAAGTTTTCTTCAGTCCTTCAGCTGAGGTGGAGTTTCTAAGTGGAGTGGAGTGGAGTGGAGTTTCTAAGTTTGAGCGATCAGGGAGAATTGAGTTTCTTGTAAAACTTTTCTCATGGAGACATTAGCCCCGATGCTGTGATATAGAAAATTGCAAAGATTTGTCAGTTCCTTCCTCTACTTCACACGCAACTTCAGCGTCCTCCTTGCATTGTTTGCCTTGTTTCCTACAGTGGGTGATTCCCTCCATCACATTGAGAAAATTTTCACTAGCTGAAAGCGAATTTTTTCCATGAATTAGTGTATGTTTGGTCGCAATTTTCAAACAATTCTAATCGAGAACATCGTCAAATTCATACCCAACTTGTCTGTAACGAAGTACTCAAGACTATTGGGCCATAGGGCCGTAGGGCCATAGGGCCATAGGGCCATAGGGCCATAGGGCCATAGGGCCATAGGGCCAGGGCCATTGATTGGTAAAACCCACTCCAATATCCCTAATTCCTATTTATTCCTACTTAACGTTCATTTACAGGCTACTGATAAGCATCACCTCTCCATGTACAAACGGCATGTTCTATCTACCGGACCCTCTGGACCATTGGACCATTGGACCATTGGACCATTGGACCATTGGACCATGCCGCAGACCCCTAGCCGCCAAGATATTGTGCATTTTGTCTTGTATCTTCCAATAACAATTGAGTAACATGAAATTATGCTGAATAAAATTTTCCTGTGTTTTCAGTTATGCATCATAATCCTTTTGTTCGAAGAGACAAAAGGAAATTAAGAGGGACTAACGACCATAGAATTTCAATGTTTACAACACAAGCAACAATACAGCAGAGCGAGGGGCATTTCACTCATTCAAAAAAGGATACGAGATTCCTTCAAGAGGTTTCTGGTGGATTTATGATGGATTTTCCCTGAAAGCAAGAGAATTTCTGCCAAAGGTGTACGAGATTTTGGAAGTGAAATGCCCCGTGCCGCAGAATAGAAAGAGAATCGGTTGTTGGCCTGACGAGTTTACCATACTAAGCTGAAGCCAAAATCAAAGGTTCACGTCAATTTGTTGCATACAAGAACAAAACCATGTCTACCCAAAGTTCACCTCGGAAAGAATGGATACAAGCTGCTCTGTTTCGCTGTATGTTGAGTAATTCAAGTATCCTGCACTACCCAAGTTTCGTCAAGAGAGGGTGCTGTGACGCAGCCACGGGGGGGGGGATTCTCGGCCAAATTTCAAGTAGGGGTGTGCTGCCCACAGTTTCAAAATGTAACCGTTGGCTAGACCAATTTTTGTGAATGATCTCCCCTTGGCTAGACTAATTTCTCCATCAAAAGTGCCCTGAGTTGGAGTTTTCTAGATAAAACTTGCCAAATTTCGTAATTTCGTCTGAATTCCATCTTCACCGAGAAGTGTTTGCCTGCATGTTTTTTCTTAATATAACAAAAATAAGTCTGTGCTTTTATTCTATAATTCAAATATTCAAATGTGAATACTTATTCTACCAGGAAAAGTACAATCAATAGTACAAAGAAGCGTCAATAGAGCCCAGGGTAAATGATTCAAATAATTACAACAAGGAAAAACCATTGAACGGAAAAAACAGCGCGAGGCAAATCGCGGCCAGGGGTCTGCGGCATGGTCCAATGATCCAATGGTCCAATGGTCCAATGGTCCAGAGGGTCCGGTAGATAGAACATGCCTGTACAAACATCAATGCAAAATTCGCATTCGTAAGGTTCAGGTTTGCAAAGTAAAACGTTAAAATCATTTCTTTGTTCGTAGAAAGTCAAATCGAGATTAGCCTCGCAAAACGAATCAGCTACCTTGAGGAACCCCGCTAGTAACTTTTACCCAATCTGATTTACATCCGTTAAGGACGACTCTTTGCCTTCGATTTTCTAGGAAGTTCGCATTCCAATCGTGTAACTTCCCGCTGATACCGTATGCTGTGAGTTTTTTCAATAATAACTGACCCCCCCCCTTTTAGGATCATAATTCCGTAAATCGAATGAAAATCTGGGCCATAATTCCTGAAATTATGAAAAATCCCCGGAAAAGGACACCCATAATTCCATCAAATGTCTAAATATTGTGAAAAAGATACCCTTAATTGTAACGGTTTGAAAAAAGTACCCCTAAAAATTTTACGTCCCCGTAACATGAAAAATACTAAGTTACCCCCCCCCCCCCGAGGTGACGTATCTTGATTTTCCGAAAAGAAGTCCGACCAAGGCGATAGTACTCTGAATAAAAAAACCGATTGAACAAACTTCCCCTTCTGATGCCCTGTTCTAGAAAAAGTAGGTGAAAACGATACCCTGAAGAATAGCGCATCCCAGACAAACAAATATGCTTATTACCCCTAGGGGTTTTGGGTAACCCAGTGGAGAAAAGCAAAGTACCTTTTTCATTTTCTAACTCACTGATGGTCTGTAGGATTGAATTCTCGAAGATTTACATTACTTACCGACTCCAGTACCGCAGTACCTAGAATAGATCTTGGTAGGCTTCAGCTGGTAAATGTAGTACTGGTTGCCGCAATTTTTGACTTTCACAACAATACTATCTCCACAGCAATCATTTCCATAAGGCTTATAGAAACAAACTTTTCTTTCAACCTCACCATCCACAACTTTGGGATGCGTCCCATATAGCCAACCAGCATCATAAGTCTGGCAATATATCCGCCTGGTTCTTGGGCAATGGTCTTGCATTCGATTACCAGCTTGTCCCATGAAACGATACCATTCAGTTTCCAGATGCTTGTCAGAAAGTATTGGTTGACCCTTTTTGTAATAATTGATGAGCCTGGTCGCATCGGACAAAATAGTGTAATCTTGACAACCATCGCCTTTGACTGCAGTTTCTAAAAATATTCCAACGGAAAAAACTTTGAAGATCCGAAGAAGCATCTCCTTCTTAACCATGCTGATGCTGAATAACCAATAGTCCACGAAATGGTCTTGATCCAAAAGTAAAACGCTTTTAGGTAAATAGGTGCATCAGATAAATCCAACACAGCCGTCACATTTGGCATCTTCACCCCAATTTGAAAGGCCGAGCTGATTTGACGTCAAATTTTCTGTGATCTTCATGTTTTGAAAAGGTTATTTTCTGTGCTCGTACGCATCCGATTTACGTCACTGAAAGTGGAGAATGATGAGAAATGCTTTTCGAATCTTGTGAAAGCCTCTCTGAGTGGCCCTAGTGTATTTAAAGCACTTATTGAATGTTGCAAAAAATCAACAAATCAGCGTTTTCAACCTGAAGACAGAAAATTTGGCCGATATTCCGGAAAGTCCTTTATTTTGCAGCGAGAACAGACATTTCTAACTGCAATTTTCGTGATTTGTATCATCAGAATGTTGAAAATATGTTGAATTAACTTATCATCAATGGGCCATTAGAGAACATCTCCGCTAAAGGGTGCGTTTGTTTCAAAGTTTTTGATTTATCTGTAATTTTTCTCTATAGTTAGATGCGTCACTACGGAATCCATGAGAAACGGGCACATGCGCTACATATCTTTGCGTATTCAGCTACAAGCCATTTGTTTGTTTGTCAACATATTTTACATCGAATATATACATCTGGCTTACTATGTACAAGTATGCAAAGTAAACTAATCTAAATCGATGAATATATAATACATAAATAAATATTTTTACAGTATTTTAATAAACTAACCAAATTGAATTAAAAAGACTAATCTCCAGACACATATTCACAAGCGCTACATTTACAATTCGGTCCATTCCATTTTTAATCAAAGTTTTAAAGCTATTTAAATTTTCTGCAGATTTTATTTCATTTGACAACCCATTCCAGATTTGAGGTCCCAATGATCGAAGGCTATTGGAACCAAACGTGACTTGATTTGGTCTATAATGCTGTAAGCCATTGGAGTTTCGTAATGGGTAATGAGAAGGTTTTATTTTGAAAATGTCATGCATGAAGGAGGGGTTTAAATTTTTCAAAGTCTCAAAAATTTCTACACAGAGAACTCTTAGACGGGAAACATGCATAGTACACTTCTCTGACTTCGAAAGTAAATCGCTATACGAGCTAATGTGATCATTGTGTAAGAATCTAAGGGCGCGTTCTTGAATCTTTTCAATCTTTTGCAAAGATTTAGCTCACGAGAAGTGCCATACAAGAGGGCAATAATCAAAATTTGAATATACCAAGCTTTGGACAAGAATCTTCTTTTCATTAAAGCCAATAAATCTTTTGAGCCTTTTTAAAACATTGAGTTGCGATGCAGCTCAAGTTCGGAGATATGCTGTTCAAAGTTCAGTTTATAATCTAGTTGAATGCCAAGCAATTTGACCGTTCCTTCCGATTTGACCATTTTTCCTTGGATGTTGAAATCTTCTCCGCTTGTATTTGTTTGATCCTTTCTAATAAGGAGTGCATGGAATTTTTCTGGGTTAGCTATCATTTGATTTTGTTTTAGCCAGGTCAAAGCAACTCCAGCTTCTTCTTCCAACAACTCTACCAAATTTGATAGAGTTTTGGAAAAATAAGCTAAAGTATTGTCATCAGCATAGTTATGTAATGTTGCTTGTTTGATGAATCTGAAACAGCTTTACAGCCACAAAAACAACGTCACACTGTGCAGAATGTGCAAAACCGTCTAGCAAGTGACACAGATGATGAAGAGTATCTGTACACTGTCACATCAGAAATGTGAAACACGCCCAAGGCAAGCATAAAGATCAACAATGTTGCTGTGGAAATGGTTGTCGATACAGGAGCATAAATCGATATCATTGATCAGCCAAATTTTGAAGCCTTACAAACATCTGCCCGTATCGTACTGCAGAAATCAAAAACACGCATTTTCCCCTATGGAGCTGCAAATGACCTCGATGTACTTGGGAAATTTGAAGCAACTCTCGAGTCAAAAACAAAAATCACAGTATCCACCCTTCATGTTGTTAATGGATATTATGGTTGCCTGTTGAGCTACAACACAGCATCTGCTTTAGGCCTAGTCACCGTAAATGTTCAAGCTGTTGAGCAACGCCCATCAAAACATGAAGCACTGCTCGAGGAGTATGACACCATTTTCAATGGAATCGGTCAGTTAAAAGATTTCAAAGTCAAGCTGCATATTGACAACACAGTTACCCCTGTTGCTCAGCCAGCAAGGAAAATACCTTTTCACATGAGGCCGAAAGTAGCAGCTGCATTGGAGAAACTGGAATCAGAAGGAATTATCGAAAAAGTGGATGGTCCTACACCTTGGATCTCGCCATTAGTTGTCATACCCAAGAAAGATGGAGATATTCGTTTGTGTGTTGACATGCGAATGGCCAACCGCGCGATTCTCCGTGAACGACATCCGACACCCACGATAGATGATCTAATTCATACACTCAATGGCGCAACAGTATTCTCAACGCTAGATCTTCGTGCAGGATACCACCAACTGTTGCTAGATAAAACTGTTGCTTAATAAAACACCACATTTGGCTATAAGTAAGTCGTGTGGAATACAATCAAAAGCTTTCGACAAATCCATTAGGATAGCCCCTACAACGTTATCATTATCTAGTTTAACCCTCCATTCTTCAATCATTCTTATCAATACATGTTGTGTGCCATATGATTTCCTATAGGCAGCGATGAAGAGCGAAAGGGTTTCATCTAAGTATGAAATAAGTTAGTTTTTCAATATCTTTTCATAGATTTTGGAGAAAATATTGAGTATACTGACTGGACGAAAGTTTCGTTCTACTGTAGGATTTGCCTCTCCTTTATCTACAGGACATACAGCGGCGCGCTTCCCATTACTTGGAAACCTATGGTTTCGTACACTGCTGTTAATAGCATCTGTTAAGGGAGTGTAAGCTAAGCATCTTTTTATCAGTATTCTTAAATCAATAATCTTATTTCTAAGACTATTGATATTTAAGAAACCAATGATTGGGTGGTTATTTTACTCCGTCCTAAGGCTAAAGAGTTTGTCGATGTCGCATGAACCACTAGATTCTAAGGAAATATCTGTTTGAGTAGGTGATGGGACTGATGACTCCACAAGGGCTATGCTACTGTTTACCGGGTACAAAGAGCTAACAGATTGCCGGTGGGTGCTGGGGGCCGACTCTTCAGCACGGGAAAAAGAGCATTGAACTGTTTGAAAAGCAATTTGAGAAGAATTTGCATGATCTAGTTAAACTCCCTTTAAAAAATCGATGAAATTACCTGTTAATACATTCGATCCGTTTGCATTTAGATGCAAACCCCAATTATCTAAATGTCCATTTTGAATGTTATCATGTTTAATGAAGCTGATTTCAGATGTTTTCAGTCCGTGTTCGACCAACTGGTTTACTTGTTTCCTTTTCCATTCCAGTTCTTTAGAATCAGCCCTTCTGATGATTGCTGAATTGCCACATTTTTCACTCGCCTTTTCGGTTCGACTGCCAAATTAATGATCTTGTTTGCTGTCTCCTGTGGTCTTTCTCTTCGCAGATTATTTGTGCCACACAAGATGATAATGCTATCAGGGTGCATGGAAATTGTTGGCTATAAATAGGATTTCATATGCTCTACCGTGGCTCCTGGAAATTTTTTGAAATTTTTTTCTGTCTAAGCTCTCGGTTGAACGCTTGTTTTCGAACATTTCGCAACATTGAGTCTCCTACGATAGAGATAGTAGGCTTCTTTGTTCTTTCCACCGCCGCCGGTTGGTTTTCCCATTATGTTGATCTTAGGCTGGATTCATACGTCGCATAATGAGGGGGGCATTGGGGGTACCAGAACCCGCAAACCCGGACGAAAATTTGGAACAACCCGAAAACCCGGACTAGCAATTGAGAAAACCCGAAGACCCGCCAATGCAAAATCAAAAATCCCGAAAAATATACTCTGCAACAAAAAACATTCACTGGCCAAAGGCTGGTTTCATCATTCTGTGATATTTCACTTCCCTGGCTTCACTCCTCCACCAAAGAACAATACAGACGCCTCATAATGCACGGGTAATGTACAGTACAATAGATCATTAGACTTGTGGAGAACTCTCGAGAAAAGTTAAAGCCCCCCCCCCCCCATTGAGCAAAGCGTAGCTGAAGTACAAATTTAAAACAACGATCTGTTATTAAATCTTATGGCTCTTCCAAATTTTGATCTTGCACCGAACAAAACGTCGGTGGCTTTTCCAATTTCGTCCTGGTTCCATGCAACTATCTCTAGCTCGTCTTCGACCACGACTTCTTCGTCACTGCTCTCATCAAATTCATCAATTTCGTCTTCTGTTTCATATCTTCCCCTTTCCATTACTTGATCTGGACCATCTTGAGATATGCTGTCATCGGCTTCTTCGAAATTCAAAGTAACCTTTGATCCTGAATCTAGCTGCCGCAGGTACATGAACTCTGGAGTGGTGCATGCTTTGCAATTGTGGTTTCTTGTCTGACAGTCCTTTGTCGTACAGCAGCATCATTATTAGATGCCCAGCTTCTCATAATTTCACAGTCATCAGGAGACATCTGAACAGTTGGAAGAGGCTTGATAACTGGGACTGCCACCTGTGAAAATAGGATCTTGCCATCTGGTTTGGGATACCAAGATTTCCTGCTGGTGTGATAATAGGCTGCCCAGTGAGTCAGGCGTTTGATGCTTTCCTTCATCGTTGGACCAAAGGACCTTGCGTATTCCAACATTGGCATATTGAGTTGCTTTGTATGGACAGTGGAGTGGCAATTTTCTATATCCAGCATCATGCAGCTAAATAGGGTTGCATGAGTCGTAATTGCAGGGCCTCCGACGACGGGGGGGCCGGAGGGGGGCTATGGCCCCTCCACTTTTTTGCAAGAAAATGCAATTCCAAAATTTGTTGATAATCGTTTTAATTCTCTTTAAAACCCTATTATCAAGGGCTGCAACCCCCAGACCCCTACGTTAGGACCCCTACTTCAGGACTTTGCCGGCGCTTCACGCTCGCACACCTCAGTCACTTTACCCTCTAGATCTGTCCCTGGGAGGACAGCTTATTATATTGGGCTATGGTTATGGTATATTTTCATACCAATTTTGGCCCCTCCACTTTTCAGGTTTCGTCGGAGGCCTTGAATTGTACTCGCGAAGGATATCTCCCAGGTGTTTAATGCTCTCCTCTATGAAAAAAACAGAACTGACAGTTTTGGCATAGGCATGGCCTGGAGGTCCATTCAAAACCCCGTTGATATTTTCTGAAGACCTTATATGTCCAGCTCGTTTTCATGAAGAATGTTGCTGCAAAACGGTACAAAATCAGGTGATGCAGACAAAGACGTGACTGTATACGCAGTACCTTTAGTGTGAACAGAGAATGCATCGTAAAGAGACCCAATTGCACGCAAGAAAGATGCACAACTTGACATGCGAGTGAACAACGTTTTGCTGTTGGTTTGAGCATCGAAAACATAAACAGCACTTTCAAATTCAGTGCAGATCCCCAGTGGTTGTTTAAAACAACATGAGTCAGCTGGACCATCCACACTACCCTCCTCTCTATCAGTAATTTTTTCCAATTCTCCACACTGCCTTAAACGCCACACCGAAAACATCTCCTGATTGGTAAAGAGCATGTCAGTCCCAAAACCAGCGAGGATACATGGCTCATTTGGCATATCAACAGCCAACAAATACTCCTTTGTCTGGAGACCTACAGTACTTTGCTTATGCCTTGCTTATGTTACACAAATAAACTGCTGTCATTTACACAGAGGCTATCAATCTTCTCCCAACATTCATGATAGACTAAGACCGTATCCTTCCGATTACACCTAACATCATATCCACCTTTATCCACAGTCAACCCAGCTACCTGACGATCCAGTTTGTTGGCTATTATTATTATTTTTATCATTTTGTTTAATGTTGGCAACTTACATGGCAAAATTTAAAAATGCTAATTCAAGCCAACAAATTAATTTACAATAATACAACAAAATAAGTAAAACAAGTCAATAAAATTACAAAATTCATAAAATCTATATATACAATCTAAAAGAAGTGTAAACTATAAAAAATCGAGCTGAGGTATGTATTGTTTGCAGAGTCTACAGTCACAGTCTACATATTTCCGAGATTTTATTCTATTCTTGAATTGATGCACAGAATTTGCATCTTTTATTTCCTGTGGAAGAGTGTGCCAAATGCGCTGTCCTCTATAACGGACTGTTTCAGTATCATATTTAACAGTAAGTACGATAGGAACTGTGAATGTATTTGAATTTCTCAAATTATAAGCAGCATTTCTTTGAGGAAAAATTTCATTAACAAAGCACTGTCTACACGTTACTGCTTCAAAGGATGGTTGTTGCTGTCTATCCCAAAAGACTATGTAGTCCCCATCAAACTTTCGTAGTTTCATAGCTGCCATGGCACTGGTTGAATCAGTTCCAAAGTTCGTTGCAATGTCAGATCCGCCTTTCTTCCTTGCAATTTAGGAGAGGTGAAATTTTCAAGGAACTCTATTGCCTTAAGTGGGCCAGTGTCCGACGCAAGAAACAAGATGTTCCGATTCCCCACCAATATTCCCCATTCCTGCTTTGACACGCTTAGAATCGTTTCATACAGTTCATGACCTCACTGTCTTTTAGAAAACTGAGAACACGCGTGACGTCTAAAACCCGAAAACCCGCACATTTTAATTACAATACCCGAAACCCGCGCTCAAAAAATGGCAAAACCCGTGACCCGCGCAATATCAAAAACCCGAAAACCCGCACGTTTTTCAGAGAAAACCCGAAACCCGATGGCCAAAATTGGCCAAACCCGCAACCCGTGAAATCCCAAAGCCCCCCTCCATAATAGTCGCGTCGAATAAAATTCAATTTTGAGTCGACTAAAAATGCTATTAAATGCGACCATTATGCGACTTGACTTTAGACGTCGCATTTAATTCATTTTTCAGTCGAACATAATTCAGTGCACATGCTTGATTGAGACTCTAGTCACAGGAAATAAAAGCAACATCCCAAGATGGCTACAAGAAAACACATGGTTCAAAATTTACAGCAGCATTTCGTGTCACTAACTTCTTCTTAAAATTTCTTCGTCTGGATCCACTGCCAAGTTAGTTTCCTCGCTGTTTGCACTGTCTTCGCCATCTCAACCATGCTAATTGTACCTGCACTTCTTTCATCAAATTCATCTACCAGACCTGACTAAACTATTGTTGTAATAAATTCCAGAGCTTTACTCACTACCACTGTTTGATACGCAGCCATCCTTACCTCTCTTTATGATAAATATTGGCGCACAACCTTTCATCTTCGACTAAAACAATGGAAACGTGCAAAGAACAATACCAAACACACAGCAAACATTTGCATTTAAGTCGACTCAAATTGAATTTAATGCGACGTCTAAAGCCAAGTCGCATAATGGTCGCATATTCGACTTGATGAGTCGCTTATTCGACGGTGGGTGGGTGGAAAAAGCATCTCACTTGGAGCGGGAGGCCAGAGTTGCCTGTTAAATCCTTTCTCGAAAATTCAAAAACGTGATACTTTTAGATTTTGGTTCGATTGTGATCTATCTTGATATTTTTTAATTAGTCTTAGCTAGTCTCTGTTTAAATTTTTGTTTATGGCTTAAACTTATTTTTAGAGATATGATGATTCGCGTGTTGTGAGTTGTCATTTGTAGGTTGGCTTTTACTTATACTTTGGGAGTTGCGCGTTGCCAGTTGCGAGCTGCAAGTTGGCTTTCCATTATATACACTTAATTCCACTCTCTCGTTCTAATTTTAGATTCTAGCCAAATTTTCTAATGATGTTTTTAAGTGAATTCTTCTTCTCTTGAAGGAACGGATTGTATTTTGAATTTCAAAGCCTGCGTAGGCTGCAGACTCCATTTTGGAAGATTAAGAGAAAATTATCTGAAAAGCCAAGAGACAAAGAAATTTGATCATTTAAGCATGAATTTTGACAAGACGCGCAAAATGTCTTGATACTCTCCAAAAAATATCTAACATCGAAGCTGGCATCCAAATAAGGTGAAGGTGAAGTCGCTTGTTTCAGCGCCATCGCTGGGATCGCAGACATAGAGCAGAGCTAATCGAGTCCACGGCCCCTTGTCATGTCGCTCAAGTTGTTGGGCCCTACCGGGATTCGAACTCATTCATTTCATTTCATTTCATTTTATAATCTTTATACAGGGTAAAACATTCAGCAAACTGGTTGACAATGTACCCTGTTGGAAAATACTTAAGAAAGAAAAGAATCTAAATTTACACATAAATAAAAAATAAAACTACAATCAATAAGATCTATACAGCTATTAGCAAAGTGTATAAAAAATTGTAGAAATGATCATGATATGGTAGAATTTGATGTGAGAGAGAATTAGCTAGATGCAAGGTTTGCTATGCTTTTTTTGAAAGTTTTCAATGTCGGGGACAATTTTGATTCTAGGCTGAGACAATTCCGCATTGTCGCGCCTTTATATGAAAAGCATTTTTGGCCATTTGCAGATTTTCGCATGGGAATTTCTAAATCAGATCTGGTATTGCGTAATTCTCTCTTACTTCTATCCAAGAGTCTTGAGAACATTTCTGTAAGGTAAGTGGGAGCCAGATCATTGATAGATTTGTATACCATACTCAATGTCTCAATTTGAATATTTTCACTAACAGTGAGCCATCCAAGTTTCTTGATGATCGGCTTTGCAGAAGCATCATATCTACTGTTAGTAACTATTCTAACAGCCCGATTTTGAAGTTTTTGTAGTTCGTTTATTGCTGTGGTGCCACGGCTTCCCCATACAGGGCAGCAATATCTAAAATATGGTTCTACAAGACTTTTATACATGCTTTGTATTGTGAGAAGAGGGAGATACTTTTTGGAGTATTTCAACATCCCTATTCCTCTGGAAACTTTTTTCTTAATAGTAGAAATTTGTTCTTTTCAGTTCAAGTGTTGATCAACCATTACTCCTAGATATTTTGCCTGCTTTATGATAGAAACAGTTTCTTCCCCTACATTAAAGAGAGGCTTTACTCCCCCTACCTTTTCTATGTCGTTTAAACGCTTCCTACCACCTATCACAAGACTTTGTGTCTTGGTCACATTTAGGGACAATTTGTTTGCATTAAGCCAAGATTTAAGATATCCAAGGTCCTCGTTGACGCCTTCATTAATCAAGGGAATGGACTTTGAAGAGATTGAAAGGCTTGTTTCATCCGCGTAGATGTTGACATGTGAGTGTCTCAAAGAGAAGTGAAGATCATTTACGTATTTTATGAAAAGTAGAGGTCCTAGGCAAGAGCCCTGAGGAACTCCAGTCGTTATTGATTCAAGATCTGAAAGCTGCCCATTTACCTTACAGCACTGCTTTCTATTAGTTAAATACGAGCTGAACCAGCGTATTTCTTTGTTTTTAACCCCATAATGCTCCAGTTTCTGTATAAGGATGTCATGGTTCACCGTATCGAAAGCCTTCTTTAAATCAATGAAAGTAACGGCTGTATATTCATTGTCCTCTAAATTGAGGTACCAATCATTGGTACATTTTAAGAGACAGGTCAGTACGGAATGTAGTAACCTGAAACTAGATTGTTGTGAGAATAGAAGTATATTCACATTTAGAAAGCCGTAAAATTGATCATAAACCAGTTTTTCAAAAAGGCGAGAGATGACCGGTAAAACGGATATAGGGCGATAGTTTGAATTCTCGTCTTCTGAGCCATCCTTGTAGATAGTTGCGACCCTAGCTATCTTCCATTCGTCTGGAAAAATGCCAAGAGACATAGAAATGTTAAAGAGCCGACTCAGAGACCCGGCCAAAACAGGCATCCCGACTTTAAGAAAAAAGCTTTAGATACAATCAAGGCCAGAGCCCTGAGAGGTCTTGAACTTTCCCATAGTCTCAATTAGCTGCTTAGGTGTAACAGGTGCAAAGCTAAAAGTGGCATTTTTAGGATTTACACTATATTCATCATTTAAAAGGGGATTTTCAGTCTCAGGTATGTCATTGCTCAGTTTTTCTCCAACAGTGCAAAAGAACTGATTCATCGAGTTAGCAATTTCTTTTGAATCGAAATATTATTACCATCGACCCTTAAAGATTGGATTGTCGTCGTTTTCGATCGTTTATTTATTTCTTTGTTGATAGTAGACCATGTTTCCTTCACATTACCTTCCGCTTCTTGTATTTTGTTTGTGAAATATGTCTTTTTAAGATCGGCATTCATCCTATTTGCTTTATTTGTAACTTGCCTATATCCGGCCATAAGGATTTCAGATTTTGATTTGACTGCAGCAACCTTCAGTTTGTCCCTCCTTCAAACTAGACGACAGCCAAGGGCTATATCTTTCAGAAACTCGCTTTTGCATCAAGGGGGCATGAGTTTCTTTGATTAACGAAAGCATACTAATCCACTTTTCAACTATTACATTAATATCTTCAGAGCAATACAGGATACTTGACCAATCATAGGCAGAGAGATCCCGAAGGAAAGCTTCCTCATTGAAGTTTTTCATCTGCCTAGTATATATTTGTTTGTGTTTTCGTTCAGTACCACCTAGGTGCTTCCTTACTGGATACACGAGATAATCATAGTTAATGGCAGTACTGACAACACCGGATTTTGAAATGTTTCTTACATTACTGACAGCAATATGATCTATCAGAGTGGAAGTTTGTTCGGTTTCACGTGTCGGTTCGGATATCAGCTGCGTCAGGCCGAAAGAATCATACATATCTTTGATGTGTCTAGCATTACCTGAAAACATTGGTGCTGATCCATTAGTTGAGTTAGGATTTTCCGAAAGGTCACAGTTTGTATCTCCTAATAGAATTATCTCCTTCCCCTCCAATTCTAAGAAACGCATGACTTGTTCAAGCTGACCAATAGTATCTATCGGATTGCTGGGAGGCCTATACCACGAGAGAATTATAAAGGGTGCAGCTCTGAGGGGTGTAATCTCGACCCCGATTATTTCCAGTGACGTTTTCGGAATATCCTCTTTTACTTTAGATTTGAAACTGTCTCTACAATAGAAGCCCGGGGGGGTAACTTGAGTTTCCAAGATACGGGGTTGTGCCATTCAAATCGTAAAAGTAACACCCATAAATCCGGAAAACTTTCTCAAAAGTATACCCATAAATCCGGAGAAATTTCTCAAAAGTATACCCATAAATCTGGAGAATTTCTGAAAATCATACCCATAAATCCGGGAATGCCAAAAAAGCTCACCAATAAATGAATTCTGATAGAAAACTATACCCATAAATCCGGAAGATGCAACAAATTGTTGAAAACCATACCCATAAATCCGGAAACTATCATGAAAAAGGTACCCTAAAAAATGGCACAACCCCGTACCATAGACAAGTTAAGTTACCCCCCCGGGAATAGAAGGCTACTTCTCCCCCATGGTGAGTTCTATCAAAGCGTATGAATTTGTATCCATCAATTTTGAATAGATTATCGGGTAATTTGTCATCAATTTTAGTTTCATTTAACGCGAGAAAGTCAATGCCCCTACTTTTGAGTAGGTACTCGATTTCATCTACATGTGGAAGTAGACTGTTAATGCTTAGAGAGGCAATCACCATTCCTTTTCTGGTGCCCAGTTCATCAGAACTGCCATTATTATCAATTACGTTTGGTGGAGTGACCAGATTCACATGTGTTCTCTCAGAAGGTCTATCATCAATGTTATTAAGTCAGATATCATAGATCAATTTCTTAAAATTATTAGCTAGAAAAGATGTACCTTCACGATTGAGGTGAAGTTTCTTCATACCTAAGCCCGTGTCATCAATGTTCTTATTGTCTATTAGGTACACATTGTTCCTCGTGGCAACTTCTCGTAAAATGGCGTTAAGCGAATCCACTTTCTTTGCAAAACCTTGCTTGTCTTTTCTAACAGTACAGAGGGAAACTGCAATCTTTGTATCCGGTGACTCAGCCTTAACCATATCGATGACTCTTTGGGTGTTTTTATCGGTATCCTTCCCTGCAGTGATATCGTTGGTGCCAAAATGAACGATAATCAAATCTGGTTTCTTTCTGATGATTGGCTTCACATGATCGATCATATCTTCAGTGTTGTTGCCTGGATATTTCCTCACTTTCACAATATGGTTTCATGATAACCCTTTTTCTTCTACGCCATTAATGATTGAGTCTCCAAGAACATACACCCTTTTCCTTTCTTTTTCTTGTTGTTGAATCTTTTTTTATGGGTGCTGCCTGTTGTGCCGCAGCCACTTCACTATCCCTGCTGGCATTTGCATGTTCTGGCTCGCTTTCATTTCGTCCTTTCTGAGGCACATCATGAGATTTTCCATCACTTGCAACTTTGTTTACACCAGGACTTCGGTTCTTTCTCTTTTTATTTTCACCCCGGGTAATGTCTTTGCAGTACAGTGGAGGCTGTTCAGTACAGTGGAGGTTGCGAAGTACGGTGGAGGGCTAACATCAGTACAGTGGAGGGATAACATGATTTTTGTGGGGGGCTAACATCAGTACAGTGGAGGCTGTTCAGCACGGTGGAGGGCTATCATCAGTACAGCGGAGGGATAACATGATGATTGTGGGGGTACAACATTGAGTACAGTGGAGGCTTTTCAGTACAGTGGGGGGCTAACATCAGTACAGTGGAGGCTGTGCAGTACGGTGGAAGGCTAACATCAGTACAGCGGAGGGATAACATGATAACTGTGGGGGGGCTAACATCAGTACAGTGGAGGCTGTTCAGTACAGTGGAGGGCTAACATCAGTACAGCGGAGGGCTAGCATGATAACTGTGGGGAGCTAACATCAGTACAGTGGAGGCTGTTCAGTACAGTGGAGGGCTAACATCAGTACAGCGGAGGGATAACATGACAACTGTGGGGGGCTAACATCAGTACAGTGGAGGCTGTTCAGTACAGTGGAGGGCTAACATCAGTACAGCGGAGGGCTAACATGATAAGTGTTGGGGGGCTAGCTTCAGGACAGTGGAGGCTGTTCAGTACAGTGGAGGGCTAGCATCAGTACAGTGGAGTTGTAGATTGTTTTAATGTTAAGAGGATCAAGGGGAAGCTAGGAGAATATCAGAAACTTCCTGCTGTTCACGTCTAATTTTCTTACCAAAAGGAATGTCGTATATCTGAAACTGAAGGGCATATCACAGCCTAGAAATCAAGTAAGCATTTTGAGATAGTGAAGCACTCTTAGTCTCTGAAATTTAATCGACCTGGAGACGAGAGAAAATGGATACTACAGGTTATAAAAAAACAATACTCGTGAAGGCAGAAGTAGTCCCGATTTGAAGAAACTTCTGGGAGAATCAGTAATCCGTAAGTGTCTTGAAAACCAGAAAAGTTAAATGGAAATAAACAGCGTCTGGCATCTTTATCTTCATTAGTTTTACTGAACTACAAGAACTCATCGTCATCTGCATCACGAAAGCTTATTTTACAGGCTGGCTCTATAGGGCTTTTAAAAGTTTGTAGATACATATCAAAGGAACTGGCCGGGCTACTTTTTTTCTTCGAAGCCGCCTTCAGTAAAAACGATTTAAATTTTTCATCCATTTATACTACCAAACGTAAACTTCATATTATTGCAAATCGTAAGAGCGGTCCAAAAACAGCAAAACAACGTGTAAACGTTCCCCTTCACTTCACAAAAATATAAACTGAACTGCAGCTACTCCTCCACTGTACTGATGCTAGCCCCCCACTGTACTGAATAGCCTCCACTGTACTCAATGTTGTACCCCTACAAAAATCATGTTATCCCTCCACTGTACTGATGTTAGCCCTCCACCGTACTGAACAGCCTCCACTGTAATCAATGCTATGTCTCCACTGTATTGATGTTAGCCCTCCACCGTACTTGGCAACCTCCACTGTGCTGATGCTAACCCCCCACAGTACTGATGCTAGCCCTCCACTGTACTAAACAGCCACCATTGTACTGAACAGCCTCCACTGTACTGCACAGACATTACCCGGGGTGATTTTTCTGTGGTGTTGTTTCGGAGTCATTCTTTTCACCGTTTGCCATTGTGCTTGTTTCAATAGGATCAGAAATCTGTTTTTGTCCTTCGTTTGGAAGGTGTCTCGAGGGACAGAGTTGAATTTGATCATGGAGGGCCTTGTTTTCTGGTCTCGAGGATTCCAAAAGTTTCCCGATAATGTTTTGTTTATGGGCAAGTTGCCTTTCTAATGATGTTATTCTATCCTCCATACTTTTGATCAGAAGTCTTTCATGATCCAGAGATTCTGCAGGCGACGATTTTTTGACTCCGATATCGATCTGTTTGAGATGAGTACTTTCAGTCCAAGGAGCTCGCCGTGCATGTATTTTTTTAAATCAAGCTGGCCTTCGTAAAAATGGTCTTGTTGAAGATAGGAATCAAATGTTTTAGCCGATTTTTGCTCGTGGCCCATGGCCGGAAAGCTTCAGAGCCTCATTTTCACGGACCAATCAGACGACGAATAAACGAGGAAGACAGAAGAAATGTTTGAAAATTTTTCTCAACTTTACCTACCTTCATAAAACGCAACCAGGACAAGAAACTGCAGGAAATTTCCCGAATATTTTTGAAGATATCTACTCACCAGGTGTTTGGGTATCCAGGTTTGGATGCCGGTTTAAATACCTAACGGTTTGGTGGAGATATAGCGTTTTCCGATAGGCAACGTCAGCCGAGGCTTGCCAAGCCTTGTTTACGCCACTTCAAGTCAAGTGATAAACCTCTTGATAATGCCTCCTTTCAATTTCACTGCTAATTTCGAACCACGAAAACTTATGCCATGAATGCAAAGAGTAGTATAATACAGAAATTTCTCAAGAGTATTGCCATATGACTTGAAATGTGTCAACTAACCGAAGCAAATTTCTTCAGTTCACAAAGAAATCGAAGGTGCATTGAATCTTGAACCAAAGAAACTGCGGTGGAAGGACAATAGCAAGAACAATTAGAAACGTAAATATTTGACGCTCTGGGATCGTTCTTAGAACAATCACTATTGTTATTGCCATTGTTTCAAACCCAGAATCTCTATTGTTTAAGGTTGAGGGTCTCATCGGTTTTAGAAAGGCCATAACTCCGGGAAACCATGGGATATTCAAACCGGCATCCAAATCTGGATACCCAAACATTTGGCGAAGAGATTCCTTCAAAAAAATCAGGGAAATTTCCAGCAGTTTTTTGTCCTCGTTGCGTTTTATGAAGGTTGGTGAAATTGAGAAAAATTTTCACACATTTCTTCTGTCTTCCTCGGTCATTCGCCGTCTGATTGGTCCGTGAAAATGAGGCTTTGACGGTTTCCGGCTATGGGCCACGAGCAAAGCTCTGCCAAAACATTTGATTCCTATCTTGTCTTGTTGTCGAGGGTAATCATGTCCAGGAGGAGTCAAATCTGAGATATTAATTTGTCAGTTCTCCTGGATGAGGGGTGATTCTGCTTGTGAGATATCTTCGAGGCTAGAGGTTGCCATTGTACTTGAAATGAAGTATGATGTACTTCCATCCGCGCAGGTCTCAAGGCGAATGGAGCCTGCGGAATTTAGGCCATCTATCACTTTCAAAGCGTCATCTGCTGGAATGTCAAATTCCGCCTGACTGTTCTGGCTGCAGTGCCAGAGGATTACACCACGGCGCCACAACACCTTGGAACAAGTGTACATAAACTCTCTAAACATTCAGAGAGTAGAGAGGGGCGAGGGTCACTGGGGATTTGCAGATAGCGGATATCGGGCTATTCTGGATGCGTGCGGAAATCAATCATAATTTCTGCGGATTGCGGATATTGGCTGCATTTTACGGAATGCAGATAGTTCTAAAAAATTAGTGTTATTTGCCAAAACATAGCACATTTGATGCTGGTTCCGTGAAAACATTGTGTAATATTGAATTAAAGGAACTAAAACAAACGAAAACAGTACATATCACGACGATCTGAAGACAATTACGACAACAGCAACTACTAAAACCTAAAACAAACTTTTCGCCAAAAAAGAAGAACACATATGACGACAGCAAAACTGTTTGCATTTAATCGGTACATGCATAATAGAAAGGAAATGGTTTTCATAGATCGTATGGTGTTTCAAATTGAGCAGGAAGACCTTGCTCACAGGCCCAACGAACAGTGGAAATAGTCAATTTTTGTGTTTGGATTTGCGGGAAAGGGGCAGAAAACTTGCGGAAATGCGGAAATGCATATCACCATGGACCCCCTAGATGTCTTCAACAATCTTCGGGAAGCTTCAAGCAGTTTTTTGTGAAGATAGATACACTACTGGAAAATTTTCACAAGTTTCTTTTGTCTTCTTCGCTTATTCGGTGTCTCATTGTTCTATGAAAGTGAGGCTATAGTTCTGCTATTGGAGAACGGGAAATGGAGGTACCCATTTCAATTTGTAATTCATCGTAAATCTGTAGGTCTTTATTTGTATAAATTTTGGAATTGTTATTACTTACTAATGGTATTGCAGTACGTACCGCAGCTGAATTTTCGTGTGGCACCCAGTTTGTAAACGTAATGGCCGCCACAGTTTTTCACATCAACAAAACTACTCGACGGACAGCACACATCCATGTCATATGGAAAGAAACTTTTCTTTCAACATCGCCATCCAGAACTCTCGGGTGTGCCCCATTTAGCCAATTGCCTTCAAAAGTTTGGCATTGTTTCTGTTTGGTCGTTGGGCAAAAGTCTTGCATTCGAATACCAGCTTGTCCCATGAAGTGATACCATTAAGTTTCTAGTCTCCAGTCACATAGTTTTGTTGATTCCTATCATAATAACTGATGGACCTGGTCGCATCGGACAAGACAGTGTAGTCCAGGGAGCGCCGTAGAAACTGCTTCGAAAGAAACTTCTGAGCACCCTGCAACAAAGTACAGATTCGCAGAATGCATACCAAATCCCCTTCAGATGTAGAGATTGCGTTGTGTTTTGGACATGTAATGGACCAATTCATGCCAGCGATCAGAAAAATCCAACACAGCCGTCACATTTGGCTTCTTCGCCCCGATTTGAAAGGCCGAGCTCATTTGACGTCAAATTTTCTGTGATATTCATGCTCTTAAAAGGTTAGTTTCTCCGTTCGTACGCATCCGATTTACGTCACTGAAAGTGGAGAATGATGAGAAATGCTTTTCGAATCTTGTGAAAGCCTCTCTGAGTGGCCCTAGTGTATTTAAAGCACTTATTGAATGTTGCAAAAAATCAACAAATCAGCGTTTTCATCCTGAAGACAGAAAATTTGGCCGATATTCCGGAAAGTCCTTTATTTTGCAGCAAGAACAGACATTTCAAACTGCAATTTTCGTGATTTGTATCATCAGAATGTTGAAAACATGTTGAATTAACTTATCATCAATGTGCCATTAGAGAATATCTCGGCTAAAGGGTGCGTTTGTTTCAAAGTTTTTGATTTATCTGTAAGTTTTCTCTATAATTAGATGCGTCACTACGGAATCCATGGCACATGCGCTTCATATCTTTGCGTATTCAGCTACAAGCCATTTGTTTGTTTGTCAACTTATTTTACATCGAATATATACATCTAGCTTACTATGAACAAATATGCAAAGTAAACTAATCTAAACCCGGGGGGGGGTAACTCCTATATATAGGTGAACGGGGTCCTGCCGCCCATAAGGATGGGTTCGAGAGCTTCAAAATTCCTAAATATGGGTCTTAAAATGCCGTGATTCCAATAGAAATGGGTAGGCTTTACTGTTCTGGAACCTTAATAATGGGTTTCGACGACATCTTTCCACAAGAAAAACAGCTAGTTCAGTTACATTTTTTCGTGTACGAAATACTTTGCAGATATTTCCAACGACTCTTTTCTACGAACTTTTTCTTCCATTTCAAGCGCCTCCCTTTCGACTGCTGGTTAACAGGCTACATGGGATTTAACAGGATAACAGATGATTTCCATTTCAATGGTGATTTCACACATTGCTGTTGTTGTTGGTCATAGGAAAGCGCGCGCCAGAAATCCTTGAATGGACGGTTGATGATCTTTAGTATGCACGAAAACCTCTCTCCTGATGAACCTTGAACCAGAGAACCCATACACCGATAAGCATATCAGAAGCGCGGGAAGACAACAGCCGAAGAGAAAGGATAGATTCAGATCCCGATTAAGATGTTTAACCATTCCTCTGAAGAAGAATGAAGTTCGATGTAAGTGCCTGCAGTTATCCAGTTGGGGCCGATGAGGGGGCACAAGCGCCGGGAAGGGGGGCAAGGGGGGCGGCCGCCCCCCAATGTTCTCCAAGACCATTTTTCTAATTTTTCAAATTCCGGCGTAAAAGTTGCGGGAATGATCTTGGGGTAAAGGCCGATGATCTTGGCACTTTATAATGTGTACGAGAACAGGATTCTACAATCTTGTCACCCCAATTGCATTTTCCCACGATTTTTACGGCATTGACTCGAATTTTTTTCTCGTGGCGAAGCCCCAGGTTCCCGTTCAACGTAGTACGCTCCAAGTTTCCTTATCTCGTCAGCATAGCTTATGGAGGACGTAAGTCAAGATCTTTTTCACGAATGAGGAGAACGAAGTTTGGTAGTTGGTAGGTGGTCCATGGTAAGAATCTTTCGCCGAAATACTGGAAAGGGACCGGAAGACTTCTTCTAAGCCATAGCACAAGTTGGCTCCTGGAGAAATTTTCTAGACAAACTATTATAGCATTGTCCAAGACTTGCTATTATTTGAGGGCTTAGAAGTTGGGTTTGACCGTTAAGGATCGTTCTAGGAGAAAGTAGAGTGTGTGTGCGCAAAAATTTCCTGCGGAGGTGATCCATTGAAAATGGTTACAAGATTGTGAAGTTTTCCCATTTGCTCTTCGTAGAGATTGCATGTAGGATAGGCATTCTCAGCCAAAGAATGTTCAACAATTTTACGGGAGATGCTAATTCAAATAACTGTGTGTTGCAAAATGATCAACAATTCCAATGCAGCACAGGCTGATTTGTGATCGGTAGAAGTGTTCTAGGCCAAAGTAAAGAGTTTATCTACAAAAGTTTTCCTGGGGGTATTGCCCCCAGACCCCTCAGTATTTCTTGAGCTTTGAAGTTTCTGCCTAGCCTGATGGCCTCTTTTCCAAAAACCATGTATATTTCTTCATATTTCTGAATCTGAGAGTACACGATAGCCGTGTGACAAATTTCATGACAGAGTAGCGTGTGGTAAATTGATCGCTGAAATATTTGGGGATCCAAAGGTTGGACGCTCGGTCGCCGGTTGGAAGTCATTTTGTAATTGTGGACAGTGTGGTACCCTACTCGAGTTGTTTAAAAGACTCGTTTAAACTCCATTTCAGTCAATGAAAGGGGCATTGGTCGCATCTGTAGCCAAGGTAGAGGGCGTTGTCCAAGAGAAATTTTTTCCGCCCCATTTTGCCCCTCCAATAAAAAATCCTGGCGCCGCCACTGGGAGGGGGTCAAAAACCTGGGACCCATGGCCATAGGGGCCCCTAAATAATAACACAGGTTTTCATATATAGCTAAAATTCAGGTCTCTGCCAGGTTCAAGATCAAAGAGGGCCCCAATAACTTCTCAAATTTTTATAATGTATTAGAATCGAGAAGAGGTAACTTGTTACAATATGGTGATTCTTGTGCATTATGGCTGGCCAGTTCGATATATATATTATTATATTTATTATTTATATTTTCACATATTTAAGGAGGGTAGCCCTTCAGCAATGCTGATTTTCAAGGGGTCCTCCATTACAAAACTTACAAAATTAAATACTATTATAACCTAAACTAATACAATTCAATTTCTGATACAATAATGAAAACCCTATGATCTAAAATAAATATTTACAATAAAAGAAAATCCATATGGCAAACACAGTTTTAAAAGCTAGCTTTCCCTATATACATTGTTTAAAACTATTGAGGGAGGATGCTAGCTTACTTTCAGCTGAGAGGCCATTCCAAGACTTGGCACCTCGAAACGAAAAACATTTCTGTCCATTTTTTGAGTTTTTCTTTGGTAACCTTAGGTCAGTTGCCGTATTCCTAAGATTCCTAGAGGTCAGCTGGGGTGTTTTTGTGAAAAGATTACACATGTATTGTGGAGCCAGCTCATGAAGAGATTTGAAGACCATGATGTTAGACTCACTAGCAATTAGTTCATCTATGGTCTTCCAGCCAAGCCTTTTGATAAGTGGCTGGCCCGGGGTATCAAAGCTGCTGCCAGTCACAATACGGGCAGCACGGTTTTGCAATTTTTGCAGCTGGTTGATCTCAGTCACACCACAGCAACCCAAGACTGAACAACAGTAGCGGAAGTGTGGCTCCACGATACCTGTGTACATGGTCCTAAGAGTTTCTTCTGGCAGAAAGGATTTTGCATGCTTCAAATAACCAATCGCTCTTGAGACCTTGGACGAAACTGTCTTAACGTGTTCCTTCCAATCCAAGGAGTTGTCTATCTGCAAACCAAGATATTTGGTTTTTTGAACAACTTCAAGCTCATTATCCCGAATATTCAACTTCAAAGATTCGCTCTTATTTTTCAGAGCTTTATGCTTTGGTTTTGTGGAAATAAGCATGGAATGAGTTTTCATCACATTAAGTGAAAGTTTGTTGCCTTTTAGCCATTTTTCAACCTGCGTAAGATCGTCATTGATGGCCTCATTTAGCTGATTGATATCTCTGGATTGATGGCAAAGGCTCGTGTCATCGGCATACATGGACACATTTGAATTTCGGACAGCTCGTGGGAGGTCATTGATGTAAATGAGGAATAAAAGAGGTCCAAGGCATGAGCCTTGCGGCACACCAACATTTATTTCCTCGATTGACGAGTCAACACCATTGACCCTAGAAAATTGCTTCCGGTTAGAAAGGTAGGATTTGAACCATGCTAATTCCCGCTGCTGAATACCATAGTACTCTAGCTTTTTGCAAAGAATGTCATGGTCAACTGTGTCAAATGCCTTTTTCAAGTCGATAAACACCAGTCCCACGAGCTTTCCGAGATCCAACCCATGGTACCAGTCATCAGTGTTTTTAAGCAAACATGTCACAGTAGACTGAAGGCGTAAAAACCCAGACTGGTCAGGAGAAAAGTAACCATTATCATTAATGTGTTGGTATAATTGGTTTGTGACAAGTTTTTCAAAGAGCCTTGAGATGACAGGCAAAACTGAAATTGGGCGATAGTTCGACTTTTCAGCCTTGTCTCCCTCCTTAAAAATTGGTGTGACTCTAGCCAATTTCCCTGAATCTGGAAATTGGCTCGTTACAAGTGATGCATTAAACAAACATGCCAAAGAGTTCTCAATGAAGGGTAAGGCTAGTTTTAAGAAATAGCAGGAGATGTTGTCCTTCCCAAAGCTCTTTGAAGTTTTCATCTTGGCAATTGCTTCTCTAATTTCCTTCACTTCAATGGCCCTAAATTGAAACCTAACACTGCTATCACTACCAGCAAAGTCGCCAGACAGAAGAGGGTTAGGGGCAGCATCAATTTTGTTAGCTAACTTCTCGCCTATTGTACAGAAGAAATTATTCATTGCGTTGGAGATGTCCTTTTTGTTAACAATTGCATTAGCAGAATCCTCAAGACAATCAATGTTACAGGATTTTGATCTCTTATTCAAAAGTTCATTGATTGTCTTCCAGGATTCTTTCATGTTCCCCTTACATTCAGAAATTTTTGCCGAAAAATATTGTTTCTTGAGCTGGACATTAAGAGAATTGACCCCGTTAACCCTGATGACATGATAATTGTATTTAGAGGCGCAAAATAGCTACCAGAGCGATTCTAGCTAGCTTCCTTTTAAAAATTTTCCCGGGGGGGCATGCCCCCGGACCCCCCTAGATGAGTGCACCACCTGTGTACCGTTCACAACTGGCTTTGCCGGGAACCAGGCGCGGATTTAGTGGGGGGCCGGGGGGCCATGGCCCCCCAAAGTGCATGAATTCTCGCAAAAACCATTGTCTTTTATAGATAAAAGAGTAAGTTTAAAACTTTACTTCCTAAAGCAACCCACAAATAACCATAGAACAGCTGCACGGTAATTCGGCTAACGACAAGCCCGTTTAACTGACTATTTATTGTTGATCCAGAGGTTTGAAAATATACGGATCTGAATTCTGAACGAAATTTCATTGCGGGAGGTGGAAACTGAAAATCATTTATTTCATTCACTGTGTCAAAATATCGGTGATTCAGGATCTTCCAGTGAACTTTGCTGTTGAAGTTTATTTTATGATAAATTTCGTTCTGATAAAGACTTTTGATAAACATTCGTGTCTTCTGTTGTGATAGTTATGAAATTGTTGATAAGTCACTTTGATATCATTGGAAGGAGAACACACTTTCGAATACAAGTGAAGCTTCTGGAAGGTGTCTAAGCGAAGAGAATTTTGATTGCCTACTCCGATGAGGGAACTTACCATGGGAAATTTCACGGGATTTTCACGTAACTTTGAAATGTTTTTGAATCGTGGATTTGACAACAACTTCATTTTTTATGCCAAATTTTCATTCCCATGGTGGTGGAGCTTATGTCCGCGATACACATTCCCGAAACGGTGCTTATGATAAACATTTTTTTGATGGTCTCTTACTTTCCTAACTGATCACCCATTACGTTTTGCACAAAAAATCCAGTTTGTGTGTAAGAATGAAGATTAAGTGATAATCTTCATGATCTAAAATGAAGTAAAAAGGGCGTTTCCCACGTTTTCCGAGAGTCTGAAGGGCTTGGCCCCGAAAAATTTTCCTGGGGGCTACGCCCCCAGGCCCCATATTTCCTTCTTAGTGGCCCTCCCCAAACTCCAAGCCTGGATCCGCCTGGATGTTTAGTTTTGACCCGGGGGCGTATGGTCGTAGGGTCGTTGTGTTTTCGTTCATATTCAATCTTTTTGGCCTTTTGAGACGTTCGTTCCCATAGACTCTGGCGACTTCCCAAGTGACTGCAACGACCTGGTGTGAACCAGACTTGAAGTGCATAACATAAAAACAATCTCTTTGATTCATAAATACATTTTTTGCATAACCTTGACAGACACAGCCTTTTTTTAAGATAATCAGTTTTAAAAGAGGTATTTTCCTAATTTTCCGGGAGTCTAGAGGGCGTGGTCACCGCTGTTTTTCTTGGGGGCTGCGCCCCCAAACCCCCCATTAGGTCCCGTTCCGATAGATCACTCGAGAGCCCGAGCTGGATCAACGGCCCTGGACGGTAATGTACACAACGCTTTGTCTTGCAAGAAACTAATTTTCAAGAAACTGATAGCAAGATGGCCCCAATGTTAAGAAACTGTAGCACTTTGTATGAAGTTAGACCTGTAGCAAGTTAAATGCAACAGATATCAACTTTCAAATGCAAGCTTGGCAACTATGTCGTTGAGCCTTGATTCTTGAGTAATACCAACCGACAGTTTTTGTTTTGAACATAAAAGAACACTGTTTATTCTTACATGATGTTTCAAACCTCGAGGAAAATATCTGTAGCAATGCTGAGACCAAAGTTACAAGTCATACGTTTGAAAAGTAAAAAAAAATCAAGAAACTTTCAGTACTAAGATGCAAAAATTGCTGAATCATTTTGAATTATGAAACGTTTAGTACTGTTACCAGATCCAAATTTCTCACAAAGAAAAAGCGTACAAAATATTAGTAGTAGTACGTTATTATTCAATCTCTTGCATGTTACATACAGTGGAGTTTGGAAACCATAAAACTGGGTATATTTTTTCTCCAAATCCTTAAAAGTGGGTATGCAAAATGCATGTTAAGTAATAAGGGTGGGTATGACGCTACAATTTGGGCGGAACGCCCCCGTCATCCTTTAGTCCAAGTTACCCCCCCCCCCCGGGAATCTAAATCGATGAATATATAATACATAAATAAATATTTTTACAGTATTTTAATAAACTAACAAGATTGAACTAAAAAGACTAATCTCCAGACACATATTCACAAGCGCTACATTTACAATTCGGGCCATTCCATTTTTTAATCATAGTTTTAAAGCTATTTAGATTTTCTGCAGATTTTATTTAATTTAACAACCCATTCCAGATTTGAGGTCCCAATGATCGAAGGTTATTGGAACCAAACGTGACTTGATTTGGTCTATAATGCTGTAAGCCATTGGAGTTTCGTAATGGGTAATGAGAAGGTTTTATTTTGAAAATGTCATGCATGAAGGAAGGGTTTAAATTTTTCAAAGTCTTAAAAATTTCTACACAGAGAACTCTTAGACGGGAAACATGCATAGTACACTTCTCTGACTTCGAAAGTAAATCGCTATACGAGCTAATGTGATCATTGTGTAAGAATCTAAGGGCGCGTTCTTGAATCTTTTCAATCTTTTGCAATGATTTAGCTCACGAGAAGTGCCATACAAGAGGGCAATAATCAAAATTTGAATATACCAAGCTTTGGACAAGGATCTTCTTTTCATAAAAGCCAATAAATTTTTTGAGCCTTTTTAAAAACATTGAGTTGCGATACAGCTTTTCTTAAAAGTTCGGAGATATGCTGTTCAAAGTTAAGTTTATAATCTAGTTGAACGCCAAGCAATTTGACCGTTTCTTCCGATTTGACCATTTTTCCTTGGATGTTGAAATTTTCTCCACTCGTATTTGTTTGATCCTTTCTAATAAGGAGTGCATGGAATTTTTCTGGGTTAGCTATCATTTGATTTTGCTTTAGCCAGGTCAAAGCAACTCCAGCTTCTTCTTCCAACACCTCTACCAAATTTGATAGAGTCTTGGAAAAATAAGCTAAAGTATTGTCATCAGCACAGTGATGTAATGTTGCTTGTTTGATGAACAAAAATAGATCGTTTATGTAAAAGTTGAATAGAATAGGGCCCAAAACAGAGCCTTGGGGTACCCCTGATAAAATAGTTTGGAAAGAACTATACGTATTATTGATTCTAACAGACTGCTTACGCCGTTTCAGGTAAGAATATATAAGGACCAGAGCATTTTCATTCAAGCCATAAGCAAGTAGTTTGGTGTAGTGTCTAGAAGCCCATGCTAAATTGAGACAATAGAACAGTAGGATATAGCACGTGCTGGTTAAGTTGTAGCTTTAGTTAGATTTTTATTTATTATTAACAATTTCTTTATCGTTGGCAACAAAATAACTGATAGCTAAAATATTTAGCTAATTAATTCCAACGCTAAAAATATATATTACAAAGTGTGGATAAAAGATACAGAGTTGTTAAAACTATTTCCAATTCGTCAAAGTATACAATAAAACAAATCTTTAAAAACATCATAAAAAGCCCAAGTTCGGAATGAAAGTGCGACACAGCCTGCATGGACAATTTTCTCCCTTCCAATTTTTTATATTTGCTTTAAACTGAGCAAGGGATCCCGAGTTTCGTATTGTTTGCGGTAGCATTTGCCATAGTTGTGGACCTTTAAATCTGATGCTTTCTGTGCCATTACCCACCGATCTCACCGTTGGTTGAACAAATTCGACATTGTTTCGCAAATTGTAATGACTTTCATTTTCACAGAAAATTTCCTGCATGAAAGAAGGATTCAGGTCATTTCTGGCTTTGTACATCTCAGTCATAAGTAATTGAAGGTTCTTTGTATGAATAGTAACAGCACAGTCCTTCTCTAATAGTTCACTATAAGTAGATTCGGCATCCTTATAAATAAATTATTCTCAAAGCCCTTTCCTGTATTTTGTTCATTTTCTTATTAAGCTGCCTGCTGTGAAACATCCAGATTAAAGGACAGTATTGAAATTGACTGGTAATAAATGCCCTCATGAGAGCTCTCAATTTTCTCTGATCCATGTATGGTGATATGCGAGCAAGTGCGTAAAGTTTATTGCTAGCCTTCTGGCACAGTTTGGAAACATGTTTTTCGAAGGAAAGTTTACTATCAATTTGAATTCCCAGTAGTTTCTCTTCATAGCTATTTACAACGTTAGCACTTCCAATCCTAACAGTAACAGGATCGTCACATCTCTGCCCAAGAACCAACAAATGGCATTTATCTGCATTCAATTTCATAAAGTTGTCAGCAAACCATTTCAATGCTATCGTACAATCATTTTCAAGCTTATGAACTATGTTATCGAGGCTCTTATTGCAGGTATAGATTGTAGTATCATCTGCATAGTTACATACATCCGAGTCTTGAATAAAGAGTAAAAGATCATTAATGTAGATGTTGAATAACAGAGGCCCTAAGACTGACCCCTGTGGAACACCACGTACGACGCTTTTCCAAGAACTGAATGACCCATTTACTTTAACTCTTTGTTGTCTATTTGTGAGGTAATTGTTAATAAGTGTTAATGCTTCGCGAGAGAAGCCATAGGCGTGCAATTTTGCAATCAACAGATCATGCCTTATACAATCAAATGCCTTGGAGAGATCCATCAAAACAGCCCCTGCCTTACCACCTTCATCAAGGCTAATTTTAATTTTAAATAGAGATCGATTCGAGGACGAACAACACGGCCACTCAACTGAACGAATAAAACACCACAATGGCGCAAGGATAAAAACATACGCAAACGTTTCTTCAGTCTCTTCGAAAATGGCACAAGCTCGTATCGATATACACCCGTTAAGACCATTCGACCCTTTGACCGAACCAAATTCGGTAGGCCAGCGATGGAAAGCATGGAAGAGGCGATTCGAAACGTATCTTGCCGCACTTGGAATAACAGATCCAACCCAACAGCGTGCATTACTTTTATATCAGGCAGGTGAAGAAACACAAGAAATCTTTGAATCGTTACCAGACACTGGGGAAGCAATGGACTACAAGAAAGCAATGGAAAAACTCGATGCATATTTTACCCCAAAAAGAAACACTGATTTTGAAGTATTCAAGTTCCGGACAGCCGTTCAAGCTAAAGATGAAACCATCGATCAGTTCGCCACTAGATTGCGAAGGTTAGGCTCCACGTGTGATTTTGAGGATTTAGATAGAGAGCTGAAATCAGTTATCATTCAAAACTGTGTCTCTAAACGTCTCCGAAGATATGCTCTCTTAGAAACCGACTTGACATTGGATAAACTCCTTGCCAAAGGACGTGCTTTTGAAGTCAGTGATCTGCAAGCTACCGGAATCGAAGAAGCGCTCTCATCGACACAGCTCTCGGAGTCTGTCAATTTTACAAGCACACGGCGTAAACCGCATCAGTTCACGCAGAAGAAGAATAACACTTCAAATGCCTAAAAATCTACAACGTGCCACCACTGTGGAGGAATTTGGCCCCACAAGACAACAACATGCCCAGCTCGTGGAAAAGATTGCAGATAAAAGGCAAGTTAAATCACTTTGCGAAGTATTGTTTAAGTACCAAACCCCTGAAGGAATCTGAAACAGCTTCACAGCCACAAAAACAACGTCACACTGTGCAAAATGTGCAAAACCGTCCAGCAAGTGACACAGATGATGAAGAGTATCTGTACACTCAGAGGCGGATCCAGACCGGTGCAAGAGGGGCTCGAGCCCCGGTCAGATTTTCATAGATGTGTCAAAATCCATAAACCATTATCGATTTGTTTCGAAAAATGATCTGCAACATCATTTTGTTCTTCTTATCAACCAAAAAATGTCTTGATTCATCCTAAAATGCGTCTGTTGGTCACGCTGTGTCTTATGAACTTGCAATGATAAGAAGGCAAATTGCGGTAAATTGCGGACCACTCCGTCTAGAAGGACAAAGCTTAGTAATGTTGCTTTTCAATTGGTATGCGTCATTTTACCCTGAGCCCCTATGACCCGCATGTTATGCCCGTCGCAAAAACGATTTGGCCAATAAAGTCCATCTTCACTGGTGCTCAACGTCATTTTGACCGGTGCTCAAATGGAATCCACCAATCAAATAGCGGGGCTGACCGGGGCTCAACGTCAAAATGACATCACTCGATCTGCAGGACAATGTTCTTGGATGAGTCAAATGACTTATTCAGAACTCAAAATGGCTGACTGGCTGCTCGACACTCGCAGGCTCTTGAAGAGAAATACTGCGAAGCAAGTCTATCATCTACTTCGCTGCTGCAAGGGATGCAGTATTAGATAAGAAATAGAGGAGGCAGGCAGTAAATATACAGTCACCAAAACACATAATTGATATCTTTCTATGAAACATAAAGTTCTTGTGATGTATGAAGGGGAGGAAGGCGCTAAGCAATCAACACACAGCAAAGATCTGCTGCCTGGACGGTATGAAGATGAGCTTGTCTCGAATTGATTTGACTCGTGTTAAGATACGTTGCTATTATCTTATTCCACGCAGCTGAGGTGTTAATCATAAGTTTGCTTGAGATCTTACAGCTTTTCCAGCCAATATTTTTTTGCATATTTATAATGATGATGGAGTATATTTAGGCCTGTTGTGGTATCGATCGCCGGTGTTCATACAAGATAAATTTTCGGAATTCCGTTTTATTGAAATTTGCTTATTAACTTGTTATGGTTTTATCAGCCTTCATCGGTTCATCATCAAATCATACAATATTTCAATGCCTTCTTGCAAAGTAGAAAACAGTATCTAATCTCAAAACACTAAAAACATGAAACATAAGACCATGAAGTTTCAAGGCTTGGTCTTCCCCTTGATTATATCACCACTGGGGGTTCTCTACTAAATTTCGGGTAGGGGTATGCTGTCCACAGCACAGTTTCAAAATGGTAGCGTTGGCTACACCAATTTCGTGAAAACTAGGCTTGGCTAGACTAAATTCTACATCAAAAGTGCCTGACGTTTTCTACACAAAAATTGCCAAATTTATGGGCATTCTCTAGACCAAAATCACCGAAACTTTCGGTTTCTCTACAAGATCACCAAAATCTGACATTTCTTTGAACAAAATTGCCCAATAGCATACTCTTGCCTTGCCCAGACTGAGATTGCCAAGCAGTATACCCTTGGCCAGACGAAAAAGGATACCCTTGTGGGTGGCACAGTCCAGGTACCTGTACTACAGAAGTGCCCTCCGGTGGCTTTTATAATACTGTGCTAATAGATGGGTGTGGCCTTAATTTCCAGTCAACTGAAGGGTGTGGTCACCAAAACTTTTCAAGCCCCGGTCAGATTTTATCCTGGATCCGCCCCTGCTGTACACTGTCACATCAGAAGAGCGAAACACGCCCAAGGCACGCATAAAGATCAACAATGTTGCTGTGGAAATGATTGTTGATACAGGAGCATCAATCGATATCATTGATCAGCCAAATTTTGAAGCCTTACAAAAATCTGCCCGTATCGTACTGCAGAAATCAAAACACGCATTTTCCCCTATGGAGCTGCAAATGACCTCAATGTACGTGGGAAATTTGAAGCAACCCTCGAGTCAAAAACAAAAATTGCAGTATCCACCCTTCATGTTGTTAATGGATATTATGGTTGCCTGTTGAGCTACAACACAGCATCTGCTTTAGGCCTAGTGACCGTAAATGTTCAAGCTGTTGAGCAACGCCCATCAAAACATGAAGCGCTGCTCGAGGAGTATGATGTAATGCGCGATGTAATACGAATGGCCGACCGCGCGATTCTCTGTGAACGACATCCGACACCCACGATAGATGATCTAATTCATACACTCAATGGCGCAACAGTATTCTCAAAGCTAGATCTTCGTGCAGGATACCACCAACTGTTTCATTTCATTTCATTTCATATCATTTAAGGAGGGTGGCCCTTCGGCAGAAGCCGTTTTCAAGGGGCCCTCCGATAAAAACTTAATTACAATATACAATTAAAAAATAAAGTGACACTAGAATATAAAAAGCCATAATTTAAAAGCCTATTTACAATAATAAAATATATACAATAGAAAGAAAAGGTTAACCCTTTATTGATTTCTTAAAACCATTTAGGGAGGATGCCGTTTTAGACTCAGCAGGAAGGCTATTCCATAGTTTAACTCCCCGGAAAGAAAAGCATTTTTGCCCATTTGCAGAATTTTTCTTCGGCAACCTCAGATCAGTCTCAGTGTTCCGAAGGTTGCGGGAGGAGCATGCTGAGTTTTTCGTGAAGAGGTTACACAGATATTGTGGAGCCAAATCATTGAGCGCCTTGAAGACCATCGTTTTAGACTCACTGCCAATGAGTTCTTCAATGGTCTGCCAGCCCAACTCTGCAATGAGTGGTCTGCTTGGGGTATCAAAGCTGCTAATTGTAATGATTCTAGCAGCACGATTTTGGAGCTTTTGCAGCTGGTTGATGTCTGTAGATCCAGCACAACCCCAGACAGAACAACAGTATCGAAAGTGGGGCTCAACAATACCTGTGAAAAGAGTTTTCAAGCTTGCCAGAGGCAGAAAGGATTTAGCATGTCTTAAAAAGCCTATCGCCCTGGAGACCTTTGTAGAAACTGCCTTAATTTGCTCTTTCCAATCTAAAGAGCAATCTATTTGCACTCCAAGGTACTTTGTCTTTTGAACAACTTCGAGTTCATTGTCGCGTATCTTCAGTGCCAAGGCTTCATTTCGACTTTTGAGAGAGTTGTGTTTTTGCTTGGTGGATATGAGCATTGAATGAGTTTTTGCCACATTCAACGAGAGCTTATTTCCTTGAAGCCAAGTCTCCAACTTACTGAGATCACTATTTATAGCCTCATTAAGCTGAGTCAAATCGTGAGACTGATGACAAAGACTGGTATCATCAGCGTACATAGTCACAGAGGCACCTTGGACAGCCTCAGGAAGATCATTGATATAGACGAGGAAGAGAAGAGGGCCAAGGCATGAGCCCTGTGGTACTCCTACTTCTATTTCCCCGATATCTGAATCAACACCGTTAACCCTACAGAATTGTTTGCGGTTAGATAAGTAAGACTTAAACCAAGACAGCTCTCGCTGCTGGACGCCATAAAGTTCGAGCTTTTTACAGAGAATATCGTGGTCGACCGTATCAAATGCTTTTTTCAGGTCAATAAATACTAAACCAACGAGCTTGCTAGATAAAACTGTTGCTTAATAAAACACCACATTTGGCGATAAGTAAGTCGTGTGGAATACAATCAAAAGCTTTCGACAAATCCATTAGGATAGCCCCTACAACATTATCATTATCTAGTTTAACCCTCCATTCTTCAATCATTCTTATCAATACATGTTGTGTGCCATATGATTTCCTATAGGCAGCGATGAAGAGCGAAAGGGTTTCATCTAAGTATGGGATCAGTTAGTTTTTCAATATCTTTTCATGGATTTTGGAGAAAATATTGAGTATACTGACTGGACGAAAATTTCGTTCTACTGTAGGATTTGCCTCTCCTTTATCTACAGGACATACAGCGGCGCGCTTCCCATTATTTGGAAACCTATGGTTTCGTACACTGCTGTTAATAGCATCTGTTAAGGGGAGTAAAATCTAAGCATCTTTCCATCAGTATTCTCAAATCAATAATCTTATTTCTAAGACTATTGATATTTAAGAAACCAATGATTGGGTGGCTATTTTACTCCGTCCTAAGGCTAAAGAGTTTGTCGATGTCGCATGAATCACTAGATTCTAAGGAAATATCTGTTTGAGTAGGTGATGGGGCTGATGACTCCACAAGGGCTATGCTACTGTTTACCGGGTACAAAGAGCTAACAGATTGCCGGTGGGTGCTAGGGGCTGACTCTTCAGCACGGGAAAAAGAACATTGAACTGTTTGAAAAGCAATTTGAGAAGAATTTTCATGATCTAGTCAAACTCCCTTTAAAAATCGATGAAATTACCTGTTAATACATTCGATCCGTTTGCATTTAGATGCAAACCCCAATTACCTAAATGTCCATTTTGAATGTTATCATGTTTAATGAAGCTGATTTCAGATGTTTTCAGTCCGTGTTCGACCAACTGGTTTACTTGTTTCCTTTTCCATTCCAGTTCTTCAGAATCAGACCTTCTGATGATTGCTGAAATTGCCACATTTTTCACTCGCCTTTTCGTTTCGACTGCCAAATTAATGATCTTATTTGCTGTCTCCTGTGGTTTTTCTCTTCGCAGATTATTTGTGCCACACAAGATGATAATGCCATCAGGGTGCATGGAAATTGTTGGCTATAAATAGGATTTTCATATGCTCTACCGTGGCTCCTGGAAATGTTTTGACATATGAAGAGAACTGTCTAATCTCTCGGTTGAACGCTTGTTTTCGAACATTTCGCAACATTGAGTCTCCTACGATAGAGATAGTAGGCTTCTTTGTTCTTTCCACCGCCGCCGGTTGGTTTTCCCCTGATGTTGATCTTAGGCTGGATTTTTACGTCGCATAATAGTCGCGTCGAATAAAATTCAATTTGAGTCGACTAAAAATGCTATTAAATGCGACCATTATGCGACTTGACTTTAGACGTCGCATTTAATTCATTTTTCAGTCGAACATAATTCAGTGCACATGCTTGATTGAGACTCTAGTCACAGAAAATAAAAGCAACATCCCAAGATGGCTACAAGAAAACATGTGGTTCAAATTTTACAGCAGCATTTTGCGTCACTAACTTCTTCTTAAAATTTCTTCGTCTGGATCCACTGCCAAGTTAGTCTCCTCGCTGTTTGCACTGTCTTCGCCATCTCAACCATGCTAATTGTACCTGCACTTCTTTCATCAAATTCATCTACCAGACCTGACTAAACTATTGCTGTAATAAATTCCAGAGCTTTACTCACTACCACTGTTTGATACGCAGCCATCCTTACCTCTCTTTATGATAAATACTGGCGCACAATCTTTCATCTTCGACTAAAACAATGGAAACGTGCAAAGAACAATACCAAACACACAGCAATCATTTGCATTTAAGTCGACTCAAATTGAATTTAATGCGACGTCTAAAGCCAAGTCTCATAATGGTCGCATATTCGACTGGATGAATCGCTTATTCGACTCTGAGTCGAATGGAATACAAAATTGGCTTATACGTCGCATAATAGTCGCATTTAATTCATATTTAGTCATTTTTTTGACCAGCAATTTAATTCGACACGACTATTATGCGACGTATAAATCCAGCCTTACTTGGCTATGGTGGGTTTCGTTGTTTTCATTTGGGCTTTTTTACCGCCTCTGAATAAGAATGTTCGCCAGGGACTACATTTCTTTCATTTCTTACTGTTCCCTAATGAGTAGTTTCAGCAAACTTATTGTATTCGTTTGTTGTTGTTTTATTCTCAAGACTTCGGTCTGGTCGTGCAGTTGGGTTGGGCCTTTCCAAGATTTCCTTAGGATTGTACTCGTCTTTCTCTTGAGACAGTACTTCATCATCTGTATGCACTGCCGAGGTATGCAAGGATTCGCGAGGGACCACTCTCTCCATAACCCAAGCTGCATTTTCTTCCAAGGGATTGAAGCTGTTCGTTGTTTTTATGGGTCTTTTCTCCTTTCTGCTTTGGGAAATTCCCAAATTGCTTTTGAAAGGAGGCTTATTCCTTGGGATGATTCTTCACTATGTGCACGAAATTCGGGTCCAGTTGTGCTCTCCTTTTCCCCTTTCTTTTGTTGATGCATTTTCTGGATATTTTTTGGAATTTTTGTACCGACTTGTATTGGTAACTGCGGAGGCACCTGTGCAGCTATGCTTTCATTTAAAACCAAATGAGAGGATACCTCTTCATACTGTTTAGAAACTTTTTTCAACTGTTTCTTTAGATTAAAATTTTCATCGTGCAGGTGTTCATTTTCTCTCTCAACTAACCTGACTTTTGATAATAGCCTGTCAAACTCTATTTCTCCCTCGCTTTACTTTACAGGTTTCTCTTTCATTTCCTTGTCTTTGAAATCAATCCTGTCCATTATTTGACTTACTTTGCTTTCCAAAATGCTCAATCTTTTACACGTATCGTCATCTGAGTCTTTCTTACCAGGACACATGGGAAATACCTCGCTTTTATTGCTTTCCTCGATCTCGTCCTTTTCATTTATACCTTTATTCGTCTCCTCGTGTCGTGATGCTTCTTCAATTATTCTACCACGACATTCCATTAATTTTTCTTCATCATCAGACCTTCTGCTTCTTTTTGGATCTATAAAATCAACTTCCCTTTCCTGACCTCTTAATGCCAAGTTCTCCTTGCCTCTATACAATTCTTTCGATACTTTGCCACACACAACCATGTCATTCAAATGTGACGCAACAGTGGTTTCATTTAGGCCATGTTCTCGAAGGAGGATTCGACCAGGGAGCGCGGATCGACAGACTAAATCCGTGTCTACTCGATGCATGCGCTTATGAATTGATGTTATCTAATTCGCAATCATGTCTTCTATGTCTCTTGAAGCTAAACTGATACCAGTTTCCGAAAGAACACCTTCATCACCATGATGAGGAGGAAAATCAAATCCAGATTCACTGGTCATTACTGCCTCCGCCATCGTCTGCCTCCACCATCGTCTGCCTCCGCCATCGTCTGCCCCCGCCATCGTCTGCCTCCGCCATCGTCTGCCTCCGGTTCAAAACAGCCATTGACACGAAATCATGCATGCATGAGAATAAAGGCAGATGCATCGCTCCAAGTTTGAGCAGCTTCTTGCAAAAATACCTCCACCGGAGGACTGTGGTCATCTTACGAGCAACAAATCCACAAGAAATCTTTTGGATATGTATGCTATTTTCCTAGCATTTAAAACATACCGGGTGTCCAAAAAAAAACGCAACGGATTAAAAAGATTCTAACACAAGCTGTTTCAAACTAGAAATTTAATAATAACTTTTCTCAAAATTTACAATCATTAGATTAAATTTTGAGACATTTTTCAGAATCTTAGGTGACCTGGTTGCAGAGTTACAAATCGACAAACTCAAAATTTGCTGTCATGGCAAAACCAGACCTCTCACAACTAATGCAAAGCATAATGGAAAATTACCAGCGTCGCATTATCAGCAACTTTACAGGATTACAGACTAGCACATAATTTGATCAAGAAACTGTGACAAAAGAGATCCCTTAATGATTTTTGAGTTATCTAGTTTCGAGGGAGCTCTCAGTGTTCATTTCCAATTGAAAGCATAACTGCAAGAATGGCCTAGTCATATTAGAAAAACAACTTCGTCATGATCGAAATCTTCATACAAGTATCTGTTCAATGTTCAATCAACTTTGATATTTGAGCGCTTGTCAACAATCTTCGGTAATTGCGAAGGCTGTCATTTTTTATAATTTGACAATTTAATCCGCCATTGCTAATGTAACAGCTCTGGTTTTGACGTGGAAGCAATTTTGAACTTTGCTGATTTTTAACTTTACAATTAAGTCACCAAAAATACTGGAAATATATCAAAATTTATTCTAATAATTGCAGATTTCAATAGAAATAATTGTTTGCTAACAAGTATGAAACAGCTGCTATTAGAATTATTCAAATTTGTTGCGTTTTTTCTGGGACACCCGGTATGCAAATGATCTCACAGACATAAATCTATATATATAAGGCAGGTAAACGATTATCCAATTAGCTTTCTTCCCTTGTTAACCATTGTGAATTGAAAAATCCTTCTTTGTAAAATAACAATAAGCAATTGTATTTGAATAATGAGTCAATTGGATGTATGTCCAGGAATTGAATTCAAAAGAGCTCCCTTTGGGGTTGGCTGTGGCCCTGGGATGCTGGTGCAAAAATCGCACCTCTGCCCTTTTGCACTATGTAAAAACAATGAATTCAAAAGTTCTTCGTCCTATTGAATTTCCAATCGAGTACTTCTTCCTGAATGTGAGAACAATAATTTTTCCGCCAATACAATTTTAAAAACAATAAATCCATCACACTTTCTAAGAAATACCCCTGCCACCCACACACAAGGCATACACAAATCCCCCAAAATCCAGGAGCATGCAGCTGCCAAGCTGCAAAAATCCTGGGGGAGTGACAAAAATCAGGAAAAATCCATACCTTCAATTTGCTGCCAAACAAAACGGGGTAGGGGGCTGGAATGCTTTTATAGATGTTAAAAATTTTTCATAATCCCTTCATTTCCTCATTTAGATTTTCAAGGGCCCCTGATTATCTAGCTGTCATTTTTGGTGGCCCCTCTCTGTACCTAATTTGATGACTTACTCCCAAACAACAAACAAATCATATTTTCTGATGGCAAGTGACGCAAAGGATATAGAAAAACTTTCAAGAGAAGAAAGTGGCATAGCACCTGGAGATTTTATGAAAAATATGATACTTGGAGGAAAAACGCTAGGAGGCTTAAAAAAATCATAGATGGATATGGTTTGAGTTTCAGATTGCTGAGATCAGATTTGTTTAGTTTTCATGGCCCCTTATTTTACGCTCAAGGTTTCCAGTGGTTTCCAGTGGTAGGGGGTTTCACTGTCCTAAATTTTTGGTCGCAACTCTGAATATCTTCCAGCCCCTACCAAGTGCTGATATTGACTGGTCCCTTATCAAGAAAAATTCGGGGCCTTCGATGTTGATGAGTTGTTCTTCCATTGTGGAGGGGGTACGGATATCAACTGGTACCACCTCTAACAACTTTCATTGAAAATCGATACGATTTTCCGATCGCGAGACTATTTCTCGCATCGGACAAAATATTCGCCGCACGTCAGAAATGAGAAACGGAACAACATCGAAAAATATTGCCAAATATTGCAGAATAAGAAGCTGCATATAATATTAAACAATATTGCAAAATGATGAAACTGGTGGCCTAGTGTAGCAAAATCCATTTTGGATGGTAGGATAATGCCACATTTTCTGGAACACTGTAAACAAATCGACTCTTTCACGCAAAACATCCAAAAATGTTGAACAATATTGCAAAATCGATATCTGTCCTTTGACAGGAGTTTTCCTATTTGGGCTAAACTATGGAACTATCTAGAAAGAGAACCTAAATTGTCACCAACCACAAACCATTCAAGCAAAAACTATCGACGAAACAGGAGTGCAGTTGCCCCGCATTCTATTATCGCCCCTTCATTTCTTACCTTCTTAGTAGATTATTGTATAAATATTTTTGGGTAAAATGAAAATGAAACAACTAGCCTCCAACTTACAATCAACAAAGTTCCATTCCACCTTTTTGTATTTCTCTTCATTTCTCCCAGGTTTTGATCTGCTCCGTTACTTCGCTACTTGTGTACTGTCTACTTTTAAGTAATGAAACATTTACGGGAAGACTTATCGTGCTAAGAACAAGTCCTCCAATGGGCTATTCCATTTTTACTCCATACAGGGGGATGGAAGTAAAATTCCAGGGGGTTCCTCAAAAGGAATTTCTGGGGGGTCAAAGATTCTTAAATATGCCTTTCTGGGAGGTAAAAATATTTTAACAAATATTTTCTAGGGGCTAATGCACCTTCATGAAGATCTCCAGGGAGGCTGTAGAACGTATCCCCTTTTCACATTCATGCTGTCCATCATTTCCAAGGGGATCCTCAATTCAATTTGCAGTTTCTGAGGGGGTGGCTCCTAACTAATGACTCTTTTCCAAGGGGTGCCGATATGACTGAAATCTTCCATCCCCCTGTATGGTTAAAAAATGGAATAGCCCAATGGAAATTCAATAGGCGGAAAAACTTTACAATTCATTGTTTTTAAAATTGTATTGGAGGAAAATTTTCTCCTATTGAATTTTCAATTTCCATAGGGAGGGATGCCAATCAAAGATTTCTGGACTTTTCTTTCATAATTCAATACGTTTTTACTAATACGTTATTCTGATTGTTTCAAATTCAAAGCTCTTCCCTATTACATCATGTATTGTTTGCAAAACTTGGTTTCCTATGGGCATTTGCTAATCCATGACACTGCAGCAATACGGCAATACGGCAATACGGCACTGTGTATTCTATTAACATTCTTACAGAATTCAGTTTGAAAATCTTCGAGAGAATACTTCTTTCAATAACTTGATCTGACCGGCAGGCACTACCAACCACCTTTCACAGTAGGAAGTGGCAGTGAAAAGAGCTTGCACCCATGAAATGCATAACAGAAAAAATTTGATCTGGGGTGAAACAGGCCTACACCCTAAATATGTACAGGAGCATTATGCCAAAAATATAAGTCTCACTATTACAAATTCGTTACGGCAGCTTCGAATATTCAATGTTCCAGCAAGCGATACTAAAGTGAAAATGCTTTTATGACAATGCTTTTATGGCATTCTTGATGCAAAGACTTCTGCTGACTTAATTGTATCCAGCAGAGAACTTGTGTGCCAGATGTTTGGCCCAGATTGTTTGAGTGAATTCGTTGCTGATGTCTGTCAATCATGGGCAAGGATCAGCAAAAAGAAGATATCACAGTGAATGACTCTGGCACTGTATATGCACTTCGCCTCAGAAAAATGACACAGGCAAGCTGTGGCATATTAAAGAAATTGTTAGCTTCTGTCCTTGCATTAAAGGCAGTCTGTCACGCATTTGATTGGGTGATAATGACAATACAAAGAATAGGAAATTTGAATGGCTGATGATCCTCTGACTTTCTACGGCCATAAAAAGTCAAGAAGATTAGCCCTCCTTTGTTTCAAATACACAGATTCACAAAGAAATCCGTTGTGTTGATCTCTGATTGTAGCGGTCAATCAGATACGTGACAGACTGCCTTTAACACCACATAGCATGGCAACTGAGAGAGTGGTATCTCATTATAACAATATCAAAACATCACAGAGGTCAAGGTTAATCTACCATTAATACAATTATGCACATATCATTGAATGGCAAAGGAACTGCCCTGTATGACCCAAGACCAGCTGTGTTTGCTTTCATGACAAAGAAAAACAGGCGCAATACAGAGCCGGACAAAGAGCTCTACAAAGAACGTGAATTTGTTAGAAAATATTTTAGGAATGAACCTGGCTGTTTGTAGATTATTTTGTGAACTTTGATTTCGTAACTTCATGCTTCTAGAACTGGATAGATTGTATATAAGCATTTGCACTTCGCCGTCCCGGTAAGTGAATTGCAGAAGTTGCCCGTAAAAATTTGGGGCCCTTTTGGCTGTTTGCCCCACTAGTGGAAAATCCTTAAAAAATACCCTGTATGACATACTGGTGTTTTGAAAAGGAATTTCAGTTCCTGAAAGACTGCTGATCAGCGAATTGGTCAAGACCCGTAAATTGCTAAGTTAGCCCTGCAGCGAGTGCAACAACGATATTTAAAGCAAGATTTCTAAGAAATTGGCTTGATATCCAGAGGAGGATGGTTTGAAAAAAATTTTGGATTTATTGGTGCTTCAAGCTTGGACATTGAAGCGGTGCTTGCGTTATTCGGTTTTCCTATGTTCAAATATTTGCTTCTGAAAATTAAAGAGAATATGTTTCCATATCATCTATTTTTCAAGATGATACCAACGCAATACCCTCATTCTTGGCCTTTTTCCTCCATAAGCCCTGAGCTGCCGCTTTGAAATAAGAACTTAAATCAGCGGTGCAAATGAGGGGGGTGTGGGGGGATGTGACACCCCCTAATAATTTCACCATCCGGTCCCAGTCGCTATTCTGTGGTGTAAAAGTCGGTCCCGATCCGGCTCTGAACTTAACCGCTTAATGTTTGTCAATGGTTCCTAACAGAGTTGTACCACAAAGCTGTGTTAGAGCAGAATTCGGTCCCGATTCTGCTCTTAATTCCATGCTGTATCGAAGTGAGCCATAGTGATCTTGTTTCTTTAGCAGGACAAATTAACGAACAATGTCCGGGAGTCGGTCCCAGTCTATGCGGCTGCGTTAACGTACAGTGGTGATGTCCAGTAGTTCTGCTTCTTTGGAAGGAAGGAGTTGAATAACCAAGACTGGCCGGGGCACGCTTGCAGGGCTGAGAGAGGGGATGAGAGAGTTTAAAAACTGTAGCTCATAGCCATAGGAGCCCTAGACTTGCCAAAGTCTTCCTCTAAGACCATAGCATTTTTCAGAATATGACTGAGGGGTCTCTATACCACAGTCCGTGATCAAAAATGAAGCACCAAGAATTTCTCAGTTAGCTATGATAAACTGAAAATCGAGAAGGGGCGGAGACAGTGATAAGGAGTAGCATCTAAAGAAACCAACTAAACTATTGACATGGAACGGGTGAGCAAGAGAACAAATTTCCTGCATTCGAAATTCTAAAGACTGAAATTCAGTAAATTCAATTTTCTCCAGAGTGCTGTAATTAGAAATTTGAGCAGCCCCCAAAAAGATGCCCTTACAAACGTATAGAATAGAACGTGGCTATTCATTAGTTATCACCATATCGAACCTTTGCTTCTGCATAATGGCTAGTCGAGAGATGAAACAAAAAATTCCAAAAGCCCCCTTAAGTAGACAAAATGCAACAACTCTAGCAAGAATCAAGTTCCGCTCACTAAACTATTTCAAAAGATATCTAGTTTGCGTTATTCTGCAAAATAATGGTAGTTCTGTGGCCAAAAACCATTTAAAGCTGCTCACGGTCAGATTTTGTCGAATTCGACTTGTCGAATCAGTTTTTCCTTCAGATTTGTCGACTCGAATGTGAGCTTTTACATGGTCAGATTTAATCGAAATGGATTCCTTGTAAATTTGCAAGAAATTGACGAAGAAGTTGCTTCAGCAGCAATAATAATCGGTTTGGTGCCTAAAAAACTCAAAAATAGAAGAAAAATCGAGAAAAATGGACAAAGGCATGGCAGTTACAACGAGCAGTCCATGCTGTGTGTGGACCGATTTTGACTTACGATGCTCCGTTAAAAGTCTTGCGTTTCACGGAGGAAAGCACCATAATAATTACTTGAGGATGACTGGTGAAGATTTTGACGAAATCACAAAGAATCACAAAGAATTACGTGATCTCCAAGGCATTGCAGTGCGGAACCATGACCTTCAGCGTGGGTGAGGAAAAATTTCATTCATTTTCCGTTCGATATAGTGAAAGGAATGGATAGAACACGTCCAATCCACCTTTTCAAGGTTAGAGGCGCGAAAGCGGAAGTCTTTTGTTGTTAGAGATATTATATCTGTTAGTCCAAATTTCTGTTCTACATACAAAGGTTAGTGTAGAGACAAATTTTCACTTTCCGATCTGTCTTTGTTTCGAAATTATGGCATTATGAATAATTTGAACTCATAAGGGCTTTGACCGTGAAATCAAAGTTTGGACAAAAATTTGTCCAAACATCTGACTTCACGGTCAAAGCTCTCATGAATTCAAATTCTTTAAATCGCCATAACTTCCAAACGAAGACAGATATGAAAGTGAAAATCTGCTGCCATACTAAAGTTTGTACGCAGAACAAGATTTTACGCTCAAAAATGCAAAATCTCTAAACAACAAAAGACTTCCGCTTTCGCACCTCTTACCTTGAAAAGGTGGTTTCCTGAAAAATCGAATTCGACAGTCTGGCCATGGCATCAGTCATCCGATTTTTGCCTTTTCACGGTCAGACTTTATCGAATTCAGCAAATCAAAGTCGACATAACTCTACACAGTTTTTGGTTACACTTTAGTCACCTTGATTTAAGAATTGTTACCAGAGGAGCACACCTCCGCATCCCCTTGGACGGTGGGCCTCTGACTTAAGTCTACCACGTAAACGCCTTTGGACCGTGGCACATTAATCTTCCCGGTGGTCCTGCCACATGTGGCATTTGGTGATTTCAACAGGACCAACACAAAGTCGTGGTCAACATAACAAAAAGGATATTGCTTGCATGCCTAAAATGCATACTCATTTTTGAGGTTTTGATAGGACCATCCTAATTCCTTTCGGCCCGTCGCAGTCCCCAAAATAATTCGCTAGGTTTGTTCCTTTTTCACGGAAGAAGGCTCTGAAAGTCAGACTTATGGAAAAGAAGATTAAAGCAAATGAAGCTGCAAGGAACGTATTAGAAATATCAAACGATCATGCGTATATTTCATAGAACTACAGTAAAAACCAATCTATTTCTAAGTGATTTTAAGTTCTTTTTTCAGAATTTACCGGGAAAGCCTTCCGTTGGTCGATTTCTATTGCACCTTTAAAAGGCGAATTTATCACAAAATGGGGCATTTTCCAACGATTTCAAGTGTGTGGTAGCAAAAAATTTCCCTCGGGGCAAGCTCCCGAACCCAATTTTTGCACGCTTCGCTCGCATTTGGTTTCAACATCCCAAGTTTTGTCTCAACGGGCGTGTCCTTATTCATGGGAGATGGCTAAAGATACTACTCAGAGACAACTTAGGGTTAGTTACAATCATGTTTGGTTCGTGTCGATAGTTCTGAAAATAATTCTACCTGTTATTTTAGTTGTATTTTCATTAAATCACGGCGTTTTGGCAACAGAATCTGTTTGGAAAGTCGGTCCCTCGTGGAAAAAACTCGGTCCTTTGAACGCACACCCCCCTGAAAAAATTTTGCATTTGCGCCCCTGATTTTAAACAATACATATGTCTGGAAAAAATCATTGTGCAATGTCTGCCAAGTATTTTGATATGGCCAGAATCCCTACGTTCCAACACATCGAATGACGTATACAGTTAACCCTATCCAGACTGGGCTTTTTAGCCTGTGTTCCAGACCCACTTGAAACGAAAGCTAAGTTTTCTTTTCAAGTGGTCTGGAACACAGGCTAGGCTTTTTTAGCTACTAGAAGACTAAGGGGGGGGGATGATTCCCCCCCATTCTAAAATCACAATTTTTTCGTCCATTGTGATGAAAATAACCCTACTGGTAGCAGTTCGTATGACGTATCATGTTATGTAAAAAGAATTTCAAAAATAGCTACGACGTCATAATTATGACTTCACAAAATGATACAACTTCACAAAAAATGAGAAAAAACTACTTTTTTTAGAATCTAAGTAATTTTCTAAGATTCATTCATGCAGCCAAACTATGTTGATCAAAGCATTGCCTGAAAGTGAAAATCTACTTAAAATGTTGAAAATTTTAATTTTAGCTAATCCAAGATGGCGGAGAGAGCGATTAAAAATGTTGTCTTTTTATAATTGACGAATGTAGCCAAAAATAGAAAATGTCTCCATATATTACAATGCAAATGTGCTAAATGATGAGCTGTTGCATGTTTCATTTTCTTTTGCCAATTTTTTGTAATTTTTGTATCAAAAATGCTGACATTAGCAATTTTTTCCGATTTTGGACTTTTTGATGATTCTGTTGACAAAGAAATTGGAACAAAAGGTGGATTTGGAGCTAGAGGATTAAGGATAGTAGTTTGGTGCCAACTTGAGAATATATTGACATATTGAAGTAGCTTCTCAGGATATTCATGAAAAATTGATTGTTATTACAACCACACTTGAGAATTTTGATAGAGTTTAGCGTTCGTAAACACAAAAAAAGCGCAAATTTGTGCACAAGATTCAAACAAAATTACAAAAATTAGGTAAAATTCTCTGGTACCCAGGGTAAGGTGAAATCAGCCCTACTGATTAGCTTTCATTGATTCATTTGAGCTGGAAATAAATTGTGGTCAAAAATTCTGGCAGAAAGGATACCTAGCAAAATGCGGCCATTTTCTTAAAGATGACCTCATAGATAAAGTCACGTGACATATAATTGGTCTATTATCGATGGAAAAATTTAATGAGACCTTACTAATCACAAATGCAAGAAGTAACAAGGATACTTCTATCCAAGGATACTACTATCAAAGGATTATTATGTGAATTGGAATTATATCCAAAAACGGCTTAACTAAATGTTATCCCTGACCACCTTTAAAAAAAAGCCACCACCCACCCCAATTAATTTTTTTTAAAGATTTCATGCAGAATCAGACTTCGAATAGATAGAAACTAAAAATCAAAAAACAACAGGCTGGTTCATAATACCAGTTTGGAGCAGTGCTCCATTATGTAGGTGGGGGGGGCTGAATGAGTCCCCCTCCAGTCTGGATAGGTTAAGGCTGCGTTTAGACAGGGCCACTCAAATACTTGACCGGCCAAATATTTGACCGCTTAGCTGTACCGTGCAAATGTTTGGTCAGTATGGCTTCGCATTTACACGAGGCCGGCCAAATGTTATAGGCATGCGCAGTACTATTATCATTAGCAATATGGCGCCAGTTTGTCTGAGGACCATATTTCATTGGCCTCCTATTCAAAACATTCCATCCTCGATCGTGGTACCGTGCAAATTTTTGTTCACTTAGAGCATTTACACGAGGCCACTCACAAATTTGACCGGCTCAGTTCGCATGAAGGCCACTTCCCTAGGTGGTCGAGTTAAGGTTGGCTAGGCGTCTTTATCCGGCCAGGGAGAACTCGCGTAAACGGGAGGGCTTAGTGGCCAAACATTTGGCCGGCCAAAAAGTCGGCTGGCCTCGTGTAAACGCAGCCTAAGTCCCCCATACGAGAACCTACACTTTGAGAGCTAGGCTGAAATAGGTTTCTATAGTACTGATTAATTTCTAGGTATGAAGGCGCTTATTTGAAAAGTGCCTTGGGCAGGTCTTTCCAGAGTCTTCTTCAAAGATTTTCAACTCAGTTGTGAGATATTTGTTTTTGCAAAGCTCTTAACGACCACAATGACTATTTCCAAGCTTAAAACCGGAAGGGGAGGAGGAGGCTCAAACTTTCAAGACAAACGACGGATTGACAAACGACAGACAAACGACGTCTTGTTAAAAAATACAACAAAGCTAGTTGCCAGCCATCATCTGTCCAATTGTTTTGATAAGCTCTCCTGATCATCAAATACAATGAAATAAAATATAGTAGAGTCAGATTGCCCCTGATCTAAGTTGCCTTATATCTCTGTCATTTGTCTTTAACAGGCGAGGGTACAAATGAACTTGATGCAGAACCTCCAAATCAACTTTGCTACCCTGCAATACGAACACAGTTCTTATGAAGCTGAAACAGGTTCTTAATTACAAGGTGCATAATTTAGGAAAATCAGGCTCCAGGCTATCATATCTAGGTTCTTAAATGCAGCGATTTATTGGTAGTTTTCTAGATTCCACTTATAGTTCGTCTTTTGGGAAAAGAAAACCCAATCTGCTGCTTAAAATGTTTGGCGGTTTTAAAGTGAGGCATCATGGGGCTAATACCAAAGACACCCTAAACTTTTTGGATATCATAGTCCATTACTGAACTCAGTTACTGCATAACTCAGCAAACTTCGAGACCAAATTGATATGCTTACAAAGTGGGCACGGACTGGCTATTGTTCTAAAAACAATAACCCTATTGTTCTTTCTTTGTTCCACTTGATCTTCATATCATGGTTCAAACTCAGTATCATATGATTCAGTCCCCACATCAAGCCAGGATTGATAAATTTGCAAAGTGCATGGAAGAGGCACACCAGGTCATTGTTTTAAACAATTATTCTATTGTTCTTCGTTTTTATACTTGATCATGCCTCCACAAGGCATAAAAAGTAGTCCGGCTTCAAATCTTCATTTAACATTCTCCTCATTATGATACATATTACTAATGACAGCCTCAAATCTGAAAATTAACTCAAATCAATCAAAATATCTTGAAGAATCATTAGGATTAGTGATTCAGGGTTTTTCATTTCACTGGATCTTCATATTCATTCTTCATCACGAGTTTGTTGAATGTTAGAGAAGCTTTAGTGACCAACAAGGAGAAAAGAGAAGGAGTTTCCATGCTGGCATTGTACTATCATCTCTATTTGTGTTAACTTCAAATGTGATACCTATTGCAGGTGTTATACAATAACAGACAGATAGATTGAACTTTCCCATATGAGTTTCTTTCTCTGCTGTTTCAATTTTCAGGATGATAGGCCTAGGCCATAAGGCCTAATTTCGAATATTGATTGAGAACCCACACTACAACTGACTGGCTCACTTGAATGAAGCATCCTTTCTGCGATGTTTTCTTTCTAGATTATCAACAGTTTGATTTCCATAGAGTATATGTTTCTTTCTGCGCATTTAGTTCATTTTTGAAACCATTTCAGATTTGAAACCAATTCATTTTAATTGCATTCGACATGACTTACTGATTGCTAAGTTACATGCTTACAGATTCAATCGTGAAGCTTTATTGCTTGTTTACAGCTATTTGGAAAATCGGCAACAACGAGTAAAAATCAATGGTTCTTTCAGCACTTATAAATATCTAAGGTTTGGTGTTCCTCAAGGATCCGTACTTGGACCTCTTTTATTCAATATTTATATCAATGATCCTCTGTTATCGATTCAAGAGACAGAGATATGTAACTGTGTAGATGATACACCCATCTATATGTGCGATATGCGTCCCGAAGATGTTGTCTCTAGGCTGGAAAACGATTCAAAAATTATAATTTAGTTGTTTGGCAACAATTACATGAAACTCAACGAAGACAAATGCAAATTTGTGGTATTTAGTGAAAGAACGAATGAAGAGCTCAGCATAATTATTGGCAGTTGTGCCGTCAATAATTCAAAAGGGGAAAAACTGTTATGAGTTTTAATTGACACAAATCTTGGTTTTGAAAAGAAAATAAGCAATATTTGTCAAAGGGAAGGCTGGTAACAAGATATTCGCTTTGTCACGCATGTCTGCTTATTTTGGTACTGATAAATTGAGGCTTTTGATGCGAGCATTTGTAATTAGCCAATTCCAGTACTGTCCGCTGGTTTGGATGTCTCATAGCCGAAAGATGAACATTAAAATCAATAGTGTACAGGAGAGAGCCCTGAGAAAAGCATGTAAAGACCATAGTTCAAGCTTCGCAACTTTGCTGGAAAAAAATTCATCTGTTGCCATACACGAGAAAAATATGCAGTTGCTAATGACTGAAATGTTCAAAACAATAAATAATGTTTACCCCAGTTTTATGAAAGAGATTTTCCTTCAAAGACATCCTCCCTATAATTTGATAAATACAAGTGCATTCTCAGTTCCTAAGGTACATACTGTTAATTATGGTACCGAAGCAGTACGGTATAGGGGCCAGCGTATGTGGCACTCTCTTCCATAAGAATTCAAAGATGCAGGTTCTGTACAGCAACTTAAGATTAGAATACAATTTTGGAAAAATGGGGACTGCGACTGCAGACTTTGCAATCGATATTTACCTCAACTCGGCTTTGTATCTTCTTATTTATCTTGTTATCTATATTTTAAGAATTTTTTAATTTTCTGACTACTAGTTTTACCTGTATATATTTTTCTATTTTCTGTATCATTGTAATTAATTTGTTGGCTTGAATTAGCAGTTATTTTATTTAGCTATGTAAGTTGCCAACTTTAAATAAAAAAAGTCATTAGTTCATTTCAGCAGACAGGTGAGGCACTCAGTACTCACCTGTTTGCTAAGATACACTATGACTGGTACAGTGGACAATATACATCGGAAACTTTCATCGACTTAAAAGAAGCCTTTGACACCGTCAATCATGATATTTTACAGAAAAAGCTGGAACTCTACGGCACGAGAAATAAAGAACTTAGCTGGTTTCACTCCTCGTTTCTACCTGTCGAGTAGGATGCAATACTGCAAGGTAAACGGAAAGCTGTCCATGTAAAGAAAAGAGACTGAGGAGAGACATCTATGACGTTTTTACTTTCAGAAGTAGAGGACGAGACATGAGTTAGGTTGGATAGAGTAGACATTGTTTGAGACGGAGTAAACAGGAACTGAGTAGAGCGAGAACGAAAAATCGGTATTTTTCAGATACTGAGGAAATCAATGCGGACGGATAAGTATAGGTACTTTCCTTTAAATATCGGTCGCAAATATACTATTTGTGGCAAATTCGATTGGAAAATATAACATGGTGCTGTGTGACCCGAGAATTTAAAGAAGAACTTTGAAGTTATTATTTGAGTCAGGACGAGCCAGAAGTCGCTGCAAAAATGCCGACTGATGAAACAACGACAAATACAGAAAGGGAAGCCGAGGCAAGGAGAAAAATTAAAGGACGAAATGTTGTGAGAAGATGTCTAAAGAAAATTGTTACAGAAACGGGAGAATTAATGCGAGATAATGAGATGTCACAAATTTCAGAAACCTTACTGATCAACAAGGAGTTAATTCGCGCGGAACTAGAAGGCCTAAAGAGAGCAGACAACGAAATTATTGATTTGTTAATGGTTTTTGATGAGAAAGGATGGAGACCGAAATTATGCGTACACGACCGGCCTATGCAGAAGCACAACATTGTATAGCGAAGATTGAGACGACGCTAAAGAGTTTAGCAGAGGAAACAGCCGCAACGAGGAGACATTCAACGTCATCGAGCGCCCAGAAACCTAAAGTTACGAAATTGCCACATTTCAAACTAAATTCGTTTTCAGGCAATACTACGGAGTGGATATCGCTCTGGGAAACATTCGCCGCAGCTATCGATTCAAATGATACAATTGAAGATGTTATGAAATTTAGTTACCTGAAAAGTTATTTGGAAGGTGCAGCCGCAGATGCGATAGCGGGATTACAAGTGACGAATTCAGCATACAAAGAAGCAGTCGAAACGTTGAAAAATAGATTTGGAGATCTTCAGGCTATTGTTTCAAGTCATATTGCAGCACTAAAGTGAAACTTTTGTGGGGTTAATTTTACCACCGCAGGCTTTAATCCAGCACCGTTCGCCACTGCGTCTAACACATTAGTTGGAATAGAGGAGTGAAGTGATTAAGTGGGCGGCCGTTGCAAAGTTTGTTTGGTGGCATGGAGCCTTGATTCAGTTAGCAAAGACCCTCTTGGGTTAGTTAAACACTTACCAGGCCTGCAATGGGAATTAGCTGCTTAGGAAATCGGCACCTAACCGTAGTCGTTGCAAACTAATTAGTCCATATCGAGGGATCAAACTGTTGTCTTTATTCAAACTCAGATGGTAATTATCTTAGGTCAAACTCATGAGAACAAAAGGTTCCCCCTTTCCCGCCAGAGTTAGCTTAAACTAGGTGACACCTCGATGAACCAATCACATGACACCAAAATCTATAACTCAGACATGTATAAGATAGCAGTACGCCCTCTGCGCTCATTATCTTCAAAGTTAGATTTGAAACTGGGACGAAAGTCTGTCCGAACACAAAAGCCCACCCGCCCTTCCCTTATAAAATACAGTGAGAGATTCACGAAAGATTCACATGATTTTAGTAAGCACATATAAGTGGAATCTTTCAAATGTTAATGCAGAGAACATCGTTGCTCGTTTCACATCGAAGTGCAAATGCGGCGGTTCCCTAACCTTTTCGAAGCTGGAAGGTTTTAGAAAACCTTCTCCAACGGCTCCAGATAAAAATTTCATGGACCTGTTCGATGGACCTCAACAGTGAAACGTATACCTCGAGAGGGAAAGAAGTAGGCTGCGGGGATTACCTGACGAGGAAAGTACCTGCTTGTGGCTTATGAGTACCCTCAGAGAACGAGGTGTTGGGACTACCTCAAAAGGGAAAGTAGTAGACTGTTTGTGATTACATTGTGAAGTAGCAAACCATAGTCTATGATTACCCGGGCGAGGAAACCTCAATAGGGAAAGTAGTAGACTGTCTGTGATTACATTGTGAAGTAGCAGACCATAGTCTATGAGTACCCTAGCGAGGGAAGTACCAACTTTCGGACATGGTGTATCGAGCAAGGTCTCTCTGACTGCCGCAGTTGCACTTCCTAACCCCCACTTAAACTAACCTATCTTTCCTTTTCAGATGACCGTAGAATGTAATAGTTAGATTGTAGATTGTAATAACCTCTAGCCCATTTTTGATAATCATGGTTTTGTTGATGCTGTCACGAGTTCGATTTCTTTGCTTCACCCCCCTCTATTTACTGATAGACGAGGATGGAGAAATTAACGACAAATTAATTGATTTAGGGCCTATTGCAACAATGCAAGATACAAGGAAGCTGAGAGTAATGTACGACACTGTGGAAACTAACGTAAGAAGTTTGAAGACGATGGGCGTGGCAGCGGAGTGTTACGAGCAAGTTTTGACACCGATGATCCTCAAAAAAAGTACCCAACGAGCTGAGATTAACAATAACTAGAAAGCTGAAAAATACTTAGAGTTTTGAGTCACTACTGGAAGTATTTCACGAAGAATTGCAGATAAGAGAGAACTGTTCATAGAACGTTGTAGGTTCAGGGAGAATACATCCTCCATCGTATTCCGCGGATAGCAGACCGCGCGAAAGAGCTTATTTCCGGAACAGTCAAGCAAGTGCAGCAGCGTTGTTTTCTGAGAGCACGACAGAAAACATAAGAGATATCAAATGTATATATTGTGATGGCGAACATAAATCACACCAGTGTAAAATCGTAACAAACCACATAACTCGAAGAAAGATTCTCATGGATCTTCATATTCTTTTGTAAAACTTCGATTGGAAAATATGACGGTCCAAGTTCGAAAAAGCTACATTTGGTGTTCCACAATGGTCCCGCCTAGGGCCCCTTCTTTTACATAAATGGCTTTCATTTGTCTTTGAAACACTTACAAGTTAACATGTATGCTGAAACTAGCATTTCGTGCGCATATCATTATTACCAGAATTAGCTAAATTTTTCATTGGAAGCAAAGAGGAAACGGCACGTTTCCAATGGTTTTCAAGGCAAGAAAAGGAAATTTCCTCATTCAATTATATCAAATGGAAATGAAAGATTGTCGGATTTCGGAAAGAAAGAAAAATAACTGATAACTGAATAAGGCCACTTTGGCCTCCTATCTACTGATCTTGCTTCATTGTACTTTTATTACCCAAGATGCACTTCTCGTGAGTAGTCGTACTTGAGATCTGACAGCACTTCCGTGTTTATAAATTTTAACAAACCCAACCTCAGCCAGTGGAGATACATTGGAACTGAAGAGATTTGCAAAGTCGCATCCGATAAGACGATCTCAAGAGTTGCATCATAAAGTTGCTGGTTCAGAGAGCCAGCATGTCTCCGAAAGGTAACAATTTATGAAGGGTAACGACCACCTCGCAAAATGAAGTCTGTGCAAGAACATTAAATGTGACATCATACCCCTATCATACCAATAATATCTTCAACAGCCCAGGTCAGGAAAATTTACTTTGACATTAGAGAATATTTATGTGTATAATGTATGATGCTCGAAACGTTAAGTTTCTCACATACACTTAATTCTGCAGGGATTATACCAAAATCCAGTGCTGAAAATCTCTTGAAATCCTTACGATTGGGGAAGTTTGATCATGGTCTATCTCGTTTATCTCTATGATTCCTCTGTTTTACACTGTCTTCACCAAACATGGTTCAAAAAAGTAAAATTATTACAAAATGAAAGGTAAAGCTAGAGCTACGTGCAATTGTAAAACACAAATATATTTGGGAATCTTTCACTTTTACCAACAAATTTAAGGCGTTGGAATTGGCCTTCCGTATTTATGGTAAGAAAATGACAACACGGCAGTTATATATGCAAACAAAGATGCCAAGCTTAGCTTGGAAACAAAGATCATTGATGAAATGATGCTGTGATGGTTTTAGCTGAGCTTACGAAACTGATAATATGGCTTCTTGGTTTAAGTTTAAATAAAGTGGATCTTCTTTCTTTAGGACAAAAAAAGCTTCCTAATGACTTGCCCCTTGAGTCGAAGTTTCATCAAGCTTGTAATTTCAAAAACAAAAGTCACAGCGTTGATTGAGTGGTGTATCAAGCTGTAAAAATCACGTACACTTTTGGTAAAAATTCTTTTGTTTCAAGGAAAATCCGCAAAAATTTCTTAACCCTATTTTGGTTGGGGGGCAAATTTGCCCCCCCCCCTAGTAGATTTTGCTTAATAACTCTACTAGGAAGATATTTATAGCCATGAAGCTTCTTGACTTTTTGCAACTACTTATTGTACAACTTCTCAAAAAGTTTCATTAAAATATTTTGAAAAATGAGGGGGCGGGAGACAATTTTCTGGGACTGACCCTGGAAAAATCGCAAATTCTCAAATCTCAATTATCGCAAGAAAAGGAACGTAAGTTGAATATTTTGCAAATTTCTTTCGTAGTGTAGTGTTATTTGATGCATTCTATCACAATTATCATGTATGGGTGGAAAATGTGCTCCAAATTTAACCTTATCGCGATTTTCCTGATTTTAGTCAATTTTGCCGCTTTTCTTGACCACACAAAGGAAAATGCTGACGTGAGCAAAAATGAGGGCCAATCTTAGGTTAATTTTTATATTTGCAGAAATTACATGCCTGAGGCTATTAGCACGCCAAATTTGCTTGCTCTACCTATTACCAGTCAAAAATAGGTAGGGAGGGCTTTTTTGCCCCCCCCAACCAAAATAGGACTATCAAATAGCCCAACCACTATAGGGTTAAATATCCTGTCTGGTCTTAAAACATCTCGTATGTATGCATTTTCGGAAGAGTGATGTACAATTTACAAGTATTTTTTTATCAGAAACTGAACTCTCAGATCGCGCAAAATTTAAGAAACTCAAGTACTGTGAAAAAATAACTACAGAAACTATAGCGACAATCCTTCACGTTACTTTTGTTCAATCTTCAAAATGCTTCAAAATGCTTCAAAAATCTTGTTTCGAAATGTTTATCAAGGTGCAAGAAGTGAACATGAAGATTATAGAACCTTTACGAAACTCCTGAGAAACTCTGAGTAGTCAAAATCTGATAATTTTAGGAAACTTTCAAAACTGGCTCAAATTCTTAGGTTCTTATAAAAACTATGTGTACCCCTCGGCGATGATTCTAGTCTCCCTGCTGCAGACCGCGGGGGAGAAGCTAGCCATCGCAGGGCCTAAGCCAAAAGGCTGAGGGGCAGAGCAGTCCAAGGAGACTATTGGCCGTAGCATTGCTTTCTTGCATGCATGAAAGTGATGCATGAAACATGAATTTGTCAGCATTCTGGCAGGAATCATTGAAACTAAGGCATCTTTTTGATAGATGCTCACTAAGTGAACATAGATTACAAGGTTTGATTGCGAAATAAGGCTAAATTTCTAAATCGCCGTTTGTGAAGAATTAGCTCAATCTTATCATGTAGTGAATTCGACGCATGTCCTTACAACTGATGTTGTTGCTGTTGTTTTTGACGATTTTGGTGTCGGAATATTTTTGCTTCCCCCCTTTTCATTCCAGCAATGGCTTGTTTCGGTCCCAAGCCAGGGCGGGAGAACGAAAGAAAGCTCTTTTCTTATCCCCTTTCTCTTCTCCTCCATTGCCCCCTACGTACTGTCAGCAACGGAGACTACGACGATTCACTCTTCAAGAAATAGGCAATCCATATGATATAGTCGTTGTCGTCTAATGCGTACGGGTATTAATGTTAATTATTTTCTATGTTGTTTGTTTCTACATTTTTGACGAACGGAGTAACATCGTAGGGTATAATGGGCACAAATCCTATCTACCGTTTTGCGCGCATTGCGAAGATCTTTCTTCGTGGTACAAGGGATCGTCTTAACTTCTGATGGAGATTGGAGTCGATATGGTGATCAAATAGTAAATGACATTCATCTTGGTAAAATACATCATATCATAGTGATATCAATAGACGATTACGCTAAAGTTGGCGGAAAGGAACTTTTACCAAGATGCATTGCGTTCGAATTACGAATCTTTAACGATTCTATAGGAATTCATTTTCATTTTTTCATTTTCAATTTTTTAGGCATGGTGGCCCCTCAGTTAGAGAAAACTGATTTACAGGGGGCCATGCAATAAAATACAGTAAAACTAAATTAAATGTTTTACACAAAATAAAACTAATCGATACAATCGTTAAAAGAAATTTAAGAAAAAAACCTTAAAAACGGAAAGGGAGGTTTCTTTGATTCTTCGAGAACAGAGGATCATTTTATGGCTTTCATAAAGTCTTTTAAAGTTGACGTATTTTTAGTTTTTTTAGATAAACCATCCTAAAGTTTCGCACACTGGTAAGAGAAGAATCTCTGTCCTGTGGTCGTTCTTAGAAAAGGGACTCTTAGGTCATAATCCGAATTTCTGAGAGACCGTGTTGTAGAGACGTTGACTTTAGTAAGCACGTCACTCATATAGGACGGTGCATCACCATTCAGGGATTTGTAAACAATCCTAGCAGAGTCAAGATCAATTATTTCCCTTACTGTGGACCATCCGAGTGCACGAATGACTGATAGTGGCGAAGCACCGAATGGGCTGTTAGTGATCAATTTTGCCGCTCGATTTTGCAGTGTTTTACCCTGGGTACCAGACTCCCAGGGTAGGAGTGTTTGCAATTTTCCTATAATCAATACACCAGCATTACCCCAAACCGGGTAGCAGTATCTGAAATAGGGTTCTGCCAAACTTTTATACATTGTTTCAATCGTAGCGGGTCGAAGATATTGTTTTGCATAACGAAGAATGCCAATACCCCTTGAGATCTTTTCGTGACAGTGGTTAAATGATTCGTCCATTTAGTTCTTGATCCACTTGAACTCCGAGGTATTTTACATCACTTACAAGTTTGACTTCTTCAGAACCTATTCTAAACTGCGGCTTAGGGGCGTCAGGAGTATCTATCTTGCGTAGCTCTTTGTTACTTCCAATTATCATTGCTTCTGTTTTTGCAACGTTTAGCGACAACTCGTTGCCTCCTAGCCAACCCTTCAAAGCTATTAAATCAGCGTTAATGGCTTGATTCATTGCATCAACGGAATCAATAGAATGATATAAACAAGTGTCATCAGCATACATTGACACGTTTGATTTTTCGAGACAATCTGGGAGATCGTTGATGTACACTAAGAAGAGAAGTGGCCCCAGGCATGACCCTTGTGGTACACCACGATTTACGACCTCTGTTTTGGAAACCTTACCATTTACCTTGCAGTATTGACGCCTATTTTGAAGATAAGACTTAAACCAATTAAGTTCCTTCTCTTCTAGACCATAAAAATTTAGTTTTGCCAATAAAATTTCGTGATCTATGGTGTCAAAAGCCTTTTTGAGATCAGTAAAAAGGGCAGCCGTATATTCACCACTATCGATGTTCATGTACCAATCATTCTTGCGTCTAAGAAGACATGTTAAGACCGAGTGAAGACTCCAAAAATCAGACTGCTTGCAAAAAATCAGCTCATTTCTATTGAGTTAGGAGTACAACTGGCCAAAAACGAGCTTTTCAAACAAACGGGAAATTACGGGAAGAACTGATGTGGGTCTATAATTCGATCTGTCATCCTTGGGACCATTTTTATGGATAGGGGCTACTCTAGTGATTTTCCAGCTGTCTGGCAAGCGACCGATTGAAAAAGACAAGTTGAAGAGTGGTGCAAGTGAAGGAGCGAGTACTTCGATGCCAACCTTGAAAAAGAAGACAGAGATAAAATCTGTACCATAGCCATTGGATGTCTTAAAGTCTTTACATGCTTTCATCGCATTTTCGGGGTTTACAGGTACAAACGCAAATTTTTCAACGTCTTTCTTACGCTCACCATAATTGCCTGTTAAGAGAGGATTCTCGTTGTTGGGGATTTTATCACTAAGGTCCTTTCCCACACTACAGAAGAACTGATTCATCGAGTCAGCTATTTCGGTTGGGTCAGATATGACCTGATCACCCTCCCTGATCGTCGAGATTTCCGTTGTCTTAGACCTCTTGGAATCCGATTAAAGAACGTAGTGCATCTTGGTAAAAAGTTCCTTGCCGCCATCTTTAGCGTAATCTTCTATTGCCACAATAACCAATACTTTGTCAGCTCTTCTTAGACCGGCCTTGGTTTGATTCCGGCCATTTGTACGCCGGCCCTAACTTCACCACTCCCAGATTTGCTCTACTACCATTTAGGCCCGCATTTTGCACCAATCAGTGAGCAAGGAAAGAAAAATGGCGGATATTTTTATGCATTTCTGCATCATTTGTTCTATTTTTCTTCGAAAGAAAATTAGTCAATCACAACTGTCTCATTTCTTTCCATATTTTCTTCGTCACCGGACTGCACTTCTATGGCACCTTCGTCTGTTTCGTCTTCTTCCTCCTCGCTAGTTTCCTCTCCTATCAGCACCTACGGCTCAAAATCAAAATTTCGCCGCCATCTTTTGAACTAGCTTATTGTAAATTTTTGCCAATATGCCTTTGTTTGTTTGACTTTAACGTGCTTTAAAGAACTTTCCCTTTACAAGTTCATGTCCTTTTTATCAAAATCTTCAGCAAATTTTAAGCCACACATATAAAAAGAAAATATATTATATACCGGGTGAGTCAAAAGAAAGTTTAGGCGTTTGAAGAGCTGTACAATAAAAAGCATGTATGTGACCGATATTCAAAACTGAAATGTTCTTCTATCTGTCAAAGATCAACTTAGATGAGGAAATTTTGTTTGGTAGTATCCCTCATCTTACAAACCCAGAAATTAGGAAATTGCTGGTAAAGGTCATGTTTGGGAACAAAAATTCCACATTCTATTCTGGTCCATGATTTACCTTCTATTGAAATTCGAATTCAGCATCTCAAACTGGCAATGTAAACTTCAATGCCACATAAATTATGAACCAGAATGGAATTTTGAATTCTCGATTCCCATACAAACCCTTACAAGCATTTTGATTATCGTTGGGTCTTAAAGATGTTTGATTTTGCCAAACAAAATTTTGTCATCTAATTTAGCCATTGAGTAATAGATTAACACTTTAGTTTTTAATGTCGGTCACATATCTACTTTTTATTCCACAGCTCTTCAAATGCCTAAGCTTTTTTTTGACTCACCCGGTATTGTTCTTAAGCTTTTTTTGACTCACCCGGTATTGTTCTTGCAGCTCCAACTTTTGGTTTCAAAAGACTTTAACGTAAGGTAGACAGAGTTGAAGGAATTTCATTCATTCAAAAGGCATCAGATATTTTCCAGAACAAAAGAATTTTTACGGAAATTTTGATCGACTTTTCTTGGAAAATAAGGATTTGTGCCAAATATGTAAGATATTTTTGAGAGTGAAATGATTCTTGGAAGAGATTCGCTAAGTTCTTGTTAGTCTAACTTTGATTTTTTGCTGTGGCACATAATGGGAAGATCTTCTAGAGTTGATCGTAAACGTTTGATTAATACCCGGGTTAATATTGCTCAAGGGGAAAGGTTCTATGACATGTTTGCCATCATATCCTTGCTTTAACTTTTGAAGGTTTCTTAATACCTTTCAGACCAGTTGATTCTGCTCAATGTTGTCTTTTGACAGCCTTGCTATGCTGAAGGAGTTCCCATCTCCAAATGTGAGTTATAGAGAGAGAGTGGCGCGCTAGAGACCCAGAACTGTGAAATGTTCCCATTTTGAAAGTTACTTTCAACGTATGGGTTCAGGGCTGGAATAGACCCCTTTCGCAATGACGTCAGTTCTTTTGAAATTCTTCCAGGAACATCACTTGCCTCGATTTAATGTGGATCCAAATCTCAAATGTGTGCACTGCTCTCAGCAACGCATGAAACTGTTTTGTATGTGTAGTTGCAACATAATGATACGATGTAGATTTCTCGCTGCACAGGGAATCACATCTTTTGCCTCGAATTGAATGTTATTGTGAAATGGGTCTATTGGTACATAGTGCCATGCCAGTCATAGCAAACTGCCAATCTGATCACTTAATGCGTCTATTTTCACGACATTTCACGTTCTAGTTCAAAGTACATTATTATGAGTAAATTGGCTTAGGACACACACCGTGGTGAATTTCGCGTGCCATAAAGTTTCACGAGTACCCCCAAAAATGCCAGTACTCTTACTTGCTAGATTTATAGTGGGTGAGTCAGAAAAGATGCGGGGCGCTTAGCAGACTCTGACTTATGTAGCCAGGATCATAGTGAAGAAATTTTCTCTGGCAGCTAAGAGTTTAAAGATTAAGAGCCTTCCCAATTGAAATGGGGTACTTGATCTATTTGTTAACAAAAGTTTTGGTAAAACCTTGCACAGGAGTCTTGCAAACTGATAGAATCTAAATTATTTCATTCTGAGCTTGTCAGGTTTCTTCAAAACTTTTCCTGTCGAAGATACTTGCCAGCATACGCTAACGATAATCAAATCTTCCAAAATAAGAAAATTACTCCTATGAACCAATCCTTTCTTGTGTTCTCGAAACAATTTTTCAAATAATCTTCTTTAAAAAAATGTAATGTAATTTGAAACTTGCGCGGAGATTCTTCTCTCAAATGATCTAAATTCTTGTACGACAAGGTACTCAGCAAAGCAAGTGACTCCGTGGCATGGAAACAAAGAGCTGGAATAGGAAGTTTGCGGGTATTCTTCCCCAACTCTAACATATTGTAGATTTCTTCATTAACCGTTATTCGTGAAAGCAAATTGTTGCTGCGATAGCCGCATAGCAGATGGGTTGAATCTAAAAAGTTGCAATATCGAAATAAATCTGCTTAGCCTCGATTCTATGTCTCAAATGAAGTTTTGCACTGCAAGGCCGATGCTATCCTAAACTGATTACAGTTAGTCCCAGATATCGCTCACCAAAACGAGACTATTGCTTGCCAAACCGAGGAACGGAGGAGCGAAACTACGGTATGCAATCAGTCTAGGCTGATGCTGGCTGATGCTGTGGTGAGAAAATTGTTTGTAGGTGTGATTGAAGTTTTCAGTTCCCAATGACGAATCATGAAAGTAGCTCGGTAAATGATTCTTGAGACGAGTTTGAAGACGGAAATTGACCATATAATGTCAATAGAACTGACTGCAAAACCAGAGTTTGTAAGAAAGGCTTCGATCTTCGAATCTTGTTATACTAGCAGAGAAAAAAGGCCCAGGTTGTGTAAGGCTAATTATCAGCCATTGTTCCTTACGTTATTTCAGTTTGTATACATCGCTTAACAATCTTCACCCGTGACTAATTTCATTTCTAGTTACACACCCCCGAGAAATCCCGTAATTTCATTTCTAGTTACACTTCCCCGACAAATCCCGATCTAGAAACAAACAAACAGACGGATATCCCACCAAATCATCAGGAATGTTTCTGAGATTTTGAATACATATCAAATCATAAACCTTCAAAATTTTCCTGCTAATGTGAATGGTCCCTGCCAGAAAATGGAGACAATTTTTATGATTCAGTATTACCTGACTGGAGTTTCAAAAACGAGGCAATACAGAATCTCGCCATTCCTATTAGCTAATCACACATTTCCCGCGGGTATCCCGTAGCTTTGTATGATACGATACAAGGACGCGTTTTTGTCACCACAGCAACTGCTTTAGGCCTAGGCCTGTGAGATTTGCAGTGAACTCAAACGAGATGATTGTAACAAACTGTGTTTGATGAAATGCTAGTCAAGATTAGAAGATGTCAGGTAATAAAACTCATAATAACCGGTTTTTTCGTTATACAGGAAAATATAAAGCCCTCGGTCTTAATGCACAGAACTCGCAAGCTCGGTCTGTACTTCTAAGACCTCCGGGCTTATATTTTCCTGTACTACACAAAATCGGTTAGTATGTGCATAGTCATAAACGTCCCTGAGCTTGAGCACCAAACTCTCATCCAACTAAAGAGACTGCATCCTTTATTTAGATGGTGATAAAAATTATTTCGTGAAGCGTGATTTGCCTTATTCTTTGGCCATATTTTTTCCAATGAAACGTGAAAAGCCAGTATTCATTTCGTGAATCGTGAAAGTCCTGAATTTCCTTAACGTGAAATTTAATATTTCACTTCCGTGATTCGTGAAGAGCTAAGAAAAATAACATTTTACCATCCTAATTGGCTCGGTAGGCGAGACACCCGTTACCTTGTGTTTAGGTGGAGAAATTCCAGGCCGCTTGCTGAGACAGAAGTAGGACATATGTCGAAATGGAATGAAACTCGCTCCTATTGTATAAATAAAAAGTGAAAATGGGAAAATTGTCGTCCCACCTGCTGAGGTCTGGCCAATGATCATCCCAGTGAGATCTTACCAAGTGGGCTTGTCCGCATGCTCATATGAGCAGACAGCAGGTATTGCACTTGTATCAGGGTACCCTGGGTTTTTTGAGGCTCTAGTACTCAGGGTAGTATCAGGGATGAGGTGAGGTATTGGCAAAGAGCTGCGGAGCAGCTTGCGTCGGCTAGATTTAGCAAAAACCAAAAATTGAAAGCTAATTTTCGGAAATGCAGCTTTTGGCTTGCATCCAACCACAGAATCGTAACGCAAAAGAATCTTCTCGAGCCGTCTGTTGTGGTTGTTGCAGTCAGCAGCTGTCACTTGATTTGTCATTGTTGTTGCTGCTGTTGAATTCCGCAGTGGAGTTGTCTGAGTTTGAAGGAAAACAGGGCCAACGTCTTTAAGAGTAGTACGGAAGACCACATAACAGGGGCCACCAAACTTTATGTCCTGGTTAGTACCAAACTATGTTTCCAGGATACCAAACTTTATTTCTGGGGTACCAAACTCAATTTCCAGGCGAATTAACTTTATTTAACAATAACTGAACATTATCCCCCGAGAACCCAAAAAACCGAGGGTTGTTTAGGGGTTTCAAGGGAACATGGGAATTGTATCCATGAAACAAGGGAACATGCCTAAAATTAAAAAGGAACAAGGAAACTTGGAGTCTTTAGCAGGGATGAAGCAAAATTCATGCTTTTATAATTCTTTCACAATTCATGGTTCTTTCACATACGCTACTGACCAAATTATCCGGCCACCCCCGGGTGAGGGGGGTACATGACTTGCGGATAGACGAGAGTCTGCCGCCCGGTTTTCAGAAAGGTACCCTCTTCTAATTACCGAAACTTGCTGTCATACCCACCTGTATGATGAATTTTGGCTGAAACTGGCCCATTTTGGGCTATTTTTCGCCAATTTCTGGATAGCTCACCCATGTTTATGGAAAATCTGCCGAAAAGGAAACCCTTGTTTAGAGAATTCGGCCTAAAAACCCACCCATATGAGCGGCACATATCCGTACCCTCAACATGTTATGTACCCCCCCCCCCCCGGGCGGTCACCCTGCATTTACAAGTGCATTTTCCTACAATCTAGTCGGAGTGACTTGGCCACCTTGCCACCTCACTTTGTTTTAGTTCAGTGTGTTTCATTTAGATTCTGAACAGCAATAATAATAATAATAATAATATTAATAATGATAATAATAATAATAAAAATAATAATAATAATAATAATAATAATAATAATAATAATAATAATAATAATAATAATAATAATAATAATAATAATAATAATAATAATAATAATAATAATAATAATAATAACATAGATAAAAAGGAGTTTGAGAAAATAAGTAAATATTCTGAGTTAAAGGTAGAGCTTTCACGGATGCTGAACAAGAAGACGTTCGTTATACCAATAGTCATCGGGGCCCTTGGGTCAATCCCAAAGAGACTACATTCATTTGCTGAGAAACTGGGCATAAGGAATGACTTTATGATATGGCAAAAATCAGCACTGCTAGGAACTGCTGGGATCTTACGAAAAGTTTTATGATTACGAAGTTTGAAGAAGAAAGAAGGACAAGTCTTTATCTTAAGTGCTTGCACCTGATGAAGAACTTTACATAACCAGTTTTAACATCAAAAGCTGTGGTAAATGTGAAATAATAATAATAATAATAATAATAATAATAATAATAATAATAATAATAATAATAATAATAATAATAATAATAATAATAATAATAATAATAATAATAATAATAATAATAATAATAATAATAATAATACGGGAACTCTGTGTGTGTTCTTGTCTTTTAGGTCTTTCTTGGCGTCTTTATTGGCCCGAGGGACCTGGTATAAATTGCAAATTTAATGAAATAATGAAAAATCTCTCAGGAGTACGATGGTCCCGTAGGCATTGATTTTAGGTTCACGGAGGTTTATGTATCGCACATTCAATTGTAAATTAGATTTCATCTTTTTAAAAAAGTCTTTGTAATGTAAGTAAACAAGTCTTTGCTATAAATATTTGGCTGCCCTGTGAAAAGTTTTACACTGAAGAAGATTTTAATCGAAACGTATGTCGGCAACAGTTGTGTTTTTATGAAAATAATAATGATAATAATAATAATAATAATAATAATAATAATAATAATAATAATAATAATAATAATAATAATAATAATAATAATAATAATAATAATAATAATAATAATAATAATAATAATAATAATAATAATAATAATAATAATAATAATAATTGGCAGAGATAGTGCTGGAAATGATGTAAATGTAGAGGCAAATGTATGTACTGATGGAAACATACCGGAGTTAAATCAACAGTGTGACAATGATAATCCAACCTTAAATGCAGAAAGTTTACACCAGGTAGATGAAGGAACTATAAGAGCTGAACAATTTGAAGATGAATCTTTGACGGAGAATGAAAAAGCAATTGTTGAAAGATTGAAAATTATAATGAATGAAAAACAGAGAAAACCATTACCATCACTCAAGAAAATAAACAAGAAACAGATTTTGAAGGAAGTGAAGGAACTAAATGAAGTACTTAAAAAGATGAGTACGGATACCATTACAACGACAAATGACCTAATGTATGCGGCCGCTGTGATCGTCAGCGAGAATCTGGGCGTGACAAGAGAGCCAACCAAGGTGAGAAAAGAACCATGGTGGAAAAGACGACTGACAACTCAAATTGAACAAATGAGAAAAGATCTAAGTAGAATTGAGAGATTGAAATCTGGTCATCCTATTAAAAACAAATATAAAGAAGATTTGCAAAGGAAGTACTGGCTGAAAGAGAAAGGGTTGAATCATGTGAAGGAAGTAATCAAGCAAAGAATCAAGGCAAAAGCAGCAAAGATCAAGCGGTACAACGAAAGAATAAAACAGTTTCGAGAAAATCAGTTGTTTCGCACAGACCAGAATAGATTTTACAAAGAGTTGAATGGCGATAATGGAGGCGGAGAGAGCCCGGATAAAGAGGAAGCAAGAAATTTCTGGGGCAGCATTTGGAGCAAAGATACTAAACATAATGAGTCAGCTGAATGGATAAATGACATAAAAGAACAATCAATTTCGCAAAAGCAAGATGATGTAGTGATAACAGCAGATAAGATTACAAAAACTTTAAGTAAAATGCCAAATTGGAAATCCCCGGGCCCCGACTTTGTACAAGGATTCTGGCTGAAGAACTTTACTAGTTTACATAGAAGGATGACAGAACAGCTGAGTAAATGTTTAGAGGAAGGAGATATACCAAACTGGATGACAGAAGGAAGAACGGTACTGATAATGAAGGATAAAAACAAAGGAACCATTGCTAGCAATTATAGACCCATTACATGCTTACCTTTAATGTGGAAGCTCCTAACAGGTTTGATAGCTGAAGAAATGTACGAGTTCCTTGAGAAAAATGATCTGTTGCCACAAGAACAGAAAGGTGGACGAAAGAAATGCCGAGGAACTGCTGACCAGTTGTATATTGACCAGATGGTACTGAAGGAGGTGAAGCGTAGGAAGAGGAATGTTGCCATGGCATGGGTAGATTACAAAAAGGCCTATGATATGGTTCCACATTCGTGGTTGGAGGAATGCTTTAGGGTTTTTGGCATCGCAAGTAATGTTGACAATCTCCTGGTAAATAGCATGAAAAAATGGAAAACAGATTTGACATTTGGTGGCAAGAGTCTTGGAGAAGTAAAAATAAAGAGAGGCATATTTCAGGGAGATTCACTATCACCACTGCTGTTCATTATTGCCCTGATTCCATTGTCAATGATCTTGAGAAAAGTGTCATATGCTTATGAGTTCAAGAGTGGAGTGAAATTGAATCATCTGTTGTTTATGGATGACCTCAAGTTATATGCCAAGAGTGAAACAGGATTAGATTCGTTGGTACAGACAGTGCATATGTTTAGTAATGACATTGGAATGGAGTTTGGTGTGGAGAAATGTGCAGTGATGGTGATAAGAAGGGGGAAGTTGGCAAGGTCAGATGACATCATTTTACCTGATGAGAGTGTGATTAAAGGATTAGCAGAAGGGGATGCGTACAAGTATCTAGGTGTCTTAGAAGCAGAGGTAGTTAAGAAAGAGCAGATGAAAAATATACTGAAGAATGAATATAAGAGACGGATTAGAAAGGTTCTGCAGTCTAAACTAAATGGTGGAAACACGATCAAAGCTATCAATACTTGGGCTGTATCTCTTCTAAGACACTCAGCACCATTTGTGAACTGGACAAAAGAAGAGGTAAAGGATATGGATAGAATGACAAGGAAGACAATGACTATGAATGGAGCATTACATCCAAGGGACAGCGTGTGTCGTTTGTACGTGCCAAGGAAAATGGGAGGTAGAGGACTGATTGGAATAGAAGACTGTGTGGAGCTTGCCATTTTGGGATTAAATAACTATGTCAACGAAAGTCAAGATAAATTGATAGAAGGGGCAAGGGGATGTGAGATAATAGAGCAAGAGAGTACTGAAACAGTGAAAAGGAAACGGGTAGAAGCAAGGGTGTCTGAGTGGAAAGAAAAACCGCTACATGGGCAATATCTTCGAGAAACAGAAGACGTCAAAAGTATGGACACGTGGCTATGGCTAAGAGAAGGTACATTAAAAAAAGAAACAGAGAGTTTATTAACAGCAGCCCAAGACCAAGCATTGCGTACGAATATCATCAAGACTAAAATAGATAAGACCAGTGATTGCAGCTTGTGCAGATTGTGTAAGGAGGCAGATGAAACAGTGACCCATATTGCTAGTCAATGCAGTAAATTGGCACAGCTGGAATACAAGGCAAGGCACGACAAGGTGGCGCAAGCATTGCATTGGGAACTTTGTAGGAAAAATGACTTACAGCATGAAAAGAATTGGTACGAACACAATCCACAAAGTGTAGTTGAAAATGATAAATGTAAGATCTTGTGGGACTTTACGATCCAAACGGATCATTATATAACAGCAAGGAGACCAGACATTGTAGTAGTGGATAAGGATAAGAAAACCTGCCAGCTCATTGACGTAGCGTGCCCTGGAGATAAAAGAGTGAAAGAAAAGGAAGATGAAAAAGTTGTTAAATATCAGGACTTAGCCAGAGAACTCCGCAAGATATGGAGTATGGAAGTGAAAGTCATTCCAATTGTAATTGGAGTGTTGGGAACGATACCAGCTCGGTTAAAGGACAACTTGAAGGAAATTGGAATTCCTTTAAAGGCATCGCAAATCCAGAAATCAGTGTTACTGGGAACAGCAAGAACTTTGAGGAAGGTTCTTGAAGTCTGAGGATACTTGTTGTAACTTGATATTCAAGATTGACTCCAATATATAGAAACTGTATATTGTGCGTAATTTCTATAATAATAATAATGATAATAATGAAAAATAAATAATTTATTTAAAGTTGGCAGAGAAAATAGCGTTCGCTTATTAAGGCCAACTATACATAGTTCATCGAAAGTCTAATTACAAAAAACCTAATTACAAAAGACCTAAATTCGTAATAAAATTTTTACACAATTTACAGCTGCAGTCAAAAGTTCTGATAGTTTTGATATTTCTTTTAAAAATCTCCAATGATTGGAACTCTTTGATTCCTCTTGGCAGAGTCTGCCATGATTTTTGAGCAACAAACTTGATAGTATCAATGCCATACAAATTCGTCCTTGCTCTAGGCAAAGCAAGATTATTACTGCCACGAAGATTATATGGCACATCTTTGGTAACAAATTCCTCAGCCATAAAAGACGGATTCAAGTTGTTTACGGTTTTATAAATCTCAGTTAAGAGCAGCTGTAAATTCCTCTGATGAACAGATACTGAGTTACTTTTAATCAACAATTCCTCAAAATTGGAAGTACTATCTTTGTGTATGATTCTCAGGGCTCTTTCATGGATCTTGTTGATCTTGTTATTCGATTTCCTATCATGAAACATCCACACAAGTGGACGATAACTGAAAAGTGACATTACAAAAGAGGTCATTGTTAATTCTTGCTGTGGCTTATCCATATATCTTGACACTCGTGCCAGTGCATGCAGCTTTTGGCTTGCTTTCTTGCAGAGATTAGTAACGTGAGTTTTGAAATTCAGTGTCTTATCGAGTGTCACTCCAAGAAGTTTCTCCTGGTCACTTTCCTTTATAAAAGATCCAGAAATATTTACAGTTACCTCATTATCTTTATTCCCAAAGACAAGTAAATGGCTTTTATCCTCATTCATCTTCATATAGTTATTTTCAAACCAAAGAGATAATAAAGCGGCATCCCCTTCAAGTGATTCTAAGATTAAACCCAGATCTGAACCACACGCAAAGATAGTAGTATCATCTGCGTAATTGCAAATCTCAGTATCTTTCGCCAGGTAGAAAAAGTCATTTATATATATGTTAAAAAGTAGGGGTCCCAAAACTGGCCTTTGAGGAACTCCTAAGGAGGTCTGTTTCGAGGTGCTGAATGAGCCATTAATCTTCACCCGTTGCTGCCTTTCATTTAAGTAACTATGAATCAATTTCAGAGCTGATCGGCTAAAGCCGTAAGCAGATAGTTTGGCAATTAGCAGTTCATGATTTAAGCAATCAGACGACTTGGAGAGGTCCATCAAGATTGTCCCTGCAACTCCTTTTTTGTCCAAAACTGATTTGCATTTCTAGAGAAATCTAACAAGAGTTGTTGAGCAATGTTTCATTTGCAATGATACACACCATTTACTTGTGACCTAACAATGATAAAAGCTTGTTGCTGTTTCTGTGCGGTTAGAAATGGCTGCAGAATTGACTGATAATATTTTGGAGTTTCCTATTAACATCATCGATGTCATAAGTAAATAGTGGAGAGTCTTCAAAACAACGCCGATATTCAGAATCTACGTGAAAAACTGACATTAAGCAATGGAGATTAACAAACTAGTCAAATCAGTCGCACTGAATTACAGTAAAAATGCAGTTGTAAGGTAGGATGGCCAGACAATTTTGGCAAGCAGCGTACACAGTGTCCTAAAAGTTGTGCCTCAACTGTGTATCTGTATCTGACAGGTAAACAATACCTGAAGTAAGGCTCTACAAGACTCTTACACATCCTTTGAGCTGTGAATAGTAGGAGGTATTTTTTGAGTATTTCAGCATTCCTAAACCTCGAGAAATTTTTTGGGCAAAAATGCTTAAATGCTCATCCCATGGCAGGTGCTGATCAATCTGAACACCCAAATATTTAGTGTGTTTAACCATAGACATAGGCTCCTCTCCTATTTTCAGGGCTGGCTCTGGGTTTTCAGACATGCTGATCTTTTTGAGTCTATTTCAGCTACCGATTAGCATGCTCTACGTTCCTTGCTACATTTAGCGATAACTTATTACTCTCTAACCAATTCTTAAGGTGATCCAAGTCTTCTTTGACTGAATCATTAATATTTGTGACCGAGTCCGATGAGTAGGAGACACTGGTGTCGTCTGCATACATATTAACGTCTGCAAACTTTAGTGAGGGAAAAATCATTAATATACATATATATATATAAAAGTAAAGGCCAAGTCAAGAACCTTGGGGAACGCCGTATTTAATTGACTCCATGCTGGAAACGTGCCCATTGACCTTGCAACACTGCTTACGATTTTGCAAGTAAGATTTGACCTATTCAACTTTTTCCCTGCAACTCCATAAACACCTGGCTCTCTCATCAATATTTGGTGATCAACAGTGTCAAAAGCCTTCTTTAAAGTCTATGAAGGTGACAGAAGTATATTGTCCCTTATCAAGGTTCAGATACCAATCGTTTGTACATCTTAACAAACAGGTTAACAAGGAATAAAATTTGCGAAATCCTGATTGTTTCAAAAATAGACAACGGTGTTCATTGAAGAAAGAATAGAATTGGTCACAAACTAGCTTCCGAAATAGGCGCGAGAAATCTGGCAGTACCGAGATAGGTCGATAGTTTGAATCCACGTCAGTCGGACCATCCTTGTAAACTGGTGCAACCCTGGCAATTTTCCAGTCATTTGGGAATAAGCCTTTAGACATGGATAAGTTGAATACTTCGCTCAATGAAAGAGCCAAAATAGGCATTCCAACTTTAACCCTATTTTGGTTGGAGGGGGGGGGGGCAAATTTGCCCCCCCTAGTAGATTTTTTTAAATAACTCTGTCAAGAAGAATTTCATAGCCCTGAAACTTCTTGACTTTTCGCAACTATTCATTGTACAAATTCTCAAAAAAGTTTCATTGAAATATCTTGAAAATTGAGGGGGCGGGAGACAATTATCTGGGACTGACCCAGGAAAAATCGCAAATTCTCAAAACTCAATTATCGCGAAAAAAGGAGCAGAAGTGGAATATTTTACAAATTTCTCTTGAAATGTAGTGTTATTTGATGCATTCTATCACAAGTATCATGTTTCGATGGAAAATGTGCTCCAAATGTAATTTTATCGCGATTTTCCTGATTTTGGCCAATTTTTGTCGCTTTTCTTGACCACACAAAGGAAAATGCTGACGTGAGCAAAAATGATGGTTATTTTAGATTAATTTATATATTTACAGAAAGTACATGCCTAAGGCTTTTAGCACACCAAGTTTGGTTGCTCTTAATATTACCAGTCAAGAGTTAGGTAGGGGGGGGGGGGCTTTTTTGCCCCCCCAACCAAAATAGTACTATCAAATAGCCCAACCACTATAGGGTTAACAAAATAGCTGGAAATGTTGTCTACACCAAAACTATTAGATGTTTTAAATTTGTTTATAGCTTTAAACAAAAGGTCTGCTTGAAGTGGCGAAAAATTGAACTTATCGCTCTCGGTAATACCAGCAGAGGCACTGTTTAGAAAAACATTACTAGTATCAGGTATTTCCTTGCTAAGTTTCACTCCAATACTAAAAAAGAATTTATTCATTGGGTCTGCTATCCCCTGAGGATCAGTTATGATAGAATCACCGTTTTTAATTGCCGATATTTAAGTAGTTTTAGACTTATTGTTGATTAGCTTGTTGATGGTAGCCCATGTTTCTTTAAGATTTCCTTCACAAGAATCAAACTTATTTGTGAAATATTGCCTTTTTAAACGAGTATTTAGAGAATTTACTTTATTTCGCACCTTTTTATATGCCTGCATTGATAACTCAGATTTGGAAAGCAATTTTCAGCTTATCTCTAGTTTTTTTGTAGATTCTTGAGATCAGAGGTTATCCATGGACAAAGCTTTTCTGAGACACGGCGCACCATGAGTGGTGCACATTCCTCTATCATTGTACGGAGTGTATTTGTCCAGCAAGCTACAACTTCTTCAATGTCCAAGTCAGCAGTAATTAGCTGTTTCCAATCAACTGAGGCAAGGTCCATTAGAAAAAGCTCTTCGCTATGGTTTTTCATTTGCCTTGTCTTGATTATTATGTGGTTATTTTTCACCGCTCCTCTACATTTGTGAACGGCGTACACCAAGTTTGGTCACTAAGAGCAACCCTGTGGACTCCAGACTCAATGATATTTTTTACATTGCTAACTGCTATATGATGAGTAGCAGTCTCTTTAGTGGGATCGTTAATTAGCTGATTTAATCCATGAGAATTATCTAACGTTATTGAGAACTGGAACATTAAAGTCTCCCTTTGCTCCTCTTGAAGTAACGTAAAGTCACAATTTGTATCTCCAATAATCAAAATCCTTCTTACCCTCTGCTTCAACAAACTGGAGAACCTCTTCAAACTTATCGAAAGTTTCTACGGGATCAGATGGTGGTCGGTACCAAACAAAACTAAATTAGGTTCAGCAATCAGAGGCTGAATTTCAGCCCCTCTCTATTTGTAAAGTTTCATCTTTGTAATTTCCATCGTTTTTTGTTTTATTGAGAGCAAGAAAATGGATAACTTTCTCTTCGAAGAGTGTTTCTACTTCATCAAGGTGCAAAGGGAGACTATCAACATTTAATGAGGAGACTAACTCCAATTTTAGATGCTCGCTTACTTCAGTTTTTTAAAACTTCTGCAGATTTCCGATGACTTCCAGCACGCTTTAGCACTTATTCGGGATACTATCAGTGGAAGTCTTTCGGATTTTCTCCAGAAGAGCCAGACGCCCATGGAAGAGCTTTAGAGTCTGCGCAGCATCGATCGCAGGGTCATCGCCCCTCATCCTTCCTTTGTGAAATTGCGCACGCCTCAAAACGCTTCGCTCGTCCCGTACACCACTTTAAAATGAACAGCCTCGTTTTGGAAATTATTCAAAATCCTTTCATGTGAAATTTTAGACGCCAAATTCGGATTTAGCACCCAAACTTTAGTCTAACCCTATGTTTTCATGTTGCTAGCGGTTGTAGTGTTAATTTTATGGCGATGTAAAGTTTGAAAATCTATAAGGGATTTGACCGTGAAAATGACTCGGGTGTAGAGTTTCACCCCGAACGACTTTTTCACGGTCAAATTCCTTATAAATCTCTGCACTTTTTATCGTCACAAAATCAACATCACAATTGTCAGCAGTTTAAGGACATGTAACCAGACTAAAGTTTGGGTGCCAAATCCGAATCTGGGCTCGAAATTTTCATATAAACAATAGGAAGAGATTTGACAAATTTCCAAAACGAGGCTGCTTAATTAAAGTTGTGTATTGATCAGCAAGCAAATCAGAGTTAACGTCTTTTCCTTTGTCATTTACAAATGGGGGAATTTTCAGTGTCCCGAACAAGCACGCGCTTTCGTTCTGGTGGGTTGAAACGTCTTCCCCTAGTGTGAATAACTTATTCAGGGGGATTCCAGTCTCCCATGAGGACAAAATACATGAGCACGTCACTCTTAAATGTTAATAATCAAGGAAACAGAGCGTTCCGAAGTATTTAGATGAAGAAGGAGATTTTGTCTCGTCTTATTTTAGAACATGTGAAAGCAACGTGGGAAATTATACTAGTTTGTATATCATACAAGATGACGTTCAGGCTGCCGTTGCCGTCCTGGCTGCTAAAGGTCCCTATTATTGCTAGGAAGGAAAACAAAGGGAAATTTTGCTTGCTGCATTTGCTCGTTTTTTCAGGTTTTCGAAAGGGGCTTTCTGCAGAAAATATCCTATTTCGACGGGAAGGAATCACCAATTAAAGCTGGATGAATTACTGATCCTACTTTGACGTATCGGGGATAACACAAGACAGCTTTCAACATTATTGCTTTGATATTGAGGGATCAGGATTTTTTCAAAAGCCGGGCATTTTATTGAATCACCCGGTAACTCAAAATATACTCACAAGTGGGTGAACGGATAACCAGGTGGCTAACTCATCCAAAAAATCGCCTTCCGGTCAAAACAAGTATCTTGTCACTCTTGGAAGATCCAAATAATTCGAAAACAACTGAAGTTTGCAGGTAGATGAGAACGAAGCGCAAGAAGAGGATTCCCCTGATTTCCTACTGTTGCCAAGGCAATCAGAATGGATCGCCCTCTCCTCAGTCCCTTTCTCTAAAATCGCGAAAAGGCCTATTACTTAAGACAAACTGTCTGAAGAAAATTTTTTAAAGCTTAGTAGAAAGATTATACAAAAATCCTTGGAAAAATGTTTGGAAAACTACAAATCTCCTTTGTCTGTCAGAGGGTTTGACTTCATTTTGAGGCTTAACCTCAGATGAAAAAAATTTCTGGAGGTAGCTGCCAATGGGCTATAGCTAAAACTGATAGTGTTTGGATCAATTCAATGCACTTTTCACCCGTCGAAGTGGTAAATGTGAAATTGTGCATGATAGTTTCCACAGTAGTTGCATCAGTATCCTTGCATGGTTTATCGAACAGTCGATGAATTTTTGCTGACTCAGCTGATATGATACTACAATTATTGAATTAATCCTTGTTTTCACGTCATCCCCCAAACGATGCCTCCACAATGCCGATTCTAGAATGACCATAAATAACAGTGAAATTCAATGAAAACTTAGACGAATGCCATTGTCTAGTATAATTCATTCTGTTTCATCATAAGATTTAAATCATCAAATGGTTTATCACTCTGATTTTAAGACGTTACTGCGTTTCATGTAGCTGCAAGCCTATTCTTACAAGCGGGAAAATAAATGTGTTTCCGGCAATCATAACACTAAAATGACTAGTTCCAAAGCGATCAGAAACCTAAGAGGCTGGAGAAGTCCGGCAGAATTACCACCCAACACAAAGTATTGTAGGTGTAACGTTGGTGTAGTAGCGATCGTAGCATTTACAATTGGAGTCGCACTCAATTTAATTGTACTTGGGTTCACGCTTGCGGTGGAGGCAATATACGTGCAACTAGCTCCATTTCCAACAAATGATACCTTGCACGTGCATTTGTAAGATCCGATATTGTTGTTACACGTTGCATTCGTGTGGCATGGATTATTCCAGCATTCATTGATGTCCATACAATGTGTTCCATTTCCAGAGAATCCAGGTTTACATGAACAAGTGTATGATCCAAAGTTGTTGATGCATGTTGCATTGGTGTGGCATGGATTATTCAAACATTCATTGGTGTCCATACAATGTGTTCCATTTCCAGAGAATCCAGGTTTACATGAACAAGTGTAAGATCCAATATTGTTCAAACACGTTGCATCGGTGTTGCATGGCTTATTCAAGCATTCATCAATATCAACACAATGTGTTCCATTTCCAGAGAATCCCGTTTTACATGAACAAGTGTATGATCCAAAGTTGTTGATGCATGTTGCATTGGTGTGGCATGGATTATTCAAACATTCATTGGTGTCCATACAATATGTTCCATTTCCTGAGAATCCCGTTTTACATTGACAAGTGTATGATCCTATGTTGTTGTTACATGTTGCATTGATGTGACATGGATTACTCATGCATTCGTCGATATCGACACACTGTACCCCATTTGCAGAGAACCCACTGCTACAGGTACAAGTGAACGAACCAAACGTATTTTTACAGGTGGCATGGTGATGGCAATGGTTGCTTCCCACACATTCATCAATATCTATGGAGAAAAACAGTCTTCATTAAAACCAATATGAAACATGAATTCAGCTCAAAGTCTTCCGTTGGTCATTATGTCTGATAACCGGCCTATCATTAATACTGGCTGGTAAGCAAGCTAGTTATCCGATTTGTTTTCTGAAATCAATTGTTACCAGCTCTAGAACGCTATACAGGCCTTGTTGGAACCGTTCCGTATGGAATTACTTCTTTGTACTGTTCCGACTGTATCCTGTTTACATGGGATCGGTTCCAAAAAGTTCGAAGGGCTTTGTTAAATCGTAAATGTTTTTCAAAACAAAGACTTTGGCATCTTTCTTGTTTTTCGAAAGAAAGACGAAAATTCTTTTAATTCCATCGTTTAAGACGTCTTTTGTTTATTCAAGTGCTTAAGCAATGAATAGCAGCCTCATTTCCTGGCCGTTCCTTTTTGGAACCGTTCCACCCGTTTACACGAGATCTTTCTGGGAACGGTTCCAAATGGGATCGACTTCGTAAGTGGACCCATTTGGGTGCGGCTAGCAGTTCCATTTGGAACGGTTCCAGCGGGTCCCGTGCAAACGCAAGGCCTAAATGTACCCATTTGGGTACTGTTCTGTGATGGGAATCCGCCGCTTGTGGGTGTAGTGTAATGTTCTTTAGAAGAGAAGATTGTGGGACTTTCCCTCAGCGTCCCGTACGGGACCTTCGGATCTCTACACCAGGAGACAGGGTGACTTCAGGAATAAGCAGGATTTCTGGCTGTTAGGCTTCCTTGTTTGATATATATGATTTATTCATGCAGTATTAGCGGCAAGGACGAACAACGTTTATCTTTCTGTAAATGGTATTATAAGCTTGCTAGTATACCAAAATGTTATGACTGTCCTGTTCGACTGTTCTGCTCTTCTACTCATGCCATGTTTTGTCGTGGAAGGGGAATCGAGCTCCGTTACTGGCTGTATTTCGCAAGAAAAGCAAGGTTAGGATACGACCAAGAAGAACTAAAGTGAGTATTCATCACATCATTACATATTAATTGCAAACTGAACTAACTACGTTGCCCAAATCACTACGAGAGTACCCCAGCTTAGGCCCAATCTACACAGTTCGTGTCCTATAGCTCATGTCTAGACCATTCCAAACAGTCACCCCTCGATATGCAAATGACTTTTGTCCATTGCTTGTTCTAAACAAAGGAAGTTTCAAGGCAGTTTCTGTGTTTCTTAGCGTCCTTTTTACCTGCTCACGCTGTCTTTGAAACATTTGGGCCATATAATCTGTGCAAAGTTGATTCACAGATTTGAAAACAGTAGTTGCCGTTTCAAACCTGATCAGCTCTTTGACTGTTAGCCAGCCCAGCCCTTTAATCAGAGGCAAGGAGTACGAATCATAAGCACTATTTGTCACAATACAGGCTGTACGATTTTAGAAAATCTGCAGTCTTTTCAAGTCTGTCTCAGTGCAACATTCTCATATCGTGCAACAGTATCGTACATAGGGCTCAGCTATGCTTCCGTGCATGTTTTTACTGTATTGAGTGGGACGTACCTCTTTGCATATCTCAACATCCCTATCCCTGGCGAAATCTTCAAGGCAATAATGTTGATATGTTCCTTCTAACTTAATGTGTTGTCTATTTGTATTCCAAGATACTTAGCTTCGTTTATCATCGGGACAACTTCGTGATCAATAACAAACTTAGGTCTAATGTCATCACCGTAAGAAATGTTCTGTAGTTTTGCCCTGCTACTGATAAGCATGGCTTGAGTTTTCAAAACATTTAGAGACAACTTATTGCCTTCTAACTATAATTTGAGATGGGACAAATCGTCATTGATCGCTGAATTTATTGCATCAACTGATTAGGGGAATAAGAGATGCTGGTATCATCCGCATAGATAGTAACCTTGGCATTATCAAGTGAAAGTGGAAGGTCATTAATGTACATCAAAAAGAGAAGTGGTCCCGAGCAAGACCCTTGGGGAACTACATATCGAATACTTTCAATTTTTGATATGTGCCCATTCAAAATTACAGCATTGTTGTCTCCCATTAAGATAGGATCTGAACCACTCAAGTTCAATACCCCTAATGTCATAAAGTGACAACTTCTCTAACAGGATGCTATGGTCTACAGTGTCGAAAGCCTTATTTAGGTCGATGAAAACGACCGCATTGACATTACCTCTGTCGATGTCTGTGTACCAATCATTCGTGCTCTTGGGTAGACATTATGACACAAGAGTGCAATGATCGGAACCCAGATCAATCAATCAACCAGTCAGATCACATTGTATTGCCATGGGACTGAAAATCTTTGATGTTCGTTTAAAAATTGGAATGTAGTACCTCATCGGCCCTTGCTTCACCTGCCCTTAATGGCGTTAATTTTCGTTACGCGGCATTATAAGGGCTGGCAGAAAAAGGGCCGGTCGGAAAGGGGCCGGCGTTAAAAGGGCAAAAATTTGGAACCTTTTTTTAAAAAAGGCGTTAATTTTCTAACACTTACTTTTGCGACAGTGCGACATAACTTATGCATTTTTCATAAAGGACAGGTAATTGTAGGTCTCGGAGCTTAAATTACCTGTCCTTTATAACAAATAAGACGTGAATGGGCAAACATAAATTGATTGCAGATGAAGCAGATATCAATTGCTCATTGGTTTTCTTTCTGTTTCTGGCCCAAATTTGCTCAAAATATTGATAAACAGGATTAAACAAGCAACATGAAAGTTCTCTAAGACGTTGTATTAAGCACACGTTGATGTAAAGAAACAATGCCATATTAGCAAAAATGGAAACTTTCGTCAATAAGCAAGTTCTAAATATGTAGGACAAATTTGATTTTGAACATCAACTACTGATAGAGGAAACTGGGGAGGAGGAAGAAGACGAAACAGACAAAGATGCCATAGAAGTGTACTGCGATGATGAATGACATTTAGAAAGCAACGAGACAGTTGTTATTGAAGAACATGACAGTCTTCGGGTAGTCTTCTTTTCAAAACAGCATAAAACAAATGAAGGAAAAGTGCGTAAACATGTGCATTATCAATTTCTTCTTTCCTTGCTCTTTACGGGGCGTAAAAAGTGGCCCGTAAATGGCGATAGATTAAATTTTTGGACTGGTGGAATTAGGGCCGGGTAAAAACGGCTGGCGTTAAATTAGGGCCGGCCTAAAAAGGGCCAATAAGATAACTCTTGAGAGAAATGAAACTCCCATTGCATATTGTTCTACGTAAGGAGAGTCCTTACAATTTGATCGATGTTTTAGGCCCTTCTTCAGTCAATCTGCAGCCATGAAATTTTATCAGGCTAAATTTACCGTTGCTTCTAGTGCTGAAAATACATCAAAAAATTAAAAAAAAACACCAATATTTCGACTTTTAACGGAAATTTGAATCATTCATATCTTTGCAGTACGCTCGGTGCTATGAATTTTCAAATTTAGGAACTTTTTCTGGCTCACCCGGTAGACAAGTGAAATCATGAAATTCATTAGAAGGCTATAAACAACTCCATCCTTTGAGCCTTATCCCACCTTATTTATTGGTAAGTATCATAATGTATTAGTCAGGGCTGAGGCAATTGACGGCAATCATTGTGTTAAACTTCATATCTATAGACATTCCATGTTATTTTGACAAATCCAGTTGTTATGACATTTCCAGTTGTTCAGACATTTCCACTTAAATTAGTTAGTTAACGTAAACATGTTTTATTTGATATTCGAACGTCTCGAGCCAACTACGTTCATCTTCAGCGAATCTAGATAATAATGAGTGGCAATTTATACCAAGAGACAAACAAACTAAAAGACGAGGTAAACAAGCGTGAGTTACATGTCCCACGCACAAGGCACCTGAGGCCTGCGCCTCAGGTGGATAAAGTGGGGAACAAAATCAGAGGAGAACCAGGAGAATAGACAACTATTGGGAATTAAGTACTGGTCGATCAAGTAGAATTAAAAGGCTTTCATGAATGAGTAAATCGAACTCAATGTAATGACGATTAGAATGAAATTCTAATCGGAGTTAAAGCAACGAACATGCTTTGTATTCTTGTTACAGATTTACAAATCTGGCAATTTAGACTACCTTTGTTTTGACTCTCTAGAGATGCAGCGGTTTTCATCATCTGTGTGTTCATTGATGGTGGTGAATGCGGCATGGTTTCTTCCATGCAGTATAAAACAGAGTTTGGAATGGAAGTTTGGTGGATTTTGCACACTCGTGTTGAGTGGTTGCAAATCAAATGCTAAAAGTCTCGACAGCGAGTTGAGCAATGTTGGTTGAAATGGCCTTCCGGCTTTGCTTGTGTTTGTGTGTTACGTGTTTGTGGCCCTCGAGCCATATCTTTCCTTTTCAGCTTCGTTCGAGTGGGCCATTTTGTTGGCCAGTTGTAGGGCCTTGTAGAACAATTCTACATACATAGGTTTAGCACGAGGCATGGAGCCTCAGATTTGGTGAGAAATATCTTTTTCATTTATATCATGTGTACTTTCGCCTCTGGTTAGCAATGCAAGTATTTCGAGGTATCATTTTAGCTATCGCTTACAGGGGCTGCATTTCCTCATCTTATTTTCGCTTCGACCCTATTTGGCTTGGGGTATTGCGCTGTTTCTCTCCTCTTGGTTTGGGGTTGGGGGGAACACTTTCCTTCGTTTCATTTCATTTCCTCGCTTCGTGTTCTGTTGCGGGAAAAATGCAAGTTTTCCTTTCAACCCCATCTTCGGGAGGGTTATTTGCTTTTCGGAATATGGGCTAATTCCCTCAAAGCCCAAATAGTCCTAATGATGAGGAAATGCAACCTTATGTTTGTCTGATGCTTATGAGGAAAGATTTACGAGAGGGTTGAAAGTGTCTGGGGGGCAGCCAAGCCCCAGCAGCATTGGGCAGATTTATGGGAGTGTAGCTTTAATTGGTGAATCATCACATACTATGTACATAGCTGCCTCAAAATGGGGATATGGAATTATCATTATTATCTATCATTTGAATAAAAATAGGAAAAGTCCTTGCTAGCAGACTGTAAATATTATGCATAATACCAATAGAAGAAACTTAAACACTTCTTTCGATAAAAACAGAAAAATAAATAACCAACAACATCTATTTTCGTCCTACCTGCACATTGCATTCCATTTCCAGTGTATCCAATATCACAAGCACAAGTAAATGATCCATTAGTATTGGAACATGTTGCATTGCTATGGCAGTTATGAGTACCGAGCGTACACTCATTGCTGTCTGAAATATGAGTAAATGATTAATCAAATTCAAAATGGCAAGTGTAATTGAATGAATCGCAATAGAAGATGGCAAGCAAATAAAAGCCTCCATCCGATAACAGCATACAGTATACAGGGTGTCTCAAAAAAATTATTTGACGTTTAATTAGATACTAAAAAATAGTGATACTCTAATGGAAACTTGGTCAAGTAACTATTTTCCTGAGATTTTAAATTAATTGTTGACACAAGAATCTTGCAGATCTGCTAAAAAGCCTTTAAAGTTCAAGTTTCTGAGAAACCTGAAACCAGAGGCCTCGAAGTGGTAATTTTTGCAAAAATCCAAAAGGCTATCGCTTCCTTTATTTCTCAATCATTTCAGGGCGAACCAATTGGGATTTGTACAGGTTTTGATAACCTAACTTTCAATTATATGGATGCTTTGATGAATTTGGAACCACTGTTTTTGGAAATATGCAATGCTAAAAAAAATTTTGACGATGATCGCAAGGACTTAATTTGGAAGTACTATTTTCCTTGCTATGATATCAACGAGAGGTATCATTTTGCATAACCTTCTTCTAATTCCATCTTCAAACTTTGTTGCATTACAACTAATCTGGGGGTCTCTGGTTTAAACAGCCTCATATTCTTTATCTTTAATGGGTCGCAACTCTGTGAATTTTTAACTTATTTACAAGATTGTAGTCTCTAGAATTATTTCATTACCTTAGGGACGCGGTTATCTTCCCGTGAGCCTGTTCAAATTATCGTTATTTTTCAATATTTGATCAAATGTCAAACAAATTTTTTGAGACACCCTGTAGAGAAACAAAAAAGCAACATGGGATAGTGAACCAGTAACAATGTCCTTCATGATAATGTTGCTGTTGATGTACATGATGCTAATGGCCATGACCATGATCATGACCATGATGATTATAGTAATAATGATGACGATCATCATCATCATAGTTCATCATCATCATCATTATCAACATCATCATCAATCATCATCATCATCATCATCATCATCATCATCATCATCATCATTATCAACATCATCATCATCATCCTTGTCAAGATAATCAACACTACGTCATCATCATCCCAGTCACCATCATTATCATAATATATTCAAAATCTTAATCACAATCATAATCAAGATCATAATCATAATCATGATAATTATGATCATGATCATAGTTAAAATCATAGTTATTTGCCATTTGTCTTCTCACTCGAACATGTCATTGCACAGGAGAAGGCTGTCACATGTTCTAGTGAGAAGACAAATGGCGGTCGCAGCATCTCAAGCAGCAGTGGTTAGAAACTGTTTTGTATCGAGGAGAACGGAGAGGAAGAAGCAAGGAAAGCACCATCAACTTGCTCAACCAATCAAGGTAATCAACGCTTTAGCGTTAGCCATCTTGATTATTGTGATACCCGAATTAACAAAATTTAGGACGACCAAATGCCTAGGCCACTTGCATGTCGTCAGAATGCCCTTTGGAAAGGTACCGATTTTCAATAATCTTTGGCGAATTTTCAGCGAAACCCGACCAAGTTTATGAAAAATCTGCGGGAAAAAATCCCTTGTTGACTTGTAAGAGAATATTGGGCCCAAAAACCTATCCATATGACTGGTACATTTTCATCCGGGACAAATCAAAGGAAGCCGACACTTCCAGCGGTTTTCTGATTTGAACAATTACACCCGACTGTTGTGGCTGCTGGTGTTGTTGCAACTAAAAAACCGCAAAAGATAGGGGTAATTGTTCAAATCCAATAACCGTTGGAAGTGTTGGCTTCCTCTGATTTGTCCCGAATGAAAATTCCATGAGTGAGGAGAAAATGCAACTCGTTGTTATTGTGAGAAATTTGCTTCAATTTAGTGCTGAAAAATGGTTACCTCTTAAAAGTAAACCTGTCAGGTATGTTGAATGGGGTATGGTCTTTGATTTCAGAGACCTTTCTGAATGGCTTAGACAAAGGAAATCGGGAAATGAGCGAAAATAACACTGTTGCTGTGACTACGGGCCTAAGAAAGCTGCAGTCCTTGTTCATTTTCCTTCTTCACTCTTTTCGCTTTACTTTTCGCTCCCTTCTTTCCTTATGCTCACTGCAAAAGTTTTACTTCACGGATAATAACACGGACTGGCTGTGAATATAAACGAAAGGACGAAAGGAGAACAACACAATGATATGTGGAAGAACAGAAAATAATTTCTTGAACAAAATATTTTTGTAGTTATCTATAATATGGGCTTCCCGTGTCGCAAGCGCAAAACAGTGAAGTACAAGAGGATGAGCACGTTATTACCTCTTCCAAAAAACAAAAGACAACGTAAAAAATAGCAACAACTATTTCCTGCCTACCTGTACACATGACTCCACTTCCACTATATCCAGTGTGACAAGTGCAAGTAAATGATATATCCGTATTAGTACATGTCGCATTGTTATGACAATTATGAGTACCATTCATACACTCGTTGTTATCTGAGAAAAGAGTACACAAATATTGAAATTTAAAGCTTCATCTAGAGCAACGTCGCCCTGAATGGGCCTAATCACAAATGGAATGGATATTCTCGTTAAATAGTATGACTCTCAGAAAAGTTTTCTTCGTGGATGTAGACTTCATTTCCTTGCCAACCGTTATTTAGATGCCGAAAATATTTTTACTCGCGTTTGCTCCCAAAACTGTGGCTAACGTCAACAGCACTCAAAACAACTGCTTGCCTCAATTTTCGCCCTGAATGGGTCTAAATATTGTCAGGGGGGGGGGGTATAGTCTGCACGCAGGCTAGGAATCTCGCTTCATTTAATATACTGAGTAGACTTTAGGAAAATTTGTATGGCATCTGGTGTTTTACATTATTGACAATACAAGACTTTGACAAACAGATCGTGTCTTTCCTGCGCCGATGAAGCTCAAATTTACGTAAAACTAAACCGTTGCAGTTCCTCAAAGTTGACGAGGCACCAAAGTTGATGAAACGCTAAGAATTGTCTTTAGACCTGTTACAAAGGGGGAAGTCTTAAAAATGATTTCCTCCCTAAAACGATCAAAATCTCCTGGTCTGGACAACATTCCACCAGGAACCGTAAAAGATGCGGCTCTTGTAATCACACAGCCCCTCCTTCACATCCTTAACTTGTCGTTGTCAACATCAAAGGTTCTCTCAGAGTGGAAAGTCGCTCGATGCGTACCTATCTTCAAGGGTGGGGACACAAAAAACCTGGACAACTATAGGCCGATCTCGGTGCTCCCAGTTTTCTCAAAAATTCTTGAAAGAGTCGTCCATTTCCAACTGTATGAATATTTGGAAAACAACAAACTTCTGTCTCCATACCAATTCGGATTTAGAAAGAATCGCTCAACAGCATCAGCAGTTGTTCACATCACTGACACTATCAGGCAAATCATGGACATCGGCAAACTCACAGGGGCTCTTTTCATAGACCTCCGAAAAGCATTCGATACCGGAAACCACCAATCCCTGACCTCAAAGCTACTATGCTATGGCGTAGAAAACTCTGAGTTAAAATGGATCGAAGATTATCTCTCAAACCGATCGCAAATCGTCAGCTTTGAAGGGGAAAAGTCAAGAGCAGAAAAGATTATGTTCGGAGTGCCACAGGGTCGATTTTAGGCCCCCTGTTATTTCTGATTCATGTCAATGATCTTCATCAGCAGATACAGAAGTCAAATCTCATAATGTATGCAGATGACACTGTACTACTGTTTTCGGATAAAAGTGAAGCCGAGATAGAAAAGGCTATCAATCATGATGCAAAAATGTTGCATAATTGGTTATGCAGTAATGGTTTGATCTTGAATCCTAAACAAGGTAAAACCGAGTTTATGATGTTTGGAACAGCGGCAAAAAGAAGCAAGATAACACATCAAACAAAAATAACTATTGATTCCAAAGACATCAGTAATACCAAGAGCTATAAGTACCTTGGAATGCATTTAGATACATCACTCACTCTGAACGATCACATACAAAAAATCTTTAAGAAAGCTTCAAGCAGGCTAGGTCTCCTGCGCCGAATTAGGCCAATAATCACCACCCATGCCGCTGTAGATTTGTAGAAAGCTATGGTGCAGCCAGTTATGACTTACTGCAGCATTGTGTTCGCGACGTTGTCAGAGACAAATGAAACGAGGTTCAGGAAGATTGAAAAGAGAGCACTTAAGATAATTTTTGGAGAGCAACATAAAAAGTATCGCGTCTGGCGATCATTTGCTTCCATGAGATCAATTCAATGTGCAGATATCGTTTTCAAATGCTTAAATGGAACAGCTCCTGAAGTCTTCCACAACTATTTTATGAAACTTGAACACAGAAAAGCAACGCGACGTAATGGTACAGACTTGCGGATGCCGAAAGTTAGAACGGAAAGTGGAAAAAGAGGGATATATTACAGCGGAACAAAGATCTTTAACGACTTGCCACTTCATCTGAAAACTGAGAAGTATTACATTCATTTCAAGAAAGCTTTGAAGGAACATTTTATAGATTAACTTTGTATTTCTTTTTCATGGACAAATTTTGTTGAATATGACATTTAACCGGTTATTGATCATTTTTAACGTTTTTAAATGATTTTTGTATCTTCTTCCTTAAGTATGACAATTTTTCTTTAGCTTTTTAATTTTATGCAGGGCTTCTCTTGATAGCACTTATACTTATAGCTGATTGAATCACCCTGTGAAAATATCGTATTATTATTATTATTATTATTATTATTATTATTATTATTATTATTATTATTATTATTATTATTATTATTATTATTATTATTATTATTATTATTATTATTATTATTATTATGATTAATATATCAAAATAAGTAACCTAGTGCCCTTTCTTTCTAAGCTGACACAAAACTGGCACATATAAACTTCACTCGCTTCCCTGGAGTCGTTTGAAAAGAATAGACCCATTCAGGGCGAATTTTTTCCGATCTATCTGCCTCCTGAAAAATTCCCATATATCGGCAACGAAAACTTGCAAGATTTCATTTCATTTCATTTCATTTGATTCAATTAAGGAGGGTTGCCCTTCAACCGGAGTTGTTTTACAAGGGGCCCTCCACTTAAAAACATTAATTACAATATACAATTACCAAATATAAAAGAGAAATTACAATACAAAACCATAACATAAAATCCTATAATACAAAATTTACAAAGACTAATGTAAAATAAAAGAGAAATCCTAAATAGATTTCTTAAAACTATTCAGGGAAGATACCTGTTTGGTATCGGGAGGAAGGTCATTCCACGCTTTTGCTCCTCGATAGGAAAAACATTTTTGCCCATTACTTGACTTTTTCTTGGGCAGTCTTAAATCTGTCTCTGAATTGCGCAGGACATACGAAGAGCTCTTTGAGTTTCGGGTGAAGAGGTTACACAAGTAGTGCGGAGCCAGTTCATGCAAGGACTTGAAGACCATTGTTTTAGTTTCGCTAGCTACGAGTTCGTCAATGGTCTCCCAGCCCAGTTGGTCAATTAATGGTCTGCTTGGGGTGTCAAAGTTGCTGCTGGTTGTAATTCTAGCAGCTCGGTTCTGAAGTTTTTGCAACTGATTAAGCTCTGTCAAACCGGCACAACCCCAAACCGAGCAACAATAGCGAAGGTGTGGCTCAACAATGCCTGTGCAAAGAGTCTTCAATGTTTCCTGTGGTAGGAAAGTCTTGGCATGTTTTAGAAAGCCAATAGCTCTAGAAACTTTGGTAAAAACGGTCTTGTTGTATTCCTTCCAGTTAAGAGAGTTGTCTATCTGCACACCAAGATATTTTGTTTTTTGGATGATTTCGAGCTTATTGTCTCGAATTTTCAAATGCAAATCCTCATTTCGACCTTTGAGGATGTCATGCTTTTGTTTGGTGGAAACAAGCATGGAATTTGTTTTCGCAACATTTAAGGAGAGTTTGTTGCCTTGAAGCCAACTATCCAGTTGCTTGAGATCGCAGTTAATGGCCTCATTCAGCTGATTTATATCCGAAGACTGGTAGCATAGACTTGTGTCATCACCATACATGGAAACGGTTGAATTTTGGACAGCTTGCGGTAGATCATTGATATAAATAAGGAAAAGAAGGGGACCCAGACATGAGCCTTGGGGAACACCAATATCTATACCTTCAGTTTTAGAGTTGACACCGTTTACCCGACAGAATTGTTTCCGATTGTTCAGGTATGATTTAAACCATGCGAGTTCCCGCTGTTGGACACCGTAATGCACCAATTTTTGGCAAAGAATCTCATGGTCAACAGTGTCAAAAGCTTTTTTTAAATCAATGAAAACTAAGCCTACAAGCTTACCGAGATCCAGCCCATTGTACCAGTCATCTGTATTTTTAAGTAAATGGGTTACTGTAGAATGAAGGCGTAAGTAGGCTGATTGGCCTGATGAAAACAAACCATTGTCTTCCATATGCTGGTACACCTGATTGGTTGCAAGTTTTTCAAAGAGCATTGAAATGACAGGCAAGACTGATATGGGGCGATAGTTCGATTTATCAGCCTTGTCACCATTTTTGTAAATTGGAGTAACCCTCGCAATTTTCCACGAGTCCGGAAATATACTTGTTTCAATCGATGTATTAAACAAGAACGCAAGGGAATTTTCGATGCAGGGTAAAGCAAGCTTCAAAAAGTAGCTAGAAATATTGTCAGTTCCAAAGCTCTTTGCTGTTTTGACCTTGGCAAATGCATCTCTGATTTCCTGTACTGCAATGGTCCTGAATTGGAACTTTGCTTTAGCTCTGTTCATCTCACAGTCACCCGATAGAAGGGGATTTGGAACTGGACTGATTTTATGCGCAAGATCTTTACCTACTGAGCAGAAGTAGCTGTTAATTACATCCGGAATATCCTTCTTGTGAACAGTTTCTGAGACAGAATCTTTAAGACAATCAATGTTACTCGACTTAGACCTTTTATTGAGAAGTTCGTTGATTGTCTTCCATGATTCTTTCATATTTCCCTTGCATGCAGAAATCTTATTATCGTAGTACTCCCTCTTCTGCTTGGTATTTAGAGAATTGACCTTGTTGCGAACTTGTCTATATGAGTCCCAAAGTAGTGCAGACTTGCTCTTGACAGCAGATTTTTTTAGTTTGTCTCTTGTCCGCATAAGATACCTTAAAACTCTATCAATCCAAGGACAGTACTTTTCTGAGACACGCATTTCACATAATGGGGCATGCTTGTCAATGATAAGCGAAAATAAGTTAGTCCAATGGTTGACAAGCACATTGATATCATCAGTTTCATTAAGCATTTGTTCCCAGTTAATGCCAGCAACATCAGACAAGAATGCCTGCTCATTAAAATTTTTCATTTTACGAGTTTTGATCATTTTATGGCCTTTTTCTACTGTTCCATCAAACTTACGGCTGCAGTATACCATATAATGATCACTCATAGAAACATCATGCACTCCAGATGTGATGATGTTCCTGGCACAAGTTGTAGTTATATGATCGATTATGGAAGAGGTGTCTAAAGTGACCCTAGTTGGCTCTTTGATGAGCTGATTGAAGCTGAACAGCTCGTACACACTAGTCACATGTCTAGTGTCATTGCCATTGGGCTGATTAGCTTGTTTTATAGTGAGATCACAATTTGTGTCACCAAGAAGAATTGTCTCTTTCCCTTCCTTGTCCAAATAGGAAAGGACCTTTTCAAGCTTATCAAAGGAAGCAACAGGGTCACTAGGTGGCTTGTACCAAGCAAGAACAAGAAAAGGTTTGCTTTTTGGTGGTTCAACCTCAATACAAATGATTTCCAAATCATCAACAGGAACATCTGGACGCAACTTATATTTGATGGAGTCCCTGATATAAATAGAAACACCACCTCCACTGCTTGTCCTTTCTAGGCGTTCTTGTTGGTAGCCAGGAAGACTTGTCAACTCTTTAGGGAAATTAGGATCAAGCTTAGTCTCATTAAGTGCAAGAATATGAGTACCTAGACCTCTAATAAGTAATCGAACCTCGTCAAGGTGACTGCGGAGACCATTAATATTCAGAGATGCAATTGCCATACCTTTTTTAAACCCAAGATGCTGACGACACAAGTCAGATCGTTCACCAGTTAAACGGGCATCTTCCCTATTTGTGGAAGAAGTGGAAGTTGAATTTGCTTGTGCAGCATTATTGTTTGATGCACCCTCCCTATCAACAGGACGTTCTAGTCAATAGCAAAGAGCACGAACTAAATTACCTTCAAGCAAATTATCACCAGCCTTATTAAGGTGAATTAAACTTCTGTTTAAAAAATGTTTGCATGCTTCGATATTCGTGTGCTCAATGAAAGCATAGTTATTTTCAGAGCACAAGTCTGCTAATATCAAGTTTTTACTCTTTTTCGTTTCGTTTCGTACTCATCCCCACGAGGCACAAGGCCTGAGATTATAACCTCTATATCGTTTTCCCTTATGCCCTTGGCCAGTTCTATTACTTCCAGTGCAATCTGAACTGCAGACTTTTCTTCTTCATTTCTCTTTGGGGACAAATCATTGGTGCCAATGTGAAGAATGACTACATTTGGGTTTCTTTCAACGGGGTTTAGCATAGCTGTGCATATCTTTGATGTTTGCGCCGTTAAAGCATTTCACATAGACATTTTCATTGCGACCACATTTTTCCTTTAATTTCCAGCCATGGATATTTTTAACAATGGAATCGCCAAGAATAACTGCAGAGCGTTTGAGATCTTTGCCACCAAGTTTCGTTTTATCAGTATTGTATGCACTATTTTTATTTGAGTTGCTGCTATTCCCAGATGGATTTTCCCCAGCATTGCACGGGTTAGCAGACATCTCATCACTTGTCGGGGGTGGTGTACCAAAGGACTTTAGATTACTATCTGGAATGCTTTGTTGTTGTTGCATGATATCATTTGCTTTGCTATTAGTTGTATTAGATTTGCCACTTGAGTCAGGAGCTTTGTCATCAGTCACTTGAGGACTGGAACAGGTTTTATCATTGGCCATTTGAGGGTCGGAAACGTTTGTCTTCTTGCTCGCTTTTACTTCTATTGCTATTGCTTTGCGGCATCTTTTTTTGTTAGCACGTTTTGTTTTCTGTCTTCCTTTAGGATGGTCAATCAAAATGCTTTCGGTGACAATGTTCGCATTGTTGTATTCACGAGAAGTGCTGATATTAGAACTATTGGGAATAACATTTGACTTTTCACTAGCATTGTCAACAGCTTTCTCACAATGATCTACAGCATTGCTTACTGATTTCTCGCATTTGTTAGATTTCATTAGCAGGTATATTTCATGTTTTTCCCGCAAGACTTCTTTCAATTGATCCTGAAAATTTGCAACATTGCCAGCCTGTGTACCGATGTTTTGGCAGATCGGATTGTCTGCTGCCACGCAGGGGCTGATTGGGGACAAAGGATTCATGATGGCGATGTCGCTGCCCATCGCGCCTGAACCACGACTACCAAAATGTGGGATTTGGTGACCATCTGTCACGAACCGTAAGCTGGTAAGATCCCTCATATTTTCCATCGTTTGACCTCCAATTTGTGCACACAGCTCCTGAATTTGAGTTCTTAATTTAGAATTTTCCTTTGTAAGAGCAGTGTTGTTGGCTCTTTCAGAAGCAATTAATTGAGACAGACTGGAATTGCTTGTAACCAAATCTTGTACAACTTTCAAAAATGAACTGATGTTGTAGATACCATCATACCAACTTGAATCGTTGGTTTTGTCTTTTGTTGGTGTTTTGAGACCGTCTAGAAAGCAGAGGAAAGAGTCATTTGAGGAAAGTGCATCTTTAGCGTTGGAATCGGGATTGGACAGTTCGTCTGTCTTTCCGACTTCTTTGTTGATATCAGTTGACGCACAGCAGAATGAACCGATTTCTTCTTTACGGTCATCTGAACTTGGCTCTTGATTTATTACTTGGTCCATTTCATCAGCATACCGTTTTCTGATATATTGGTCACTTGGTACATATGACGATGGGCCATTCTTATATTGTTTTTCATAAATAACGCCTTCATTTACCAATCTTCTCAACGTGTTGATGGTTTCATCTAGGCTTAGGCCGTACGAGGAATTCATGAACTTTGCGATTTTCTCTTCGTCGGGCCTTTTCTTGTTGTTTCTCTTTATAAAGTTAATTGCATCTATAATTTTACTTGCTGTATCCGTGCCAACTGCATAAGCCATAATTGAATCAAATGAAAATGAAATGAAAATGAAACCAATTCATGCCAGCGCTGAGTTTACGGTCGAAGAGATGCGGTGACGTTCTCGGGGGGGGGGGTATCTCAACTTATCATCATGGGGACGTGCCATGTTGCCTGAAAAATTGGTACCCATGACTCCGTAAATTCTGGTGGATTTTAGGGTCATAATTCCGCAAATCGAATGAAAATCTGGGCCATAATTCCTGAAATTATGAAAAATCCCCGGAAAAGGACACCCATAATTCCATCAAATGTCTAAAAATTGTGAAAAAGATACCCATAATTGTAACAGTTTGAAAAAAGTACCCCTAAAAATGTTGCGTCCCCGTAGCATGAAAAATACTAAGTTACTCCCTCCCCCCCCCCCCGAGGTGACGTATCTTGATTTTCCGAAAAGTAGTCCGACCAAGGCAATGGTACTCTGAATAAAAGAACCGATTGAACAAACTTCCCCTTCTGATACCCTGTTCTAGAAAAAGTAGGTGAAAACGATACCCTGAAGAATAGCGCATCCCAGACAAACAAATATGCTTATTACTCCCTAGGGGTTTTGGTAACCCAGTGGAGAAAAGCAAAGTACCTTTTTCATTTTCTAACTCACTGATGGTCTGTAGGATTGAATTCTCGAAGATTTACATTACTTACCGACTCCAGTACCGCAGTACCTAGAACAGATCTGTGTGGTTATAGGCTTCAGTTGGTAAATGTAGTACTGGTCGCCGCAATTTTTCACCTTCACAACAGTACTATCTCTACAACAATCCATTTTTTGAACATTATAGAAACAAACTTGTCTTTCAACCTCACCATCCACAACTCTGGGGTGCGTCCCATTTAGCCAACCAGGAAGAAAAGTCTGGCAATGAAACCGCCCGGTTCTTGGGCAATGGTCCTGCATTCGATTACCAGCTTCTCCCATGAAACGATACCATTTAGTTTCCAGATACTTGTCACAAAGCTCTCCTTGAGTTCCATTCAAATAATTGATGAACCTGGTCGCATCGGACAAAATAGTGTAGTTTGTACAACCATCACCTTTGACTGCAGTTTCTAAAAATATTCCAACGGACAAAACCTTGAAGATCTGAAGAAGCATCTCCTTCTTGACCATGCTGATGCTGAATAACCAATAGTCCACGAAATGGTCTTGATCCAAAAGTAAAACGCTTTTTGGTAAATAGGTGCATCAGAAAAATCCAACACAGCCGTCACATTTGGCATCTTCGCCCCGATTTGAAAGGCCGAGCTGATTTGACGTCAAATTTTCTGTGATCTTCATGTTTTGAAAATGTTATTTTCTGTGCTCGTACGCATCCGATTTACGTCACTGAAAGTGGAGAATGATGAGAAATGCTTTTCGAATCTTGTGAAAGCCTCTCTGAGTGGCCCTAGTGTATTTAAAGCACTTATTGAATGTTGCAAAAAATCAACAAATCAGCGTTTTCAACCTGAAGACAGAAAATTTGGCCGATATTCCGGAAAGTCCTTTATTTTGCAGCAAGAACAGACATTTCTAACTGCAATTTTCGTGATTTGTACCATCAGAATGTTGAAAATATGTTGAATTAACTTATCATCAATGGGCCATTAGAGAACATCTCCGCTAAAGGGTGCGTTTGTTTCAAAGTTTTTGATTTATCTGTAATTTTTCTCTATAGTTAGATGCGTCACTACGGAATCCATGAGAAACGGGCACATGCGCTACATATCTTTGCGTATTCAGCTACAAGCCATTTGTTTGTTTGTCAACATATTTTACATCGAATATATACATCTAGCTTACTATGTACAAGTATGCAAAGTAAACTAATCTAAATCGATGAATATATAATACATAAATAAATATTTTTACAGTATTTTAATAAACTAACCAAATTGAATTAAAAAGACTAATCTCCAGACACATATTCACAAGCGCTACATTTACAATTCGGTCCATTCCATTTTTAATCAAAGTTTTAAAGCTATTTAGATTTTCTGCAGATTTTATTTCATTTGACAACCCATTCCAGATTTGAGGTCCCAATGATCGAAGGCTATTGGAACCAAACGTGACTTGATTTGGTCTATAATGCTGTAAGCCATTGGAGTTTCGTAATGGGTAATGAGAAGGCTTTATTTTAAAAATGTCATGCATGAAGGAGGGGTTCAAATTTTTCAAAGTCTCAAAAATTTCTACACAGAGAACTCTTAGACGGGAAAAATGCATAGTACACTTCTCTGACTTCGAAAGTAAATCGCTATACGAGCTAATGTGATCATTGTGTAAGAATCTAAGGGCGCGTTCTTGAATCTTTTCAATCTTTTGCAAAGATTTAGCTGACGAGAAGTGCCATACAAGAGGGCAATAATCAAAATTTGAATATACCAAGCTTTGGACAAGAATCTTCTTTTCATTAAAGCCAATAAATTTTTTGAGCCTTTTTAAAACATTGAGTTGCGATGCAGCTTTTCTATAAAGTTCAGAGATATGCTGTTCAAAGTTAAGTTTATAATCTAGTTGAATGCCAAGCAATTTGACCGTTTCTTCCGATTTGACCATTTTTCCTTGGATGTTGAAATCTTCTCCACTTGTATTTGTTTGATCCTTTCTAATAAGGAGTGCATGGAATTTTTCTGGGTTAGCTATCATTTGATTTTGTTTTAGCCAGGTCAAAGCAACTCCAGCTTCTTCTTCCAACAACTCTACCAAAATTTGATAGAGTTTTGGAAAAATAAGCTAAAGTATTGTCATCAGCATAGTTATGTAATGTTGCTTGTTTGATGAATCTGAAACAGCTTTACAGCCACAAAAACAACGTCACACTGTGCAAAATGTGCAAAACCGTCCAGCAAGTGACACAGATGATGAAGAGTATCTGTACACTGTCACATCAGAAAAGCGAAGCACGCCCAAGGCGCGCATAAAGATCAACAATGTTGCTGTGGAAATGGTTGTCGATACAGGAGCATCAATCGATATCATTGATCAGCCAAATTTTGCAGCCTTACAAACATCTGCCCGTATAGTACTGCAGAAATCAAAAACACGCATTTTCCCCTATGGAGCTGCAAATGACCTCGATGTACTTGGGAAATTTGAAGCAACTCTCGAGTCAAAAACAAAAATCACAGTATCCACCCTTCATGTTGTTAATGGATATTATGGTTGCCTGTTGAGCTACAACACAGCATCTGCTTTAGGTCTAGTCACCGTAAATGTTCAAGCTGTTGAGCAACGCCCATCAAAACATGAAGCACTGCTCGAGGAGTATGACACCATTTTCAATGGAATCGGTCAATTAAAAGATTTCAAAGTCAAGCTGCATATTGACCACACAGTTACCCCTGTTGCTCAGCCAGCAAGGAAAATACTTTTTCACATGAGGCAGAAAGTAGCAGCTGCATTGGAGAAACTGGAATCAGAAGGAATTATCGAAAAAATGGATGGTCCTACACCTTGGATCTCACCATTAGTTGTCATACCCAAGAAAGATGGAGATATTCGTTTGTGTGTTGACATGCGAATGGCCAACCGCGCGATTCTCCGTGAACGACATCCGACACCCACGATAGATGATCTAATTCATACACTCAATGGCGCAACAGTATTCTCAAAGCTAGATCTTCGTGCAGGATACCACCAACTGTTGCTAGATAAAACTGTTGCTTAATAAAACACCACATTTGGCTATAAGTAAGTCGTGTGGAATACAATCAAAAGCTTTCGACAAATCCATTAGGATAGCCCCTACAACATTATCATTATCTAGTTTAACCCTCCATTCTTCAATCATTCTTATCAATACATGTTGTGTGCCATATGATTTCCTATAGGCAGCGATGAAGAGCGAAAGGGTTTCATCGAAGTATGGGATAAGTTAGTTTTTCAATATCTTTTCATAGATTTTGGAGAAAATATTGAGTATACTGACTGGACGAAAGTTTCGTTCGACTGTAGGATTTGCCTTTCCTTTATCTACAGGACATACAGCGGCGCGCTTCCCATTATTTGGAAACCTATGGTTTCGTACACTGCTGTTAATAGCATCTGTTAAGGGGAGTGTAAGCTAAGCATCTTTCCATCAGTATTCTTAAATCAATAATCTTATTTCTAAGACTATTGATATTTAAGAAACCAATGATTGGGTGGTTATTGTACTCCGTCCTAAGGCTAAAGAGTTTGTCGATGTCGAATTAGCCTGCGCACAGACTTTACTTATTGCGCACAGGCTTTACTTATTGCGGAGGAGTGAGGGAAAAGCTTCTGTAAAGTCTGCGAAGCGGCGCGAGATTTTGACTTCAGACAGATTGCGCAACTATCTTTCAATTGTATGTTGATTGTATTCAAGCCAATCAACTGCTGGTTCGAGAATATCAGGACCCAATCAAGTTTCGAGATGGTAGGCACGTGCCCATCAACAATAGGAATGAGGTCATAGTTGTTTTCGACCATATCCAAGATGGAGGAACGGTATGTGGCAAGTTCGCGGATAAAGTTCTCTTGTCTGCAAAACTTAGTGTGGAATGAAGCAGCGTTCAAAGAGGGACTGGATTTTGTGTGCCATCTTTTTGGCGTGAGAAGCGTTCTGCCTGATCAGGAGACCATTCTCAAAAAATTCTTTCAAGGTAGACACGTTTACTTCAGTGCCCCGACCGGGTATGGCAAGTCTCTCATCTACCAGTCGATGCCACTGATCGCTGATCATCTGCTCGAGAGACCGCTGTTTACCAGCATGATCTTGGTTATTTCACCACTAAAAGCTTTGATGTATGACCAAGTGAAGTATCTAAATTCAATCAGCATGAGCGCCGTTGCAATAACTGGGGAGGAAGATGAATCTACGTTGAAGGCCATGCACGAGAATGGAGGCTACAACCTCGTCTTTGCTTCACCGGAATGCATGCTTGCTGTGAAAAGATGGCGAGAATACTTGACATGTGAACATATCAAAGAAAACTTGATTGCTGTTGCTTTTGACGAGGCTCATTGCATAAGTCAGTGGTAAGCCAGCTCGAATGGTTGATAAATTTTGTGTAATGTGAAATAGGCCTAGCTAAACCTTACGCGCATAGAGTATTTTTGCAAGAAACTGCTTCTAAGAAACTTAAGACTCTCAGTTCGCCAAAAATTAAGAAACTCTTGCATGTTTTCCTTCGTTCTCACTGTATGTACAGGGGATGTATAGTAGGCACATACAGTGGGCCTATCCCATTGATTGGAAAATAGTTTCAATGTCTAACCGCTGGAAAGGATCCAAAACAACCTTGTTTTGAAATGTTCAGGAGGACACAGAAGTGATCAGATTTACTCCGACTTAGTGTAAAATTATAAGTTGAAGTCTCTTCCTACAAATCTTAGAAATCGGAAATTTGGATTTTTGGCTGCTCTGTAGCAGCCACACAAACAGCAAACATGTTTTCGGGACACCCTGTAGAGTTTCTACTGCACTAAAAGGGTTTATTCACTGATCTTCAATTGAATATTATGGTGCTCAATTCATTTTTTTATGAATCTGTGTTTTTTATCTTTGGCTTTCTCATACTGTATATCTTTTAATTTTCTGTTTCCAGGGGTTATGGCACTGCAAAAAGTTCACCTTTCCGAAAATGGTACCACAACCTATTCGAGCTGCGCTCATTGTTACATTCCAGTGTGCGGTTTGCCATATTCACTGCAACAGCCACCACTATCACCAAAACAAGAATATTTGAAACATTGGGTTTATATTCAATGGATACATTTTGCCTGGAGAAAAGTCCTTTAAAGAACAACATAAAGTTTGCTGTAACCTACATTGGAAATGACACAACTCTGGAAGATATGTTGATGCATAGTATAAATAAATTGCTTTTAAAGGGGGAATCAGCAGATCGACTTTTGATATACTGCCATTCAAGGACACAGTGTGCCTTGATATGGCAAACATTTGCAAGCAAACTTGGCAACAAGTTCTATCTACATGGAAAGAAAGATGAGAGGCATCGATTAGTAGAGATGTTTCATGCAGGCACACCACCTCAGATTAAAAACTATATCATTGATCAAGCAATACAAGAAAGCAGCCATCTTCGTGTGATCATATGCACAGTTGCATTTGGGATGGGTGTAAATTGTGCAGGGTTCAACCAAGTGATACATTTTGGACCATCAAGAAACATGGAGGCATATTTGCAAGAATGTGGCAGAGCAGGACGCAATGGCAAGCTAAGTGTTTGTCATCTCTTGTATAACAGCCTTTTAACAAGCCGATGTGATGATGATATAAAAGAGTATGTTTATCAAACAGGATGCAGAAGGTTAGCTATTGGTAAATGGTTTGGTAAAACATCACATGACCAAGTAGATTGCCCATGTTGTGATGTTTGTGTTGCTAAATGTGAGTGTGATGTGAATCAAAGTTGCCAACAGTTGTTACAGTTTCAAATTGCCAAGAAGGAAATAGCAGATTTACCGACAAGGAAAGTGACCAAATGTCAACTTGAATCATTGCAAGAGTGTCTCAGTTCATATTTGATGAAAAGAAGGTCTTACATTGCAGATGAGAAAGTTTTGTCATGTTATGTGTCAGATTTTGAATTTAATGATCTGCAAGTCAATCAAGCCATAAAAAGCTGTCAGTATTTTTTCTCAATAGAGGATGTAATGAGCAAAGTCGAAATTTGGAGAAATATTGATGCACACAATATTTTGTGCATGATTGCTTCAATTTTTCAAGACATTGATATCGGAAACAAGAAGATTGATTTGAATTTTGATGATGATTTCAATGAAGAGATACCAACTGAGTGGATGGATATCAGAATGGGGAATGACGATTCATACATGGGTTTACCAACAGATAGTTGCTTTTTGGCAGAAATAGATAGCTTACTAGACTCAGTGAACACTACTCACAATAATCCAGCTGACATTAGTGAAATGCTAGACTCATCATCAAGTTTTCTAGTCAGTGATATGTGTGATATTGAGGGTTTTGATGCCTAAGAAATTTGTGACTTTTGAGATGTAACTGTCTAGAACCTCTAAAAGATTGCAGCTAAGACCAATTTCCTTGAGAACTACTATTTTACATAGATCACTAGCAAAATGACATTCTAAACAAACATAAACATGACAAGATTTCTTAAGAATTTTTAACAGTGAATTCTCCAAATTGTCTAAGAAATTTTAAGCCATAAAGTTTGTAGATTTTCAAGAAATTGAGAAGTAATCTCAAGAATTCTTATGCAAGAAACTAATGGTAATATATTTCTGCCAAGATATTTGCCAACAGCTTCAAAGGGCAGATGAACAATTATACATGCAAGAAACCATATAGAAACTATAACTCTACATTTTAAGTTGCAAAATCTAAAGTTCCTTAAATTTCAAACACTGCAAGAAACCAAATGAAATCAATAAAACCTGATTCAAATTTTACAAAAATTATGCCTCTCATTACAATTGAATTGCCATTTTATCTGGCCGTGTTTTGTCCAATGATCCGTCTCTTGTGCTCATTAATCCATGCATAAAAGTCATGAATGGAAAAGTCTTCCAAAAGTGACCTTCTGCATAATGGAAATGACTTGTGTGATCTGCCTGGGGTGTATTCCATTGCGTTTTGCAATACTGGGCAAGTGATTTCCACTGATCCGATTTTCAGTTGCCGTAACGGAAACCCAATGTAGGTCCTGATTTTGGTTATCTTCTGATGTCTGATGAGGCTGGATATACATGTCAAGATTATCAAATACTATTTTCCTCCCACCATCATCAGCAACATCATCACTATCGTCAATCTTTTTATGTTCTGAAATGAATAACATGAGAATATAGATATATTCTTTTCTGTTAATGTTATGTTAAACATACTGGAAGGGAACATGGATAGAATGGTTTGTATACAAATAGTTGATGGCAAAATAATCTCCATGTATACAGAATAAAAACATGAATTTATTAATTTGCTGACAAAATAGCTGTAAATTTTACATGCAAATACTGGTTACTTTGCCATATTCATTTATACTGCCGCTTGTGTTTATTCTTCCAATCTTACCCTATCATAATGAAAACATATAACATTTTGAATATGGATTTTGAGGGCTAGTGCTGCATATTGATTCAAAAAATTAACATATTAAAAACACCCATTGGCATACTGTACTGTAAGTCCTGGTTGACACTTAGTGCTGTGCATACAGATCTTCTCTCATTTCTTGCTTCTGTGTTTCTTGGCGTTTTATACAGTATTTTCCTATGCATGAAAAGTGGTCTTTGTTTATAAGCTGAGGAAAGGTTCTCAATAAGAAAAATTTCAAAAAACCCATTCTTGCCATTTACATGTTGTTATGCTGTGTGCAGAAAAGAAAAACAAACCAAAAATAGAACTACCAAGATGGCTCCTTATACCATATTTTCTTAATACAGTAACAAGTGCCTTAGCCATGCACTGAATCGCAAACAACAATCTAATTTGCAATTATGCAGACTTGCAAATAAACATACCGGATTTTGCATTTTCATTCAAATTCGCAACATGCTTGCAACTATCAACTTTTGCTAAGTTTTCTTTGATGCTCTTCATCTTTTTATTCCATCTTGCTACAAATTCATCAGATTCCACATCAATCATCTCAGTGTTTCTCTCAATATTCCGGTACTTTTTCATTTTTTGATAATCAATTATTTGGTTCCCTTCGTTCTTTTCTTCTTCGGGCTTGGTTTCAGCTGAACTGAAAGCTGTTGCACCTGGGGTTATCTTAACTAATCTCCTTGACTCTTTCTCAACCAACTTCAAAATTGGTTTGTCATGATCTTTGCCAAATTGATCCAATTTTTTGTACATGAAGGTGTGTGAAGTAGTTAAGCGTAAATTCTTCAGACGAACTAAAGTTGCCTGCAAAGGAAATTAGATCATTTAATATATCTTATTGTAACTTCATGTCAATATTTGATAACTGAAGAATCTATCTTATGAAAAAATTTATTATGAGAATTTTCAAAATTTCATGGTTGTTGTAGAAAGATTTTGGCAAATATTTTTAAAACAATATCCATCTATTCTAGAATAATTCCTAAATTGAAGCCCTTCACAAATAACCCTTGGAGGAAGAGTTTATTTAATTTCAGTTCCATGTCTCACAAACAAATCTATTCAAGACATCAACAAAAACATACACACCATCAATCCTGAATGCTGGATTATGACTGTTATCAACAACTGAACTGCAGTCATATATGGTGAGCGATTTTTTAACAAAACAGCTGCAGCCATTGTGGTAGCAGGTAACCATTTGCTTTCATCAGCATCTTCCTTTGATTTTGGAACTGAAGCCGCTTTGAGAACTGCTTTCAATATGGGAGCCTTTAACTCAAGTTCTTCCTCAACTTTTCCAAGAGAAAATTGCAACATTTCTTCTTTACTGGTCTGCCTTAAGCAACTTGGCACTTTCCTGGAACAGAGATATGTGCACTCCTTTTGCACTTCTTTTTTCAAAACTGCAAGTAACGCATTTCTTAGCCCTTCACTTTTCCAAGCAGCAGCGGCAATTTGCTTGAAACTCCCATTTACCAGTGATTTGCCAAGAGGAATCAAGTCATCTGACAACATGCGAGTTTTTACTCCTGAAGGCCAATGCACAATCAGCTTGACAGGTACTTTTTGTGTTGGTGTTTTCTTTGCTGCTTTTTTCTTGAAGGGTGTTGACTGTAACTGTGGCTGAATCGATTGGCAGAAAGCCTTGTGTGATGATAATTCAGCAAGACAATCCTCCACAGGTTCAGTCTCTTGCAACAAAATCTTCTTAGGTTTTACGCTGATCTCGTCTTCGTGTCTAAATTTGACCAGTTTTCCTGCTGATGACGCTGTTTCCCTGTACAATGACACAATCTTTTCACTTATTATCTTTCGGCCCTCCTTCAGATTCCTTCGTTTCTTTAAAACGTCAACGCACTTTCGACAGATGTATTTGTTGAACGGCTCAAACACAACAATTTCCAGTTTAAGCAGCTCTGATTTTGGATTAAAAGTACCCGATCCTTCAACGAGATTTCTGTCACATTTCAATGTTGTTTCAGCATTGCACAGAGTACATAAACGCTCCGACATTTTGAAACATGCATCTTCAGTTTTGCGTAGGAATATTGTTGCGCAATATTGCTGTTACTGCGTGGGAGATTTCAATCTGTCTGAAGTCAAAATCTCGCGCCGCTTCGCAGACTTTACAGAAGCTTTTCCCTCACTCCTCCGCAATAAGTAAAGTCTGTGCGCAGGCTAATGTCGAATGAACCACTAGATTCTAAGGAAATATCTGTTTGAGTAGGTGATGGGACTGATGACTCCACAAGGGCTATGCTACTGTTTACCGGGTACAAAGAGCTAACAGATTGCCGGTGGGTGCTAGGGGCCGACTCTTCAGCACGGGAAAAAGAACATTGAACTGTTTGAAAAGCAATTTGAGAAGAATTTGCATGATCTAGTTAAACTCCCTTTAAAAAATCGATGAAATTACCTGTTAATACATTCGATCCGTTTGCATTTAGATGCAAACCCCAATTATCTAAATGTCCATTTTGAATGTTATCATGTTTAATGAAGCTGATTTCAGATGTTTTCAGTCCGTGTTCGACCAACTGGTTTACTTGTTTCCTTTTCCATTCCAGTTCTTTAGAATCAGCCCTTCTGATGATTGCTGAAATTGCCACATTTTTCACTCGCCTTTTCGTTTCGACTGCCAAATTAATGATCTTGTTTGCTGTCTCCTGTGGTCTTTCTCTTCGCAGATTATTTGTGCCACACAAGATGATAATGCCATCAGGGTGCATGGAAATTGTTGGCTATAAATAGGATTTCATATGCTCTACCGTGGCTCCTGGAAATGTTTTGACATATGAAGAGAACTGTCTAATCTCTCGGTTGAACGCTTGTTTTCGAACATTTCGCAACATTGAGTCTCCTACGATAGAGATAGTAGGCTTCTTTGTTCTTTCCACCGCCGCCGGTTGGTTTTCCCATGATGTTGATCTTAGGCTGGATTTATACGTCGCATAATAGTCGCGTCGAATAAAATTCAATTTGAGTCAACTAAAAATGCTATTAAATGCGACCATTATGCGACTTGACTTTAGACGTCGCATGTAATTCATTTTTCAGTCGAACATAATTCAGTGCACATGCTTGATTGAGACTCTAGTCACAGGAAATAAAAGCAACATCCCAAGATGGCTACAAGAAAACATGTGGTTCAAATTTTACAGCAGCATTTTGTGTCACTAACTTCTTCTTAAGATTTCTTCGTCTGGATCCACTGCCAAGTTAGTCTCCTCGCTGTTTGCACTGTCTTCGCCATCTCAACCATGCTAATTGTACCTGCACTTCTTTCATCAAATTCATCTACCAGACCTGACTAAACTATTGCTGTAATAAATTCCAGAGCTTTACTCACTACCACTGTTTGATACGCAGCCATCCTTACCTCTCTTTATGATAAATATTGGCGCACAATCTTTCATCTTCGACTAAAATTTTTATTCATATCAACGTATGAATGTGGTTAATTGATATTTCTACGTGACCTAATAGGAAACACATAGCCCCAGCAACGGAGGAGCGAAACGCAACGCTGGAGAAAAGATTTCTTTTGATCAAAAAGAATGTGTGGAAACATTTTGCACGAAAATCACCCACCTTGTTATCGATCGCATGACTTCGGATGTGGGCAAAGGTAATATCGCTAAAAGGCTATTATGAGAAAATGGCCTGGTAATGCTCTTTCCCCTCTCATCTCACAGAATTTAAGAACAATAAGCAAAGCTATGTTTTCCAGATCTTGGCAATAACAACCAGCCATAAAGTACAAATATTTGGCAAATTTCCTATCCTCGAAACTCAAAAATGAGAGCTGCATCGTAACTAAGTAACCACTACACCACGACCCAATAAAACATCTAGCTGCGTGCACGTGACTTAGGTTTTGGCAAACCTTTTCCTTTTCGAGAAAATAAAGAATTTAATCTGGCAACTTTCTCTCTACTCCTTTCAGGCCCTCTAATGAAGGAATAATAGGCAAATTTTGATCTAGGATTTTTCTCACAGGGATGTGCCAAAACCAAAAATAAGTTTGAAAGCCCCCTTTAATATCTTATCCGGTCACGACCGCCGAATTGATAATACTTCAATAGAATGCATAGTTGTCACATGATGCTCAGAAATATCAACCAATCACCATGCTGCCAAATATCATAATTCCTTCGGCTGGTATCCATGGCTAATAAAAACTTTGGGAAGGTGGACATCAGATTGCTTTGAGAGATATATCAGGACACCGGAATCTGTACTCATAAATGCATCTAATGACTTGGTGAAACTTCATTAAGTTTGCGCTGTCGTCTCATGGGGTATCGCTGGAGACGCGATAGTGGCACTGAGTGTATCCCTGATACTCTCAATCCCATTCGACATCGTATCCAACATAAAATCTTTGACTTGTTTAAAAAATCCTAAAATAGTCTTGGAGCAATTCACTCTAAAAAGAAACTAAAAACTAGGGTGGGCATGGCCGACACTTCTCATATTTTAGCGTGCACACAAACAGGCCACCTTATTTTCGCTAACCATTGAGTATATGGTAGCATAAGGTGTTAGGTTGTTTGAACCCGTACCATAGTGAGCATGGTATACTCTATTAAGTATAGAGTGTAGGTAAACTCTATTAAGTATAGAGTTGTAGGTTTCATATCTTACTACCATTGAGTATGGTATAACTCTATTGAGTATAGAGTTTGGGCGTAGCTAAGCAGGTTGTGTAGCTGATTTGTCGGCCATGCCCCCTTCCTAGTCGGTTTTACTATACAGGGTTTTCACTCTTGCCACTGTCGCATTTCCAAAACACCATTTACACCAGTATCGTATCTTATTTAGCACGTTAGTTAGCTAATAGCATAGTTTTTCTGATGAACGATTGGCTGTTTACTCAAAAACAAGACTTCCTTTGTCTCATAATTCTTCGGAGGGCAGTGAGAAAGGAGAAATAGAAATTAACAATGGAAACGTGCAAAGAACAATACCAAACACACAGCAAACATTTGCATTCAAGTCGACTCAAATTGAATTTAATGCGACGTCTAAAGCCAAGTCGCATAATGGTCGCATATTCAACTTGATGAGTCGCTTATTCGACGGTGGGTGGGTGGGTGGAAAAAGCCTTTCACTTTGAGCGGGAGGCCAGAGTTGCCTGTTAAATCCTTTCTCGAAAATTCGAAAACGTGATACTTTTAGATTTTGGTTCGATTGTGATCTATCTTGATATTTTTTAATTAGTCTTAGCTAGTCTCTGTTTAAATTTTTGTTTATGGCTTAAACTTATTTTTAGAGATATGATGATTCGCGTGTTGTGAGTTGTCATTTGTAGGTTGGCTTTTACTTATACTTTGGGAGTTGCGCGTTGCCAGTTGCGAGCTGCAAGTTGGCTTTCCATTATATACACTTAATTCCACTCTTTCGTTCTAATTTTAGATTCTAACCAAATTTTCTAATGATGTTTTTAAGTGAATTCTTCTTCTCTTGAAGGAACGGGTTGCATTTTGAATTTCAAAGCCTGCGTAGGCTGCAGACTCCATTTTGGAAGATTAAGAGAAAATTATCTGAAAAGCCAAGAGACAAAGAAATTTGATCATTCAAGCTTGAATTTTGCCAAGACGCGCAAAATGTCTTGATACTCTCCAAAAAATATCTAACATCGAAGCTGGCATCCAAATAAGGTGAAGGTGAAGTCGCTTGTTTCAGCGCCATCGCTGGGATCGCAGACATAGAGCAGAGCTAATCGAGTCCGCGGCCCCTTGTCATGTCGCTCAAGTTGTTGGGCCCTACCGGGATTCGAACTCATTCATTTCATTTCATTTCATTTTATAATCTTTATACAGGGTAAAACATTCAGCTAACTGGTTTACAATGTACCCTGTTAGAAAATACTTACAAATGAAAAGAATCTAAATTTACACATAAATAAAAAATAAAACTACAATCAATAAGATCTATACAGCTATTAGCAAAGTGTATAAAAAATTGTAGATATGATCATGATATGATAGAATGTGCTGTGAGAGAGAATTAGCTAGATGCAAGGTTTGCTATGCTTTTTTTGAAAGTTTTCAATGTCGGGGACAATTTTGATTCTAGGCTGAGACAATTCCACATTGTCGCGCCTTTATATGAAAAGCATTTTTGGCCATTTGCAGATTTTCGCATGGGAATTTCTAAATCAGATCTGGTATTTCGTAATTCTCTCTTACTTCTATCCGAGAGTCTTGAGGACATTTCTGTAAGGTAAGTGGGAGCCAGATCATTGATAGATTTGTATACCATACTCAATGTCTCCATTTGAATATTTTCACTAACAGTGAGCCATCCAAGTTTCTTGATGATAGGCTTTGCAGAAGAATCATATCTACTGTTAGTAACTATTCTAACAGCCCGATTTTGAAGTTTTTGTAGTTCGTTTATTGCTGTAGTGCCACAGCTTCCCCATACAGGGCAGCAATATCTAAAATGTGGTTCTACAAGACTTTTATACATGCTTTGTATTGTGAGAAGAGGGAGATATTTTTTGGAGTATTTCAACATCCCTATTCCTCTGGAAACTTTTTTCTTAATAGTAGAAATTTGTTCTATCCAGTTCAAGAAGTGTTGATCAACCATTACTTCTAGATATTTTGCCTGCTTTATGATAGAAACAGTTTCTTCCCATACATTAAAGAGAGGCTTTACTCCCCCTACCTTTTCTATGTCGTTTAAACGCTTCCTACCACCTATCTCAAGACTTTGTGTCTTGGTCACATTTAGGGACAATTTGTTTGCATTAAGCCAAGATTTAAGATATCCAAGGTCCTCGTCGACGCATTCATTAATCAAGGGAATGGACTTTGAAGAGAACGAAAGACTTGTATCATCCGCGTAGATGTTGACATGTGAGTGTCTCAAAGAGAAGTGAAGATCATCATTGATTCAAGATCTGAAAGCTGCCCATTTACCTTACAGCACTGCTTTCTATTAGTTAAATACAAGCTGAACCAGCGTATTTCTTTGCTTTTAACCCCATAACGCTCCAGTTTCTGTATAAGGATGTCATGGTTCACCGTATCGAAAGCCTTCTTTAAATCAATAAAAGTAACGGCTGTATATTCACTGTTCTCTAAATTGAGGAACCAATCATTGGTACATTTTAAGAGACAGGTCAGTACGGAATGTAGTAACCTGAAACTAGATTGTTGTGAGAATAGAAGTTTATTCACATTTAGAAAGCCGTAAAATTGATCATAAACCAGTTTTTCAAAAAGACGAGAGATGACCGGTAAAACGGACATAGGGCGATAGTTTGAATTCTCGTCTTCTGAGCATCCTTGTAAGTAGGTGTGACCCTAGCTATCTTCCATTCGTCTGGAAAAATGCCAAGAGACATTGACATGTTAAAGAGCCGACTCAGAGACCCGGCCAAAACAGGCATCCCGACTTTAAGAAAAAAGCTTGAGATACAATCAAGGCCAGAGCCCTGAGAGGTCTTGAACTTTCCCATAGTCTCAATTAGCTGCTTAGGTGTAACAGGTGTAAAGCTAAAAGTCGCATTTTTAGGATTTACAATATATTCATCATTTAAAAGGGGATTTTCAGTCTCAGGTTTGTCATTGCTCAGTTTTTCTCCAACAGTGCAAAAGAACTGATTCATCGAGTTAGAAATTTCTTTTGAATCGAAATAGTATTACCATCGACCCATAAAGATTGGATTGTCGTCGTTTTCGATCGTTTATTTATAACTTTGTTGATAGTAGACCATGTTTCCTTCACATTACCTTCCGCTTCTTGTATTTTGTTTGTGAAATATGTCTTTTTAAGATCGGCACTCATCCTATTTGCTTTATTTCTAACTTGCCTATATGCGGCCATAAGGAATTCATATTTTGATTTGACTGCAGCAACCTTCAGTTTGTCCTTTCTTCAAACTGGAAGACAGCCAAGGGCTATATCTTTCAGAAACTCGCTTTTGCATCAAGGGGGCATGAGTTTCTATGATTGACGAAAGCATACTAATCCACTTTTCAACTATTACATTAATATCTTCAGAGCAATACAGGATACTTGACCAATCATAGGCAGAGAGATCCCGAAGGAAAGCTTCCTCATCGAAGTTTTTCATCTGCCTAGTATATATTTGTTTGTGTTTTCGTTCAATACCACCTAGGTGCTTCCTTACTGTATACACGAGATAATGATAGCTAATGGCAGTACTGACAACACCGGATTTTGAAATGTTTCCTACATTACTGACAGCAATATGATCTATCAGAGTGGAAGTTTGTTCGGTTTCACGTGTCGGTTCGGATATCAGCTGCGTCAGGCCGAAAGAATCATACATATCTTTGATGTGTCTAGCATTACCTGAAAACATTGGTGCTGATCCATTAGTTGAGTTAGGATTTTCCGAAAGGTCACAGTTTGTATCTCCTAATAGAATTATCTCCTTCCCCTCCAATTCTAAGAAACGCATGACTTGTTCAAGCTGATCAAAAGTATCTCTAGGATCGCTGGGAGGCCTATACCACGACAGAATTATAAAGGGTGCAGCTCTGAGGGGTGTAATCTTGACCCCGATCATTTCCAGTGACGTTTTCGGAATATCCTCTCTTACTTTAGATTTGAAACTGTCTCTACAATAGAAGGCTACTCCTCCCCCATGGCGAGTTCTATCAAAGCGTATGAATTTGTATCCATCAATTTTGAATAGATCATCGGGTAATTTGTCATCAATTTTAGTTTCATTTAACGCTAGAAAGTCAATGCCCTGACTTTTAAGTTGGTGTTTGATTTCATCTACATGTGGAAGTAGACTGTTAATGCTTAGAGAGGCAATCACCATTCCTTTTCTGGAGCCTAGTTTATCAGAACTGCCATTATTATCAATTACGTTTGGTGGAGTGACCAGATTCACATGTGTTCTCTCAGAAGGTCTATCATCAATGTTATTAAGTCAGATATCATTGATAAAGTTCTTAAAATTATTAGCTAGAAAAGATGTACCTTTACGATTGAGGTGAAGTTTCTTCATACCTAAGCCCGTGTCATCAATGTTCTTATTGTCTATTAGGTATACATTGTTCCTCGTGGCAACTTCTCGTAAAATGGCGTTGAGCGAATCCACTTTCTTTGCAAAACCTTGCTTGTCTTTTCTAACAGTACAGAGGGAAATTGCAATCTTTGAATCCGGTGACTCAGCCTTAACCATATCGATGACTCTTTGGGTGTTTTTATCGGTATCCTTCCCTGCAGTGATATCGTTGGTGCCAAAATAAACGATAATCAAATCTGGTTTCTTTCTGATGATTGGCTTCACATGATCGATCATATCTTCAGTGTTGTCGCCGGGATATTTCCTCGCTTTCACAATATGGTTTCGTGATAACCCTTTTTCTTCTATGCCATTAATGATTGAGTCTCCGAAAACATAAACCCTTTTCCTTTCTTTTTCTTGTTGTTGAATCTTTTTATGGGTGCTGCCTGTTGTGCCGCAGCCACTTCACTATCCCTGCTGGCATTTGCATGTTCTGGCTCGCTTTCATTTCGTCCTTTCTGAGGCACATCATGAGATTTTCCATCACTTGCAACTTTGTTTACACCAGGACTTCGGTTCTTTCTCTTTTTATTTTCACCCCGGGTAATGTCTGTGCAGTACAGTGGAGGCTGTTCAGTACAGTGGAGGCTGTTCAGTACAGTGGAGGGCTAGCATCAGTACTGTGGGGGGTTAGCATCAGTACAGTGGAGGTTGCCAAGTACGGTGGAGGGCTAATATCAGTACAGTGGAGGCATATCATTGAGTACAGTGGAGGCTGTTCAGAACGGTGGAGGGCTAACATTAGTACAGTGGAGGGATAACATGATTTTTGTGGGGGGCTAACATCAGTACAGTGGAGGCTGTTCAGTACGGCGGAGGGCTATCATGAGTACAGTGGAGGGATAACATGATGATTGTGGGGGTACAACATTGAGTACAGTGGAGGCTATTCAGTACAGTGGGGGGCTAACATCAGTACAGTGGAGGCTGTGCAGTACGGTGGAAGGCTAACATCAGTACAGCGGAGGGATAACATGATAACTGTGGAGGGCTAACATCAGTACAGTGGAGGCTGTTTAGTACGGTGGAGGGCTAACATCAGTACAGTGTAGGGATAACATGATAACTGTGGGGGGCTAACATCAGTACAGTGGAGGCTGTTCGGTACAGTGGAGGGCTAACATCAGTACAGCGGAGGGCTAAGATGATAAGTGTTGGGGGGCTAACTTCAGGACAGTGGAGGCTGTTCAGTACAGTGGAGGGCTAGCATCAGTACAGTGGGGTTGTAGATTGTTTTAATGTTAAGAGGATCAAGGGGAAGCTAGGAGAATATCAGAAACTTCCTGCTGTTCACGTCTAATTTTCTTACCAAAAGGAATGTCGTATATCTGAAACTGAAGGGCATATCACAGCCTAGAAATCAAGTAAGCATTTTGAGATAGTGAAGCACTCTTAGTCTCTGAAATTTGATCGACCTAGAAACGAGAGAAAATGGATACTACAGGTTATAAAAAACAATACTCGTGAAGGCAGATGTAGTCCCGATTTGAAGAAACTTCTGGGAGAATCAGTAATCCGTAAGTGTATTGAAAACCAGAAAAGTTAAATGGAAATAAACAGCGTCTGGCATCTTTATCTTCATTAGTTTTACTGAACTGTAAGAACTCATCGTCATCTGCATCACGAAAGCTTATTTTACAGGCTGGCTCTATAGGGCTTTTAAAAGTGTGTAGATACTTATCAAAGGAACTGGCCGGGCTACTTTTTTTCTTCGAAGCCGCCGTCAGTAAAAACGATTTAAATTTTTCATCAATTTATACTACCAAACGTAAACTTCATATTATTGCAAATCGTAAGAGCGGTCCAAAAACAGCAAAACAACGCGTAAACGTTCCCCTTCACTACACAAAAATATAAACTGAACTGAAGCTAGTCCTCCACTGTACTGATGCTAGCCCCCCACCGTACTGAATAGCCTCCACTGTACTCAATGTTGTACCCCCACAACCATCATGTTATCCCTCCTCTGTACTGATGTTAGCCCTCCCCCGTACTGCACAGCCTCCACTGTACTGATGTTAGCCCCCAACTGTACTGAATAGCCTCCACTGTACTCAATGTTGTACCCCCACAAGAATCATGTTATCCCTCCACTGTACTGATGTTAGCCCTCCACCGTACTGAACAGCCTCCACTGTAGTCAATGCTATGCCTCCACTGTACTGATGTTAGCACTCCACCGTACTTGGCAACCTCCACTGTACTGATGCTAACCCCCCACAGTACTGATGCTAGCCCTCCACTGTACTGAACAGCCTCCACTGTACTGAACAGCCTCCACTGTACTGCACAGACATTACCCGGGGTGATTTTTCTTTGGTGTTGTTTCGGAGTCATTCTTTTCACCGTTTGCCATTGTGCTTGTTTCAATAGGATAAGAAATCTGTTTTTGTCCTTCGTTTGGAAGGGGTCTCGAGGGTCAGAGTTGACTTTGATCATGGAGGGCCTTGTTTTCTGGTCTCGAGGATTCCAAAAGTTTCCCGATAATGTTTTGTTTATGGGCAAGTTGCCTTTCTAATGATGTTATTCTATCCTCCATACTTTTGATCAGAAGTCTTTCATGATCCAGAGATTTTGCAGGCGACGATTTTTTTGGCTCCGATATCGATCTGTTTGAGATGAGTACTTTCAGTCCAAGGAGCTCGCCGTGCATGTATTTTTTTAAATCAAGCAGGTCTTCGTAAAAATGGTCTTGTTGAAGAAAGGAATCAAATGTTTTAGCCGATTTTTGCTCGTTGCCCATGGCCGGAAAGCTTCAGAGCCTCATTTTCACGGACCAATCAGACGACGAATAAACGAGGAAGACAGAAGAAATGTGTGAAAATTTTTTTCAACTTTACCTACCTTCGTAAAACGCAACCAGGACAAGAACCTGCAGGAAATTTTCCGAATATTTCTGAAGATATCTAATCACCAGATGTTTGGGTATCCAGGTTTGGATGGCGGTTTAAATACATCACGGTTTGGTGGAGATATCGCGTTTTCCGATAGGCAACACCAGCCGAGGCTTGCCAGGCCTTATTTTTGCCACCTCAAGTCAGGTGATAAACCTCTTGATAATGCCTCCTTTCAATTTCACTACTAATTTCGAACCATGAAAACTTATGCCATGAATGCAAAGAGTAGTATAATACAGCAATTTCTCAAGAGTATTGCCATATGACTTTAAATGTGTCAACTAACCGAAGCAAATTTCTTCAGTTCACAAAGAAATCGAAGGTGCATCGAATCTTGAACCAAAGAAACTGCGGTGGAAGGACAATAGCAAGAACAATTAGAAACGTAAATATTTGACGCTCTGGGATCGTTCTTAAAACAATCACTATTGTTATTGCCATTGTTTCTAACCCAGAATCTCTATTGTTTAAGGTTGAGGGTCTCATCGGTTTTGGAAAGGCCATAACTCCGGGAAACCATGGGATATTCAAACCGGCATCCAAATCTGGATACCCAAACATTTGGCGAATAGATTCCTTCAAAAAAATCAGGGAAATTTCCAGCAGTTTTTTGTCCTGGTTAGTAGGGGTAAATTTTGTAACAATAGAAATCTCAGTTTGTTTACATTTTGCACCATAGCCAATCAACGAGCTCCATTTTAATCACATGATCAACAACTTCGCGCGTCGAGAGTGGTAGCTGTGGAGAAAACCATAAGACAACTACCCTCTCAACTTTTGGTCGCCGCGAAAATATACTTGCGAAGAAGCTTTAGAAATTTTAAATCTGTGTTGTCAGATTAATAGCCTAGCCAGGGTTGCTTGCCCACTTGTCTGCCGTAACTTGTTTTTGTGAAATAAATTCTTGAAACTTCTTCGTTTCACGGACCTCTCGTTTCCTTTGATAGAGCTGAGTTCCGGCGCAATAAAACTAATCTTTGTCTTTAGGAACGACAAAATGGCACTTTAAACGGCTAAATTCAGTTCCAAAATAATAATAGACTTAATTTTGATTTACCAGAACAATGTGTTGCAGCAGCTTATCCTAAACGGTCGTCAGTTAACCGTGGCAACGAAATTTGCAGAACAAGAAAAATCAGCATGGAAGGGTTTCTCTTGTGGGTGTTTTAGCAGGTGTTTTTGCCAATTCGTCGACTGATCAGAGTGTAACATGAAGAATCATTTGCTGGTTTCTTCGGAAAATAAAAAAACACTAAGACAACACTAAACAAGACTTTGGCCGGTCAACTGAAAGAGTAGAGTAAGAAATAGTTGCACAGCAGAGTTGCACAACAAAGTTTTGTGTTTATTTGAATTTGGATGCTCCAAATTTAGTGATTACGATAAATGCTCCTTTCGATGAATGTTGAAAGAATACACATTTATTTGTAAGAGATTAACAATTTAGTCATGTATTGAAGGTTTATTAATCAAAAGGTTTATTATCCAAATTATCAGATTTTCGGTCAAGAATCGAGTTTCTTACGCGTTCCATGAAAATCACTTGTACCCTCGTGAAAATTTCAAAACAGTACTCGTATGTTTAGACATTAACTCAAGTAGATACCCTCCGAGTAATATAAGACAGGAAACAGGTAAAATATATAAAGTAAACTATGCCGAGGCTTTCCTTGACTAAACTGGAAATTTCTAAATGCTTTTTGCCAGTTCTCGAGTTTCTTAGCCTTTAAGTGATCTTCTATTGAGTTTCTCCACATAAAACTTGAGTGTAAAACGTACAAGGAAATTTGATAAGGACCCTGTTCCAAGGTAAGAACATCTTGAATTTCAATTCTATGTCACATAAATCTTTGTAGCTGGAATGCTTCCGACCCAGGTGTGTAAATTCAAATTCATAAATTCGGAAGTATTTATAAAAGTTCGTCATTCTCCAATTTTATTTGAAGGCGAAGTTAAATCCAACGTTTACTTTAAGAAGACATGAGTTATGTGATTCATCCTTTTACAAATTAATCCACTTACCTTTCAAGACTGACTTCTTTTAACTTTTCTGCTCCCTTCTTTTATGTCACTCGTTGGGGAAACCTTGGTGGCCGTAGAGTTTGCAAAATCAAGATGTCAGAAACAACATTCTATTTCTCATCGACTGATTAATTGTACAAACTCTTCATGATTCTATCTCCTATTTTACCAGTTCTACTGCCAAAAGGTGCCACAATCTTATTCAATTTTGTCCCAAGGTTTTCATCATTTATCGAAGCAACCAAATAATGTTTCAGTCCAGTTTTGAATAATAAGAGGATGAATTGACAAAACTCCCGCCAAAACACTAACAAGAGAAACCCTTACATGCTAATTTTCCTTGTTATGCAAATTTTGTTGACAGGGCCACAGGGCTAACTGACGGCCACTTAGGATGGTTGCTGAAATACTTCTTTCCGGTAAATCAAAATAAAATGTTTTGTAACCTTAATTTCCAATCTGGAACTGATTTTAGATGTTAAGAGTGCCATATTATCGCTCCTTTTCGCGCTGTACCTCGGCTACTTCAAAGGAAGTGAGAGGTTCTGTGAAATGACGGAGTTTCAAGGAATTATTTCGCAAAAACCAGGTATAGCAGACAAGTGGGCAAGCAACCCTGGTTAGGAAATTTATCTGACAACACAGATTTAAAATTTCTAAAGCTTCTTCGAAATTATATTTTCGCCGCGACCAAACGTCGAGAGGGTAGTTTTCCTATGGTTTTCTCCACAGCTACGACTCTCGACGCGCGAAGTAGTTTATCACGTGATCGAATTGGAGCTCGTTGATTGGCTATGGTGCAAAATGTAAACAAACTGAAATTTCTATTATTACAAAATTTACCCCTGCTGTCCTGGTTGCGTTTTATGAAGGTTGGTGAAATTGAGAAAAATTTTCACACATTTCTTCTGTCTTCCTCGGTCATTCGCCGTCTGATTGGTCCGTGAAAATGAGGCTTTGACGGTTTCCAGCCATGGGCCACGAGCAAAGATCTGCCAAAACATTTGATTCCTATCTTGTCTTGTTGTCGAGGGTAATCATGTCCAGAATGAGTCAAATCTGAGATATTAATTTGTCAGTTCTCCTGGATGAGGGGTGACTCTTCTTGTGAGATATCTTCGAGGCTAGAGGTTGCCATTGTACTTGAAATGAATTATGATGTAGTTCCATCCGCGTAGGTCTCAAGGCGAATGGAGCCTTCGGAATTTAGGCCATCTATCACTTTCAAAGCGTCATCTGCTGGAATGTCAAATTCCGCCTGACTGTTCTGGCTTCAGTGCCAGAGGATTGCACCACGGCGCCACAACACCTTGGAACAAGTGTACATAAACTCTCTAAACATTCAGAGAGTAGAGAGGGGCGATGGTCACTGGGGATTTGCGGATAGCGGATATCGGGCTATTCTGGATGCGTGCGGAAATCAATCATAATTTCTGCGGATTGCGGATATTGGCTGCATTTTACGGAATGCAGATAGTTCTAAAAAATTAGTGTTATTTGCCAAAACATAGCACATTTGATGCTGGTTCCGTAAAAACATTGTGTAATATTGAATTGAAGGAACTAAAACAAACGAAAACAGTACATATCACGAAGATCTGAAGACAATTACGACAACAGCAACTACTAAAACCTAAAACAAACTTTTCGCCAAAAAAGAAGAACACCTATGACGACAGCAAAACTGTTTGCATTTAATCGGTACATGCATAATAGAAAGGAAATGGTTTTCATAGATCGTATGGTGTTTCAAATTGAGCAGGAAGACCTTACTCACAGGCCCAACGAACAGTGGAAATAGTCAATTTTTGTGTTTGGATTTGCGGGAAAGGGGCAGAAAACTTGCGGAAATGCGGAAATGCATACCACCAGTGACCCCCTAGATGTCTTCAACAATCTTCGGGAAGTTTCAAGCAGTTTTTTGTGAAGATAGATACACTACTGGATAATTTTCACAAGTTTCTTTTGTCTTCTTCGCTTATTCGGTGTCTCATTGTTCTATGAAAGTGAGGCTATAGTTCTGCTATTGGAGAACGGAAAATGGAGGTACCCATTTCAATTTGTAATTCACCGTAAATCTGTAGGTCCTTATTTGTATAAATTTTGGAATTGTTATTACTTACCAATGGAATTGCAGTACGTACCGCGGCTGAATTTTCGTGTGGCACCCAGTTTGTAAACGTAATGGCCGCCACAGTTTTTCACATCAACAAAACTACTCGACGGACAGCACACATCCATGTCATATGGAAAGAAACTTTTCTTTCAACATCGCCATCCAGAACTCTCGGGTGTGCCCCATTTAGCCAATTGCCTTCAAAAGTTTGGCATTGTTTCTGTTTGGTCGTTGGGCAAAAGTCTTGCATTCGAATACCAGCTTGTCCCATGAAGTGATACCATTAAGTTTCTAGTCTCCAGTCACATAGTTTTGTTGATTCCTATCATAATAACTGATGGACCTGGTCGCATCGGACAAGACAGTGTAGTCCAGGGAGCGCCGTAGAAACTGCTTCGAAAGAAACTTCTGAGCACCCTGCAACAAAGTACAGATTCGCAGAATGCATACCAAATCCCCTTCAGATGTAGAGATTGCGTTGTGTTTTGGACATGTAATGGACCAATTCATGCCAGCGATCAGAAAAATCCAACACAGCCGTCACATTTGGCTTCTTCGCCCCGATTTGAAAGGCCGAGCTCATTTGACGTCAAATTTTCTGTGATATTCATGCTCTTAAAAGGTTAGTTTCTCCGTTCGTACGCATCCGATTTACGTCACTGAAAGTGGAGAATGATGAGAAATGCTTTTCGAATCTTGTGAAAGCCTCTCTGAGTGGCCCTAGTGTATTTAAAGCACTTATTGAATGTTGCAAAAAATCAACAAATCAGCGTTTTCATCCTGAAGACAGAAAATTTGGCCGATATTCCGGAAAGTCCTTTATTTTGCAGCAAGAACAGACATTTCAAACTGCAATTTTCGTGATTTGTATCATCAGAATGTTGAAAACATGTTGAATTAACTTATCATCAATGTGCCATTAGAGAATATCTCGGCTAAAGGGTGCGTTTGTTTCAAAGTTTTTGATTTATCTGTAAGTTTTCTCTATAATTAGATGCGTCACTACGGAATCCATGGCACATGCGCTTCATATCTTTGCGTATTCAGCTACAAGCCATTTGTTTGTTTGTCAACTTATTTTACATCGAATATATACATCTAGCTTACTATGTACAAATATGCAAAGTAAACTAATCTAAACCCGGGGGGGGGGTAACTCCTATATATAGGTGAACGGGGTCCTGCCGCCCATAAGGATGGGTTCGAGAGCTTCAAAATTCCTAAATATGGGTCTTAAAATGCCGTGATTCCAATAGAAATGGGTAGGCTTTACTGTTCTGGAACCTTAATAATGGGTTTCGACGACATCTTTCCACAAGAAAAACAGCTAGTTCAGTTACATTTTTTCGTGTACGAAATACTTTGCAGATATTTCCAACGACTCTTTTCTACGAACTTTTTCTTCCATTTCAAGCGCCTCCCTGTCGACTGCTGGTTAACAGGCTACATGGGATTTAACAGGATAACAGATGATTTCCATTTCAATGGTGATTTCACACATTGCTGTTGTTGTTGGTCATAGGAAAGCGCGCGCCAGAAATCCTTGAATGGACGGTTGATGATCTTTAGTATGCACGAAAACCTCTCTCCTGATGAACCTTGAACCAGAGAACCCATACACCGATAAGCATATCAGAAGCGCGGGAAGACAACAGCCGAAGAGAAAGGATAGATTCAGATCCCGATTAAGATGTTTAACCATTCCTCTGAAGAAGAATGAAGTTCGATGTAAGTGCCTGCAGTTATCCAGTTGGGGCCGATGAGGGGGCACAAGCGCCGGGAAGGGGGGCAAGGGGGGCGGCCGCCCCCAATGTTCTCCAAGACCATTTTTCTAATTATTCAAATTCCGGCGTAAAAGTTGCGGGAATGATCTTGGGGTAAAGGCCGATGATCTTGGCACTTTATAATGTGTACGAGAACAGGATTCTACAATCTTGTCACCCCAATTGCATTTTCCCACGATTTTTACGGCATTGATTCGAATTTTTTTCTCGTGGCGAAGCCCCAGGCTCCCGTTCAACGTAGTACGCTCCAAGTTTCCTTATCTCGTCAGCATAGCTTATGGAGGACGTAAGTCAAGATCTTTTTCACGAATGAGGAGAACGAAGTTTGGTAGTTGGTAGGTGGTCCATGGTAAGAATCTTTCGCCGAAATACTGGAAAGGGACCGGAAGACTTCTTCTAAGCCATAGCACAAGTTGGCTCCTGGAGAAATTTTCTAGACAAACTATTATAGCATTGTCCAAGACTTGCTATTATTTGAGGGCTTAGAAGTTGGGTTTGACCGTTAAGGATCGTTCTAGGAGAAAGTAGAGTGTGTGTGCGCAAAAATTTCCTGCGGAGGTGATCCATTGAAAATGGTTACAAGATTGTGAAGTTTTCCCATTTGCTCTTCGTAGAGATTGCATGTAGGATAGGCATTCTCAGCCAAAGAATGTTCAACAATTTTACGGGAGATGCTAATTCAAATAACTGTGTGTTGCAAAATGATCAACAATTCCAATGCAGCACAGGCTGATTTGTGATCGGTAGAAGTGTTCTAGGCCAAAGTAAAGAGTTTATCTACAAAAGTTTTCCTGGGGGTATTGCCCCCAGACCCCTCAGTATTTCTTGAGCTTTGAAGTTTCTGCCTAGCCTGATGGCCTCTTTTCCAAAAACCATGTATATTTCTTCATATTTCTGAATCTGAGAGTACACGATAGCCGTGTGACAAATTTCATGACAGAGTAGCGTGTGGTAAATTGATCGCTGAAATATTTGGGGATCCAAAGGTTGGACGCTCGGTCGCCGGTTGGAAGTCATTTTGTAATTGTGGACAGTGTGGTACCCTACTCGAGTTGTTTAAAAGACTCGTTTAAACTCCATTTCAGTCAATGAAAGGGGCATTGGTCGCATCTGTAGCCAAGGTAGAGGGCGTTGTCCAAGAGAAATTTTTTCCGCCCCATTTTGCCCCTCCAATAAAAAATCCTGGCGCCGCCACTGGGAGGGGGTCAAAAACCTGGGACCCATGGCCATAGGGGCCCCTAAATAATAACACAGGTTTTCATATATAGCTAAAATTCAGGTCTCTGCCAGGTTCAAGATCAAAGAGGGCCCCAATAACTTCTCAAATTTTTATAATGTATTAGAATCGAGAAGAGGTAACTTGTTACAATATGGTGATTCTTGTGCATTATGGCTGGCCAGTTCGATATATATATTATTATATTTATTATTTATATTTTCACATATTTAAGGAGGGTAGCCCTTCAGCAATGCTGATTTTCAAGGGGTCCTCCATTACAAAACTTACAAAATTAAATACTATTATAACCTAAACTAATACAATTCAATTTCTGATACAATAATGAAAACCCTATGATCTAAAATAAATATTTACAATAAAAGAAAATCCATATGGCAAACACAGTTTTAAAAGCTAGCTTTCCCTATATACATTGTTTAAAACTATTGAGGGAGGATGCTAGCTTACTTTCAGCTGAGAGGCCATTCCAAGACTTGGCACCTCGAAACGAAAAACATTTCTGTCCATTTTTTGAGTTTTTCTTTGGTAACCTTAGGTCAGTTGCCGTATTCCTAAGATTCCTAGAGGTCAGCTGGGGTGTTTTTGTGAAAAGATTACACATGTATTGTGGAGCCAGCTCATGAAGAGATTTGAAGACCATGATGTTAGACTCACTAGCAATTAGTTCATCTATGGTCTTCCAGCCAAGCCTTTTGATAAGTGGCTGGCCCGGGGTATCAAAGCTGCTGCCAGTCACAATACGGGCAGCACGGTTTTGTAATTTTTGCAGCTGGTTGATCTCAGTCACACCACAGCAACCCAAGACTGAACAACAGTAGCGGAAGTGTGGCTCCACGATACCTGTGTACATGTTCCTAAGCGTTTCTTCTGGCAGAAAGGATTTTGCATGCTTCAAATAACCAATCGCTCTTGAGACCTTGGACGAAACTGTCTTAACGTGTTCCTTCCAATCCAAGGAGTTGTCTATCTGCAAACCAAGATATTTGGTTTTTTGAACAACTTCAAGCTCATTATCCCGAATATTCAACTTCAAAGATTCGCTCTTATTTTTCAGAGCTTTATGCTTTGGTTTTGTGGAAATAAGCATGGAATGAGTTGTCATCACATTAAGTGAAAGTTTGTTGCCTTTTAGCCATTTTTCAACCTGCGTAAGATCGTCATTGATGGCCTCATTTAGCTGATTGATATCTCTGGATTGATGGCAAAGGCTCGTGTCATCAGCATACATGGACACATTTGAATTTCGGACAGCTCGTGGGAGGTCATTGATGTAAATGAGGAATAAAAGAGGTCCAAGGCATGAGCCTTGCGGCACACCAACATTTATTTCCTCGATTGACGAGTCAACACCATTGACCCTAGAAAATTGCTTCCGGTTAGAAAGGTAGGATTTGAACCATGCTAATTCCCGCTGCTGAATACCATAGTACTCTAGCTTTTTGCAAAGAATGTCATGGTCAACTGTGTCAAATGCCTTTTTCAAGTCGATAAACACCAGTCCCACGAGCTTTCCGAGATCCAACCCATGGTACCAGTCATCAGTGTTTTTAAGCAAACATGTCACAGTAGAATGAAGGCGTAAAAACCCAGACTGGTCAGGAGAAAAGTAACCATTATCATTAATGTGTTGGTATAATTGGTTTGTGACAAGTTTTTCAAAGAGCCTTGAGATGACAGGCAAAACTGAAATTGGGCGATAGTTCGACTTTTCAGCCTTGTCTCCCTCCTTAAAAATTGGTGTGACTCTAGCCAATTTCCCTGAATCTGGAAATTGGCTCGTTTCAAGTGATGTATTAAACAAACATGCCAAAGAGTTCTCAATGAAGGGTAAGGCTAGTTTTAAGAAATAGCAGGAGATGTTGTCCTTCCCAAAGCTCTTTGAAGTTTTCATCTTGGCAATTGCTTCTCTAATTTCCTTCACTTCAATGGCCCTAAATTGAAACCTAACACTGCTATCACTACCAGCAAAGTCGCCAGACAGAAGAGGGTTAGGGGCAGCATCAATTTTGTTATCTAACTTCTCGCCAATTGTACAGAAGAAATTATTCATTGCGTTGGAGATGTCCTTTTTGTTAACAATTGCATTAGCAGAATCCTCAAGACAATCAATGTTACAGGATTTTGATCTCTTATTCAAAAGTTCATTGATTGTCTTCCAGGATTCTTTCATGTTCCCCTTACATTCAGAAATTTTTGCCGAAAAATATTGTTTCTTGAGCTGGACATTAAGAGAATTGACCCCGTTAATCCTGATGACATGATAATTGTATTTAGAGGCGCAAAATAGCTACCAGAGCGATTCTAGCTAGCTTCCTTTTAAAAATTTTCCCGGGGGCGCATGCCCCCGGACCCCCCTAGATGAGTGCACCACCTGTGTACCGTTCACAACTGGCTTTGCCGGGAACCAGGCGCGGATTTAGTGGGGGGCCGGGGGGCCATGGCCCCCAAAGTGCATGAATTCTCGCAAAAACCATTGTCTTTTATAGATAAAAGAGTAAGTTTAAAACTTTACTTCCTAAAGCAACCCACAAATAACCATAGAACAGCTGCACGGTAATTCGGCTAACGACAAGCCCGTTTAACTGACTATTTATTGTTGATCCAGAGGTTTGAAAATATGCGGATCTGAATTCTGAACGAAATTTCATTGCGCGAGGTGGAAACTGAAAATCATTTATTTCATTCACTGTGTCAAAATATCAGTGATTCAGGATCTTCCAGTGAACATTGCTGTTGAAGTTTATTTTATGATAAATTTCGTTCTGATAAAGACTTTTGATAAACATTCGTGTCTTCTGTTGTGATAGTTATGAAATTGTTGATAAGTCACTTTGATATCATTGGAAGGAGAACACACTTTGGAATACAAGTAAAGCTTCTGGAAGGTGTCTAAGCGAAGAGAATTTTGATTGCCTACTCCGATGAGGGAACTTACGATGAGAAATTTCACGGGATTTTCACGTAACTTTGAAATGTTTTTGAATCGTGGATTTGACAACAACTTCATTTTTTATGCCAAATTTTCATTCCCATGGTGGTGGAGCTTATGTCCGCGATACACATTCCCGAAACGGTGCTTATGATAAACATTTTTTTGATGGTCTCTTACTTTCCTAACTGATCACCCATTACGTTTTGCACAAAAAATCCAGTTTGTGTGTAAGAATGAAGATTAAGTGATAATCTTCATGATCTAAAATGAAGTAAAAAGGGCGTTTCCCACGTTTTCCGAGAGTCTGAAGGGCTTGGCCCCGAAAAGTTTTCCTGGGGGCTATGCCCCCAGACCCCATATTTCCTTCTTAGTGGCCCTCCCCAAACTCCAAGCCTGGATCCGCCTGGATCCGCCTGGATGTTTAGTTTTGACCCGGGGGCGTATGGTCGTAGGGTCGTTGTGTTTTCGTTCATATTCAATCTTTTTGGGCTTTTTGAGACGTTCGTTCCCATAGACTCTGGCGACTTCCCAAGTGACTGCAACGACCTGGTGTGAACCAGACTTGAAGTGCATAACATAAAAACAATCTCTTTGATTCATAAATACATTTTTTGCATAACCTTGACAGACACAGCCTTTTTTTAAGATAATCAGTTTTAAAAGAGGTATTTTCCTAATTTTCCGGGAGTCTAGAGGGCGTGGTCACCGCTGTTTTTCTTGGGGGCTGCGCACCCAAACCCCCCATTAGGTCCCGTTCCGATAGATCACTCGAGGGCCCGAGCTGGATCAACGGTCCTGGACGGTAATGTACACAACGCTTTGTCTTGCAAGAAACTAATTTTCAAGAAACTGATAGCAAGATGGCCCCAATGTTAAGAAACTGTAGCACTTTGTATGAAGTTAGACCTGTAGCAAGTTAAATGCAGCAGATATCAACTTTCAAATGCAAGCTTGGCAACTATGTCGTTGAGCCTTGATTCTTGAGTAATACCAACCGACAGTTTTTGTTTTGAACATAAAAGAACACTGTTTATTCCTACATGATGTTTCAAACCTCGAGGAAAATATCTGTAGCAATGCTGAGACCAAAGTTACAAGTCATACGTTTGAAAAGTAAGAAAAAATCAAGAAACTTTCAGTACTAAGATGCAAAAATTGCTGAATCATTTTGAATTATGAAACGTTTAGTACTGTTACCAGATCCAATTTTCTCACAAAGAAAAAGCGTACAAAATATTAGTAGTAGTACGTTATTATTCAATCTCTTGCATGTTACATACAGTGGAGTTTGGAAACCATAAAACTGGGTATATTTTTTCTCAAAATCCTTAAAAGTGGGTATGCAAAATGCATGTTAAGTAATAAGGGTGGGTATGACGCTACAATTTGGGCGGAACGCCCCCGTCATCCTTTAGTCCAAGTTACCCCCCCGGGAATCTAAATCGATGAATATATAATACATAAATAAATATTTTTACAGTATTTTAATAAACTAACAAGATTGAATTAAAAAGACTAATCTCCACTCCAGACACATATTCACAAGCGCTACATTTACAGTTCGGGCCATTCCATTTTTTAATCATAGTTTTAAAGCTATTTAGATTTTCTGCAGATTTTATTTCATTTAAGAACCCATTCCAGATTTGAGGTCCCAATGATCGAAGGTTATTGGAACCAAACGTGACTTGATTTGGTCTATAATGCTGTAAGCCATTGGAGTTTCGTAATGGGTAATGAGAAGGTTTTATTTTGAAAATGTCATGCATGAAGGAAGGGTTTAAATTTTTCAAAGTCTTAAAAATTTCTACACAGAGAACTCTTAGACGGGAAACATGCATAGTACACTTCTCTGACTTCGAAAGTAAATCGCTATACGAGCTAATGTGATCATTGTGTAAGAATCTAAGGGCGCGTTCTTGAATCTTTTCAATCTTTTGCAAAGATTTAGCTGCCGAGAAGTACCATACAAGAGGGCAATAATCAAAATTTGAATATACCAAGCTTTGGACAAGAATCTTCTTTTCATAAAAGCCAATAAATTTTTTGAGCCTTTTTAAAAACATTGAGTTGCGATGCAGCTTTTCTTAAAAGTTCGGAGATATGCTGTTCAAAGTTAAGTTTATAATTTAGTTGAACGCCAAGCAATTTGACCGTTTCTTCCGATTTGACCATTTTTCCTTGGATGTTGAAATTTTCTCCACTCGTATTTGTTTGATCCTTTCTAATAAGGAGTGCATGGAATTTTTCTGGGTTAGCTATCATTTGATTTTGCTTTAGCCAGGTCAAAGCAACTCCAGCTTCTTCTTCCAACACCTCTACCAAATTTGATAGAGTCTTGGAAAAATAAGCTAAAGTATTGTCATCAGCACAGTGATGTAATGTTGCTTGTTTGATGAACAAAAATAGATCGTTTATGTAAAAGTTGAATAGAATAGGGCCCAAAACAGAGCCTTGGGGTACCCCTGATAAAATAGTTTGGAAAGAACTATATGTATTATTGATTCTAACAGACTGCTTACGCCGTTCCAGGTAAGAATATATAAGGACCAGAGCATTTTCATTCAAGCCATAAGCATGTAGTTTGTTGTAGTGTCTAGAAGCCCATGCTAAATTGAGACAATAGAAAAGTAGGATATAGCACGTGCTGGTTAAGTTGTAGCTTTAGTTAGATTTTTATTTATTATTAACAATTTCTTTATCGTTGGCAACAAAATAACTGATAGCTAAAATATTTAGCTAATTAATTCCAACGCTAAAAATATATATTACAAAGTGTGGATAAAAGATACAGAGTTGTTAAAACTATTTCCAATTCGTCAAAGTATACAATAAAACAAATCTTTAAAAACATCATAAAAAGCCCAAGTTCGGAATGAAAGTGCGACACAGCCTGCATGGACAATTTTCTCCCTTCCAATTTTTTATATTTGCTTTAAACTGAGCAAGGGATCCCGAGTTTCGTATTGTTTGCGGTAGCATTTGCCATAGTTGTGGACCTTTAAATCTGATGCTTTCTGTGCCATTACCCACCGATCTCACCCTTGGTTGAACAAATTCGACATTGTTTCGCAAATTGTAATGACTTTCATTTTCACAGAAAATTTCCTGCATGAAAGAAGGATTCAGGTCATTTCTGGCTTTGTACATCTCAGTCATAAGTAATTGAAGGTTCTTTGTATGAATAGTAACAGCACAGTCCTTCTCTAATAGTTCACTATAAGTAGATTCGGCATCCTTATAAATTATTCTCAAAGCCCTTTCCTGTATTTTGTTCATTTTCTTATTAAGCTGCCTGCTGTGAAACATCCAGATTAAAGGACAGTATTGAAATTGACTGGTAATAAATGCCCTCATGAGAGCTCTCAATTTTCTCTGATCCATGTATGGTGATATGCGAGCAAGTGCGTAAAGTTTATTGCTAGCCTTCTGGCACAGTTTGGAAACATGGTTTTCGAAGGAAAATTTACTATCAATTTGAATTCCCAGTAGTTTCTCTTCATAGCTATTTACAACGTTAGCACTTCCAATCCTAACAGTAACAGGATCGTCACATCTCTGCCCAAGAACCAACAAATGGCATTTATCTGCATTCAATTTCATAAAGTTGTCAGCAAACCATTGCAATGCTATCGTACAATCATTTTCAAGCTTATGAACTATGTTATCGAGGTTCTTATTGCAGGTATAGATTGTAGTATCATCTGCATAGTTACATACATCCGAGTCTTGAATAAAAAGTAAAAGATCATTAATGTAGATGTTGAATAACAGAGGCCCTAAGACTGACCCCTGTGGAACACCACGTACGACGCTTTTCCAAGAACTGAATGACCCATTTACTTTAACTCTTTGTTGTCTATTTGTGAGGTAATTGTTAATAAGTGTTAATGCTTCGCGAGAGAAGCCATAGGCGTGCAATTTTGCAATCAACAGATCATGCCTTATACAATCAAATGCCTTGGAGAGATCCATCAAAACAGCCCCTGCCTTACCACCTTCATCAAGGCTAATTTTAATTTTAAATAGAGATCGATTCGAGGACGAACAACACGGCCACTCAACTGAACGAATAAAACACCACAATGGCGACAAGGATAAAAACATACGCAAACGTTTCTCCAGTCTCTTCGAAAATGGCACAAGCTCGTATCGATATACACCCGTTAAGACCATTCGACCCTTTGACCGAACCAAATTCGGTAGGCCAGCGATGGAAAGCATGGAAGAGGCGATTCGAAACGTATCTTGCCGCACTTGGAATAACAGATCCAACCCAACAGCGTGCATTACTTTTATATCAGGAAGGTGAAGAAACACAAGAAATCTTTGAATCGTTACCAGACACTGGGGAAGCAATGGACTACAAGAAAGCAATGGACAAACTCGATGCATATTTTACCCCAAAAAGAAACACTGATTTTGAAGTATTCAAGTTCCGGACAGCCGTTCAAGCTAAAGATGAAACCATCGATCAGTTCGCCACTAGATTGCGAAGGTTAGGCTCCACGTGTGATTTTGAGGATTTAGATAGAGAGCTGAAATCAGTTATCATTCAAAACTGTGTCTCTAAACGTCTCCGAAGATATGCTCTCTTAGAAACCGACTTGACATTGGATAAACTCCTTGCCAAAGGACGTGCTTTTGAAGTCAGTGATCTGCAAGCTACCGGAATCGAAGAAGCGCTCTCATCGACACAGCTCTCGGAGTCTGTCAATTTTACAAGCACACGGCGTAAACCGTATCAGTTCACGCAGAAGAAGAATAACACTTCAAATGCCTAAAAATCTACAACGTGCCACAACTGTGGAGGAATTTGGCCCCACAAGACAACAACATGCCCAGCTCGTGGAAAAGATTACAGATAAAAGGCAAGTTAAATCACTTTGCGAAGTATTGTCGAAGTACCAAACCCCTGAAGGAATCTGAAACAGCTTCACAGCCACAAAAACAACGTCACACTGTGCAAAATGTGCAAAACCGTCCAGCAAGTGACACAGATGATGAAGAGTATCTGTACAATACACTGTCACATCAGAAAAGCGAAACACGCCCAAGGCACGCATAGATCAACAATGTTGCTGTGGAAATGATTGTTGATACAGGAGCATCAATCGATATCATTGATCAGCCAAATTTTGAAGCCTTACAAAAATCTGCCCGTATCGTACTGCAGAAATCAAAACACGCATTTTCCCCTATGGAGCTGCAAATGACCTCAATGTACGTGGGAAATTTGAAGCAACCCTCGAGTCAAAAACAAAAACACCCTTCATGTTGTTAATGGATATTATGGTTGCCTGTTGAGCTACAACACAGCATCTGCTTTAGGCCTAGTGACCGTAAATGTTCAAGCTGTTGAGCAACGCCCATCAAAACATGAAGCGCTGCTCGAGGAGTATGATGTAATGCGCGATGTAATACGAATGGCCAACCGCGCGATTCTCTGTGAACGACATCCGACACCCACGATAGATGATCTAATTCATACACTCAATGGCGCAACAGTATTCTCAAAGCTAGATCTTCGTGCAGGATACCACCAACTGTTTCATTTCATTTCATATCATTTAAGGAGGGTGGCCCTTCGGCAGAAGCCGTTTTCAAGGGGCCCTCCGATAAAAACTTAATTTACAATATACAATTAAAAAATAAAGTGACACTAGAATATAAAAAACCATAATTTAAAAGCCTATTTACAATGATAAAATATATACAATAGAAAGAAAAGGTTAACCCTTTATTGATTTCTTAAAACCATTTAGGGAGGATGCCGTTTTAGACTCAGCAGGAAGGCTATTCCATAGTTTAACTCCCCGGAAAGAAAAGCATTTTTGCCCATTTGCAGAATTTTTCTTCGGCAACCTCAGATCAGTCTCAGTGTTCCGAAGGTTGCGGGAGGAGCATGCTGAGTTTTTCGTGAAGAGGTTACACAGATATTGTGGAGCCAAATCATTGAGCGCCTTGAAGACCATCGTTTTAGACTCACTGCCAATGAGTTCTTCAATGGTCTGCCAGCCCAACTCTGCAATGAGTGGTCTGCTTGGGGTATCAAAGCTGCTAATTGTAATGATTCTAGCAGCACGATTTTGGAGCTTTTGCAGCTGGTTGATGTCTGTAGATCCAGCACAACCCCAGACAGAACAACAGTATCGAAAGTGGGGCTCAACAATACCTGTGAAAAGAGTTTTCAAGCTTGCCAGAGGCAGAAAGGATTTAGCATGTCTTAAAAAGCCTATCGCCCTGGAGACCTTTGTAGAAACTGCCTTAATTTGCTCTTTCCAATCTAAAGAGCAATCTATTTGCACTCCAAGGTACTTTGTCTTTTGAACAACTTCGAGTTCATTGTCGCGTATCTTCAGTGCCAAGGCTTCATTTCGACTTTTGAGAGAGTTGTGTTTTTGCTTGGTGGATATGAGCATTGAATGAGTTTTTGCCACATTCAACGAGAGCTTATTTCCTTGAAGCCAAGTCTCCAATTTACTGAGATCACTATTTATAGCCTCATTAAGCTGAGTCAAATCGTGAGACTGATGACAAAGACTGGTATCATCAGCGTACATAGTCACAGAGGCACCTTGGACAGCCTCAGGAAGATCATTGATATAGACGAGGAAGAGAAGAGGGCCAAGGCATGAGCCCTGTGGTACTCCTACTTCTATTTCCCCGATATCTGAATCAACACCGTTAACCCTACAGAATTGTTTGCGGTTAGATAAGTAAGACTTAAACCAAGACAGCTCTCGCTGCTGGACGCCATAAAGTTCGAGCTTTTTACAGAGAATATCGTGGTCGACCGTATCAAATGCTTTTTTCAGGTCAATAAATACTAAACCAACGAGCTTGCTAGATAAAACTGTTGCTTAATAAAACACCACATTTGGCGATAAGTAAGTCGTGTGGAATACAATCAAAAGCTTTCGACAAATCCATTAGGATAGCCCCTACAACATTATCATTATCTAGTTTAACCCTCCATTCTTCAATCATTCTTATCAATACATGTTGTGTGCCATATGATTTCCTATAGGCAGCGATGAAGAGCGAAAGGGTTTCATCTAAGTATGGGATCAGTTAGTTTTTCAATATCTTTTCATAGATTTTGGAGAAAATATTGAGTATACTGACTGGACGAAAATTTCGTTCTACTGTAGGATTTGCCTCTCCTTTATCTACAGGACATACAGCGGCGCGCTTCCCATTATTTGGAAACCTATGGTTTCGTACACTGCTGTTAATAGCATCTGTTAAGGGGAGTAAAATCTAAGCATCTTTCCATCAGTATTCTCAAATCAATAATCTTATTTCTAAGACTATTGATATTTAAGAAACCAATGATTGGGTGGTTATTTTACTCCGTCCTAAGGCTAAAGAGTTTGTCGATGTCGCATGAACCACTAGATTCTAAGGAAATATCTGTTCGAGTAGGTGATGGGACTGATGACTCCACAAGGGCTATGCTACTGTTTACCGGGTACAAAGAGCTAACAGATTGCCGGTGGGTGCTAGGGGCCGACTCTTCAGCACGGGAAAAAGAACATTGAACTGTTTGAAAAGCAATTTGAGAAGAATTTGCATGATCTAGTCAAACTCCCTTTAAAAATCGATGAAATTACCTGTTAATACATTCGATCCGTTTGCATTTAGATGCAAACCCCAATTATCTAAATGTCCATTTTGAATGTTATCATGTTTAATGAAGCTGATTTCAGATGTTTTCAGTCCGTGTTCGACCAACTGGTTTACTTGTTTCCTTTTCCATTCCAGTTCTTCAGAATCAGCCCTTCTGATGATTGCTGAAATTGCCACATTTTTCACTCGCCTTTTCGTTTCGACTGCCAAATTAATGATCTTGTTTGCTGTCTCCTGTGGTCTTTCTCTTCGCAGATTATTTGTGCCACACAAGATGATAATGCCATCAGGGTGCATGGAAATTGTTGGCTATAAATAGGATTTCATATGCTCTACCGTGGCTCCTGGAAATGTTTTGACATATGAAGAGAACTGTCTAATCTCTCGGTTGAACGCTTGTTTTCGAACATTTCGCAACATTGAGTCTCCTACGATAGAGATAGTAGGCTTCTTTGTTCTTTCCACCGCCGCCGGTTGGTTTTCCCATGATGTTGATCTTAGGCTGGATTTATACGTCGCATAATAGTCGCGTCGAATAAAATTCAATTTGAGTCGACTAAAAATGCTATTAAATGCGACCATTATGCGACTTGACTTTAGACGTCGCATTTAATTCATTTTTCAGTCGAACATAATTCAGTGCACATGCTTGATTGAGACTCTAGTCACAGGAAATAAAAGCAACATCCCAAGATGGCTACAAGAAAACATGTGGTTCAAATTTTACAGCAGCATTTTGTGTCACTAACTTCTTCTTAAAATTTCTTCGTCTGGATCCACTGCCAAGTTAGTCTCCTCGCTGTTTGCACTGTCTTCGCCATCTCAACCATTCTAATTGTACCTGCACTTCTTTCATCAAATTCATCTACCAGACCTGACTAAACTATTGCTGTAATAAATTCCAGAGCTTTACTCACTACCACTGTTTGATACGCAGCCATCCTTACCTCTCTTTATGATAAATATTGGCGCACAATCTTTCATCTTCGACCAGGACCGCCGAGAGGGGGGGTAGCCGGGGCAACTGCCCCGGGGCCCGGGCCCCGCCAGGGGCCCGTAAAAATTAAGCTTTGTTTTTCCATTATATGTTTTTGTGATATTATCGAACTGGGCCCCGCAAGGGGCCCGGAAGAATCAAACTTTCATCTTGTCCGTTCCACTCTGCATTGATATCACGGGCCTCAGTTCATTCCATTAGCAATAAACTTTGTGTCGTGACAACAAACCAAATCGTAGCGTTACATCATCCGTAATTCGATGCGTATTTTGACGTCATGCTTTTGGGCGGTAATTTGTTGTTACGTTGTAATGACCTATACTTTGGTTTCTTTCGTATTCAATAGTTGCTTTAATTGCTTTTGGAAAGAGATTGATCAACGATGACGAAATTGAATATTACAAATAGCTCCTTAAAAGGAATAACGTTTGGACAAAAATAGCCACTTTTTAACATAAAAGCTTGGCAGTCATCAATAGCTTCAGATTAGATTTGGAGACCTTCTTGAGAGAACAGCACAGCAGAAAATCGAAGCGGATATGTCCTTCTACCAACACAAGTCTGGTGCTCAGAAACGACGAGAAAAGGAGCAAAGGGATAAAGAAACAAGGAGAGGTGCACTGACGTTATTTGATGTTGGTGTTAAAAAGCAAGCTCAACCTGAAAAAGAAAGCCCCGGCCCTGGCCCCGCACATGAAGAACAAGCTGGTCCTCAACCGACAGCTTCAGCTTCGCCAGAACTCTCAGAACCCGAACCCGATGAATCAATGTCTGGAGCATCTTTAGAAGCAAGCATAAATCAAGAGGAATCTGCATTCGCTCGTGGTGAAACAACCAAGCCTAGTCATTTTGGTTTTGACATAGGAATGTCTTCAGCAGCTCCTACAACACTGGAAATCGAAGAAATGATACGGAAAGGCCATCTACCACATCCACAGCAGTTTCCTAATGATATTACTGGCAGGAAATTTCCAACGTCTGTGCTGAAATTCAAACAACAGAATGGTGAAGTGAGTTCCAGACGATGGCTCGTGTTCAGCCCTGCTAAGAGTGCTTTATTCTGCTTACCATGCAGACTTTTCCCAAGTGCAGTGGACCAAGGATCATCCCAGTCAATCTTGGCTTCAGCAAATGGATGGAGCACAGCACAAAAATGGCGAAAGCTTTTCGACAGGCTTCCCGAGCACGAACACAGTACGGCGCACAAAAAATGCTACCTTGCCTGGCGAGAAGTGGAGAGGCGTTTGGAAGAATCTTCTGGAGTTGACATGCTCACTGACGAAAGAATTCTCTCAAAGGCTCAGAAATGGAAGAAGATTCTCACAAGAATCATTGATGTTGTTGTCTTTCTTGGTGAAAGAGGACTGCCTTTTCGTGGATCTTCACAAAGAATTGGTGACATTCACAATGGAAATTTCTTGGGTCTCATTGAGCTCCTTTCCCACTATGATCCACTTCTACGAGAGCATGTAACAAAGATTCAAGTATCCCAGGAAAAAGGTGGAAGACTTCAAGCTCATTATTTTTCAGCTTCATCCCAGAACGAGTTCATTGGTCTTTGTGCAGAGTATGTTCGCAGTCATGTCTTGGATGAAATCGATGATGCAAAATATTATTCAATCATGGTTGATGCAACACCTGATTCAAGTCATGTTGAGCAAACTACCTTCATCATCCGGTATTTGACGAGAGAGCTTCAAGAATTTGCTGTCCAAGAACGATTCTTGACATTTGTTGATTGCTGCAAGAAGACTGGTGTTCAAATAGCCATGTTAATCTTGGAAACTTTGAAACAGTTTGGGATTCCAGTTGCAGACTGCCGTGGTCAAGGATATGACAACGCTGCAAACATGTCTGGCAAATACAATGGAGCCCAACAACACATCCTCACTGAAAATCCTTTGTGCCTGTATTCACCGTGCGCATGCCATTCACTGAATCTATGTGGAGCAGACTCTGCAGCTTGCCGTAAAGAAGCAGTGACGTTTTTTGGAATGGTACAAACTGTGTACAACCTATTTTCCAGCAGTCCGCAACGATGGTTAATACTTCAAGGAAGCATTGGATCCTCATTGCATGGCCTGTCAGGTACAAGATGGACGGATCGTGTGGCAAGTGTGCGACCGTTTGCGGCTCATCTTCCAGGTATACGTTCAGCTCTGGAGCAACTTCATACCCTGAATCTTACTCCTAAGACTGCCACTGAAGTTAACGCCGCCATAAGGTACATCTCTTCGTTTACTTGCATCCTAATGTCAGCAATATGGTTGAAGATTTTGGTAGCAATCGATCAAAGAAACCAGATCATACAAGCAAGGGAAGCAACCATTGATATAGAGGTCGCCAATCTTAAATCACTTGTCCACGACCTTAAAGATCTGCGCAGTAAATGGCCTCAAATTTTGAATGAGTCGAAGTTGGTTGCGGAAGGAATGCAAACTGATCCAAATCTTCCTGCCAAACGAAAGACGAAAAGGAGATCATTCTTTGACGAGACACAAGAAGAGGTCTCTCCAGAAGGCGGTGCAGTTGAATCTGTGGAAGAAGCAACATTTAAACGTGATGTTTTCTATGTCATCGTCGATGCAGTCATTGCTGGCCTTTCAACACGCTATGATGCTGCATACAAAATAGATGGCATGTTTGGTTTCCTTTGGAGATATCTTGCCTTAACGGAGCAGCAAATTTCGGCAGCCTGTGCTATCCTGGCAAAGAAATACGAGGGTGATATCTTGCAAGATGAATTGAGAGAAGAAATGATACACCTAAAAGCAATTCATGCCGCAAACTTTGGAGACGAATCACTAAGTCCATTCAGCTTCTTGAACAAAATCAGCAAATTCAAGCTTGGCGAGATATTCCCAAACGTATGCATTGCCTTGAGGATATTTTGTACATTGCCAGTTACAGTTGCTTCAGCAGAACGATCTTTCAGCAAGCTCAAGCTCATCAAAAACTTTTTGCGGAGTACAATGACACAAGAAAGATTGAACGACTTAGCTATTCTAAGCATCGAGAGCGAACTTACGCGAAAAATTGACTTCAGTAGCGTAATTAATACCTTTGCACTAAAAAAGGCTCGCAAAGTGAATCTATAGACATTTTAGGACTTCTTAGCGCTCAATAACGAACGTGCCGGCAAAATTCTTTGCCTATTTGACAATACACAGAAAATGACCTACAAATGTCTTGTTTAACATGATTTCATTTCTTGCAGTTAAACGGTTTACTTAGACGTAGACTATCCACAAAGACCTTTTAGCTACTCCAGAAAAGATATTTATACGACCTCGAGCCATATTTCACACATTTTATGCAAAAGGCTCGGTTGAGTTGGAGCACCTTTAACCATAGTGAACATTTGAAAATTCTCTCGTTCGATTCAGATTCTTGTTTAGAATAGCTAAAAAGGTCTGTTTGAGAAAATATGGAATAGGTTAGATCACCGATAATATATTTGTACTATAACTATTCTGAAGATGTCGATGCATTTTGATTAAAGTAGAACGTAAAAAAAGCAATGACTAACAAATAGCTTTGCCAAGGCATAGGGTTCTGGATTACTATAAAAATACGAGTGAGGGACTCCTACTAAGATAAGATACGCCGTGTTCTACCAAAGAAACGTTTAGGATTCCAACTTAGAATGCGCGGGAGTGCACCGTCTCGAATGCACTTTTTGTTGTCCTGCCCTCCTTTTGAAGTACCATGTAGAGATCTTCTCACAGGAGTTTCTGCGTTATTACAAACACTTCGACATCGCATCTTTCAAACAAGTTCCTAATTCAGATTTTAATGTATGGTATCGTAGAAAAGATTTCCCCGATTGTCCAAACAAACATATTTGCCTTTAACTTCGTGTTTGATCTAGAAAATTTTAAACTCGGTTTTAAATCACACAGCCACCACGGCCCCTTTATTAGGTGTGCTTCCTTTTGTAGCAGTTACGGGTAGCTTGATGTCCCTTTTCTATTTTCATGTGATAGGATAATAGTCATGAAATAGACATAGTTTTTGCTCCCAGTGGCCTTGCCCTAGTTATTAAAAAGTACCCTACAAGGAGAGTAATTTAGCAATACGTACTGTAAGTTTTAGATGGAATGTAAGAAAATGCATGGGAGAATAATGCGTTAATTTATTGCAAAGTTGTTTCGTTAAATCATCTTGAGACTAAGCAAAAGGAACTATTGCTCATGCCATTGCTGATGTTTTCGAAAAAATACACTCTGTTAGAGAGTTAAAACTTTTTTATAAATGTTCTTAATATGCATTTGAACAAGAAATCTCAGGGAAACATTGTGTGGCACTTCAGTCTCAACATCCGACAAAAAGATCCACTACAATTTTTAAATTCTGGAAATTATGTTCAGTGCAAGTGTCAAGCAAGGGGCCCGTGTCCATAAGCTGCCCCGGGGCCCCGGCCTCGCTCTCGGCAGCCCTGTCTTCGACTAAAACAATGGAAACGTGCAAAGAACAATACCAAACACACAGCAATCATTTGCATTTAAGTCGACTCAAATTGAATTTAATGCGACGTCTAAAGCCAAGTCTCATAATGGTCGCATATTCGACTGGATGAGTCGCTTATTCGACTCTGAGTCGAATGGAATACAAAATTGGCTTATACGTCGCATAATAGTCGCATTTAATTCATATTTAGTCATTTTTTTACCAGCAATTTAATTCGACACGACTATCATGCAACGTATAAATCCAGCCTTACTTGGCTATGGTGGGTTTCGTTGTTTTCATTTTTGGGCTTTTTTACCGCCTCTGAATAAGAATGTTCGCCAGGGACTACATTTCTTTCATTTCTAACTGTTCCCTAATGAGTAGTTTCAGCAAACTTATTGTATTCGTTTGTTGTTGTTTTATTCTCAAGACTTCGGTCTGGTCGTGCAGTTGGGTTGGGCCTTTCCAAGATTTCCTTAGGATTGTACTCGTCTTTCTCTTGAGACTGTGCTTCATCATCTGTATGCACTGCCGAGGTATGCAAGGATTCGCGAGGGACCACTCTCTCCATAACCCAAGCTGCATTTTCTTCCAAGGGATTGAAGCTGTTCGTTGTTTTTATGGGTCTTTTCTCCTTTCTGCTTTGGGAAATTCCCAAATTGCTTTTGAAAGGAGGCTTATTCCTTGGGATGATTCTTCACTATGTGCACGAAATTCGGGTCCAGTTGTGCTCTCCCTTTCCCCTTTCTTTTGTTGATGCATTTTCTGGATATTTTTTGGAATTTTTGTACCGACTTGTATTGGTAACTGCGGAGGCACCTGTGCAGCTATGCTTTCATTTAAAACCAAATGAGAGGATACCTCTTCATACTGTTTAGAAACTTTTTTCAACTGTTTCTTTAGATTAAAATTTTCATCGTGCAGGTGTTCCTTTTCTCTCTCAAGTAACCTGACTTTTGATAATAGCCTGTCAAACTCTATTTCTCCCTCGCTTTACTTTACAGGTTTCTCTTTCATTTCCTTGTCTTTGAAATCAATCCTGTCCATTATTTGACTTACTTTGCTTTCCAAAATGCTCAATCTTTTACACGTATCGTCATCTGAGCCTTTCTTACCAGGACACATGGGAAATACCTCGCTTTTATTGCTTTCCTCGATCTCGTCCTTTTCATTTATACCTTTATTCGTCTCCTCGTGTCGTGATGCTTCTTCAATTATTCTACCACGACATTCCATTAATTTTTCTTCATCATCAGACCTTCTGCTTCTTTTTCGATCTATAAAATCAACTTCCCTTTCCTGACCTCTTAATGCCAAGTTCTCCTTGCCTCTATACAAATCTTTCGATACTTTGCCACACACAACCATGTCATTCAAATGTGACGCAACAGTGGTTTCATTTAGGCCATGTTCTCGAAGGAGGATTCGACCAGGGAACGCGGATCGACAGACTAAATCCGTGTCTACTCGATGCATGCGCTTATGAATTGATGTTATCTCATTCGCAATCATGTCTTCTATGTCTCTTGAAGCTAAACTGATACCAGTTTCCGAAAGAACACCTTCATCACCATGATGAGGAGGAAAATCAAATCCAGATTCACTGGTCATTACTGCCTCCGCCATCGTCTTCCTCCACCATCGTCTGCCTCCGCCATCGTCTGCCCCCGCCATCGTCTGCCTCCGCCATCGTCTGCCTCCGGTTCAAAACAGCCATTGACACGAAATCATGCATGCATGAGAATAAAGGCAGATGCATCGCTCCAAGTTTGAGCAGCTTCTTGCAAAAATACCTCCACCGGAGGACTGTGGTCATCTTACGAGCAACAAATCCACAAGAAATCTTTTGGATATGTATGCTATTTTCCTAGCATTTAAAACATACCGGGTGTCCAAAAAAAAAGCAACGGATTAAAAAGATTCTAACACAAGCTGTTTCAAACTAGAAATTTAATAATAACTTTTCTCAAAATTTACAATCATTAGATTAAATTTTGAGACATTTTTCAGAATCTTAGGTGACCTGGTTGCAGAGTTACAAATCGACAAACTCAAAATTTGCTGTCATGGCAAAACCAGACCTCTCACAACTAATGCAAAGCATAATGGAAAATTACCAGCGTCGCATTATCAGCAACTTTACAGGATTACAGACTAGCACATAATTTGATCAAGAAACTGTGACAAAAGAGATCCCTTAATGATTTTTGAGTTATCTAGTTTCGAGGGAGCTCTCAGTGTTCATTTCCAATTAATACTCTCCATTCCGCTTTTATACCGAGCATTGGCTTTTGGAGATATTTTTATATCACTAATTCGAAAACCTTACGAGATTTTCAGAACAAACAAGGATTCTTACGGATTGTGGTAGGTTTTTTCATGAAAATAGAAGGATTTTTGCAAAAGGTGCATGACATTTTTCTTCTTGTTTGATGTTTTTGTTATTTTTGTGAAGCACCCCCTCGTATTCATGTGCTCAGAATGATCAGGGGCTCTCAGGTTGTTTAGGCCCAAAATGCGAGAGTCTGTTATTTTGCTCGGTCTTTCAAAGACAGAATTCTTAGGCCAATGAAAGACATTCGTAAAACTGGACATCAAGCTTCTATCACACAAAAGCCCGAACGAACAAAATGACGTTACATACATCTACTATCAACCATAAAGATAAATGGGGAATGGAGATGTATCTTGTGGCGTAAGGAATGTCCTCAAGTGCTTTTGAAAACGAGCTCCTACGCGTCGGAGTCGTAACTGAAACACGGGGGCTCCTAAACGATCCACGCAAGCGACGCAGACAGGAGCGAGCCCGGCCTCAGTGAAATTTCCATAGACTGTAGTTTTGAAACCCAACTCCCACCGATCCAGGCAAACGACCCAGACAGAAGTTGAGCAACTTGGAAAAGGAAACAGTGAATTTTTTTTTTTTAAACCCAACTCCCACCGATCCAGGCAAACGACCCAGACAGAAGTTGAGCAACTTGGAAAAAGGAAACAGTGAATTTTTCCTAGCCTGTACTATTTAAAGCCTAACTCCTACCGATCCAGGCAAGCGACCCAGACAGGAGTTAGGTAAGTATCGGGAAATTGCGAATCTATATTTTTCAAATCTGGAGTTTAGTCTATTGAATATACTGTGACATTTAGAGAGTCTATGGGAAAGGTGTGCTGCGAAGGACACTTACGCCACAAAATGAAAGCATCTCACGCTACATATAATTCATGTAGAAACGATTTATAATAAACGCTAATACAAAATCATCGCTACTGAAACCTAAAATGTCAAAGTGTCCATTAAATGAAAAAGTTTCTTTCTGAGTCAGCAGATGAAGCCTGACTATTTAACAATACGCAATAATTATAGTGTATCCTGAAGAGTGAGTGTGACCGATATATCGATTCAGGCGGATTTGGGTAACTTCTACTTGGTAAGCTTTCTGGGAGGGTTTGGGTGGGACTTCGAAAATTTCTTACTGCTTTCGTGTACGTTGTAAAAGAATGAGGTGGGGCTGGTTGTTTTCATGCGATCATATCGCTTACTCTCGCTTCCCCTGATTGGGTGAAGACATACAATGACTTTTTGTGTTATTGGCCGACTAAAGTCACGTTGGTAAGAAAATTGATCCCATTGGCTGTCTCGCATCCTATTTTGGCGCGGTAAGGTCACCTGACTTTCTTGGCAGTACTTTCCCACGGCATTTTTCCTAGCTGTCGTTATAAATAACATATGCAATTAACGCTTCTACTGTCACTTGTATCGTTTGTAATCCGCGCTTTGAAAGACCGTTACCTAATGCCCTTGTTCTCCTAGCTACACAAAATCGCACCTCGTTTATTCGCAGGAGACCGCGTTAATTGCCCCGACCAAACCGCTCTTGGGTTGTTAGCCATTCGCTAGTTGTGTGTTGATTTGGTCCTATAATCCCCATTGAGAGTGATCTCAGTGTCCTTAGTCTTTCCTCGGGGAATTCATAATATTTGGCGAAAAGAGATGGTCTGTAGATTGCAGATCTCTGTTAAATTCCCCGCAGTGAGGGTCTGGGTAAGAGCTTCAGGTCTTTTAGGTTTCCAACTCACTCTAATGCGAGAGGTGCGGAACGAGGTTTCTAAGGCCTTACACAGTGGCTGCAGGAGACTATTAACCGCATTTGATGAAGTTTCATCAAATTTTGAATTAATACTCTCCATTCCGCTTTTATACCGAGCATTGGCTTTTGGAGATATTTTTATATCACTAATTCGAAAACCTTACGAGATTTTCAGAACAAACAAGGATTCTTACGGATTGTGGTAGGTTTTTTCATGAAAATAGAAGGATTTTTGCAAAAGGTGCATGACATTTTTCTTCTTGTTTGATGTTTTTGTTATTTTTGTGAAGCACCCCCTCGTATTCATGTGCTCAGAATGATCAGGGGCTCTCAGGTTGTTTAGGCCCAAAATGCGAGAGTCTGTTATTTTGCTCGGTCTTTCAAAGACAGAATTCTTAGGCCAATGAAAGACATTCGTAAAACTGGACATCAAGCTTCTATCACACAAAAGCCCGAACGAACAAAATGACGTTACATACATCTACTATCAACCATAAAGATAAATGGGGAATGGAGATGTATCTTGTGGCGTAAGGAATGTCCTCAAGTGCTTTTGAAAACGAGCTCCTACGCGTCGGAGTCGTAACTGAAACACGGGGGCTCCTAAACGATCCACGCAAGCGACGCAGACAGGAGCGAGCCCGGCCTCAGTGAAATTTCCATAGACTGTAGTTTTGAAACCCAACTCCCACCGATCCAGGCAAACGACCCAGACAGAAGTTGAGCAACTTGGAAAAGGAAACAGTGAATTTTTTTTAAACCCAACTCCCACCGATCCAGGCAAACGACCCAGACAGAAGTTGAGCAACTTGGAAAAAGGAAACAGTGAATTTTTCCTAGCCTGTACTATTTAAAGCCTAGCTCCTACCGATCCAGGCAAGCGACCCAGACAGGAGTTAGGTAAGTATCGGGAAATTGCGAATCTATATTTTTCAAATCTGGAGTTTAGTCTATTGAATATACTGTGACATTTAGAGAGTCTATGGGAAAGGTGTGCTGCGAAGGACACTTACGCCACAAATTACACCATGGTGTGATTCCCCATAGACGAAACAAATTTGCCTCGCTAATCTTTGCGAGGCTTGAATGAGTGTTTCTGTTGGCGTGCGAATGTATTTTTCAATGCAGTCTGAGGACCAACGCCTTTATGTCTTGATGAGCCAAGCTGGGAGCTTGGCAGCCCCGTTGCAGCTCATATTCAAAAGCTGTGGCCGGCATAGTGGGTTGGGTCCAATCCACCTATTGACCGAAGGTTGCGCACATTTTTCGTAAATTATTTGCGGCTGAAAGGTTTGCCGTTTTGGTACGAAAAGAGCGGGCTATTGATTGGCGAGTTCTTTATCGAAGTAAATCTGGAGAGCTTTTACGGGGCAAATTTCGGCGTCTGCTGCACTCGAGATTATTTGTATTCCTTTTCTGAATGGGTCCTTTTTGGACGTTGTAATGTTGATACTGACTGATGTGGCTGTAACCAAAGAGGGATAGAAAAATAGACCTCTACTAAATATGAAATTTGACCCACCGATATGAGTATTACGTCCATTATGACTTAACGAGGTACCCCTCCCCCTGCGGAGTATTCGGTAACAGATTATTAAACACACAGGTTGCATTACGAGTTCGTGTTATTCCGCCAAACAGCCAGAACAGCATGTATAACAGCTCTGCAATCCACTTCCACGTGCATCCGAATTGCTTTCATGCGATCAGATCTCATTTCGAAGCGAATATCCTACCATTTTGGCCGCATTCGATGGGATACCTATAAAGATAATAGGTTTAGGTAGTAGTCGCGAGTCAGCCTGTAGCGTTGACTTCTTATGTTTTTTTTTTGTCTGTTTGACTTTGCTGTATTGGAGTTACAAGTGGCCAAGAAAGCAAGCATTATATCATAGTTCGTAGTAAGTTACAAGTCTAATGTATTCTGAGTAAGCTGAGGTACGCTGTTGCAGCTATGATTGGTTATATGTTTGAAGGAGATCATCAACAGCAACTGGCTATTAAACTCAAACATTTCTTAAATCTATTCTTTAAAGGATCCTTCCTTTACCAAATCAGTTATGGGCATGCTGTCCTTATGCAAGGTTAGATAAAGCTGATTTTTTTTTTTTAATGTTTTTAAAGCAACAAGCTGTTGAGTCAGATCAATAGAAATGCTCCCATTTAATTATAATGAGAGCAACTGATTGCTTGACAATTTAGGCGATGGGTATATCACTCTTCCGAAAGGTGTACGCGCCTCCCGAAAACGAAAGGATTTGTAGCGACTTTCGGCAGATCTTTTCCGAAAACAAAGTATATATTTTTTTTTTGCTAGATTCTAGAATACCCTCCCTTCTCATGTTTCGTTCTTAGCTCGCATTTTTTCGTTCTTAAATATTATTGTTTCGTTCTTTAGATCTCATTGTTTCATTCTTGGGGGGGGGGGTGGTAGAATCGCTCTTTTTTCCAAGGAGTCATGACATATATAATCTTGCATGACCTCTGTCCCGAAGATCTTCGCCATAAGTTCACTGAAAGATCCATGATTTCAGAGTATAGAACCAGAAACCATGGAGATCTGCAAATTCCTAAAGTTAGGTTAGAATATGCAAAGCGAAGTTTCTACTTCTCTGGTGTCAAAAACTGGAATGATATCCCTGACAACATTGGAGAAAGAGACTCAATCGCTCGTTTTAGAATAGGTCTTAGAGATTATCTTTTGAACCTTTCACAGGACCCAAACACGACCCCTTGGTAGAGCAGCAATATTCCAACTTTTTCTTTTTCTTTTTTATATTATTTTATAGAAATATTGTTAATAGGATATTAATTTGCTGAAAGGATCTCGTGTGTTTCAAATAATGATAAAATGAAAAATGGAAAATGAACCTAAGTTTACAGATTTAACGGAGTTCTTATCCCCCCTTCGAATTTGGCCAAACAGCAATTAATATAATATAAGATAAAACACTTAGCTTTCGATTCTCGTTGAATTCTCCAGATGAGCGAATGAATTGCCAGATCACACTCTACACACTGACACGACCTAAAACTCCATGTAATAGTCAATCCATCGCCAATCATTTCGATATTATGGAAAAGTCCAGTCCCCGACGAGCATCTTGCTGCCTCTTGCTTGCAGTCTATTGAGCCAGACAGCTGGTGGTCCGTGTGTCGCTCAATTATGCTACTTGATCTTCTTTTCCGTCTCAGGTTGAATCTTGAAATCTCTTGAAGTACTTGTCTTGAAGAGTCCTTTTGTCCTTAGAAATCTTAGTTGCCCTTTTTGAACGAAGGCCAGTGCTGACAGAGCTTTTGGAAGAATTAGCAACACACATTTGTTCTTCATGTAGCCAAACTTTTCTTGATAGTGGGCCAGAGGCGTCTATTAAACATCCAAACTGCCAAGGTAGAGCAAGTGAGAAGCTCCTGGCGTGAAATCTTGCTTGGTCGGCCCAGCTTCTTTGAAGCTTTCTTTGAAATTTTTTATTTGAACTGACTTTCGTTCATGTTTCACTTCGAAAATTTCTTACTGCTTTCGTGTACGTTGTAAAAGAATGAGGTGGGGCTGGTTGTTTTCATGCGATCATATCGCTTACTCTCGCTTCCCCTGATTGGGTGAAGACATACAATGACTTTTTGTGTTATTGGCCGACTAAAGTCACGTTGGTAAGAAAATTGATCCCATTGGCTGTCTCGCATCCTATTTTGGCGCGGTAAGGTCACCTGACTTTCTTGGCAGTACTTTCCCACGGCATTTTTCCTAGCTGTCGTTATAAATAACATATGCAATTAACGCTTCTACTGTCACTTGTATCGTTTGTAATCCGCGCTTTGAAAGACCGTTACCTAATGCCCTTGTTCTCCTAGCTACACAAAATCGCACCTCGTTTATTCGCAGGAGACCGCGTTAATTGCCCCGACCAAACCGCTCTTGGGTTGTTAGCCATTCGCTAGTTGTGTGTTGATTTGGTCCTATAATCCCCATTGAGAGTGATCTCAGTGTCCTTAGTCTTTCCTCGGGGAATTCATAATATTTGGCGAAAAGAGATGGTCTGTAGATTGCAGATCTCTGTTAAATTCCCCGCAGTGAGGGTCTGGGTAAGAGCTTCAGGTCTTTTAGGTTTCCAACTCACTCTAATGCGAGAGGTGCGGAACGAGGTTTCTAAGGCCTTACACAGTGGCTGCAGGAGACTATTAACCGCATTTGATGAAGTTTCATCAAATTTTGAATTGAAAGCATAACTGCAAGAATGGCCTAGTCATATTAGAAAAACAACTTCGTCATGATCGAAATCTTCATACAAGTATCTGTTCAATGTTCAATCAACTTTGATATTTGAGCGCTTGTCAACAATCTTCGGTAATTGCGAAGGCTGTCATTTTTTATAATTTGACAATTTAATCCGCCATTGCTAATGTAACAGCTCTGGTTTTGACGTGGAAGCAATTTTGAACTTTGCTGATTTTTAACTTTACAATTAAGTCACCAAAAATACTGGAAATATATCAAAATTTACTCTAATAATTGCAGATTTCAATAGAAATAATTGTTTGCTAACAAGTATGAAACAGCTGCTATTAGAATTATTCAAATTTGTTGCGTTTTTTCTGGGACACCCGGTATGCAAATGATCTCACAGACAAATCTATATATATAAGGCAGGTAAACGATTATCCAATTAGCTTTCTTCCCTTGTTAACCATTGTGAATTGAAAAATCCTTCTTTGTAAAATAACAATAAGCAATTGTATTTGAATAATGAGTCAATTGGATGTATGTCCAGGAATTGAATTCAAAAGAGCTCCCTTTGGGGTTGGCTGTGGCCCTGGGATGCTGGTGCAAAAATCGCACCTCTGCCCTTTTGCACTATGTAAAAACAATGAATTCAAAAGTTCTTCGTCCTATTGAATTTCCAATCGAGAACTTCTTCCTAAATGTGAGAACAATAATTTTTCCGCCAATACAATTTTAAAAACAATAAATCCATCACACTTTCTAAGAAATACCCCTGCCACCCACACACAAGGCATACACAAATCCCCCAAAATCCAGGAGCATGCAGCTGCCAAGCTGCAAAAATCCTGGGGGAGTGACAAAAATCAGGAAAAATCCATACCTTCAATTTGCTGCCAAACAAAACGGGGTAGGGGGCTGGAATGCTTTTATAGATGTTAAAAATTTTTCATAATCCCTTCATTTCCTCATTTAGATTTTCAAGGGCCCCTGATTATCTAGCTGTCATTTTTGGTGGCCCCTCTCTGTACCTAATTTGATGACTTACTCCCAAACAACAAACAAATCATATTTTCTGATGGCAAGTGACACAAAGGATATAGAAAAACTTTCAAGAGAAGAAAGTGGCAGAGCACCTGGAGATTTTATGAAAAATATGATACTTGGAGGAAAAACGCTAGGAGGCTTAAAAAAATCATAGATGGATATGGTTTGAGTTTCAGATTGCTGAGATCAGATTTGTTTAGTTTTCATGGCCCCTTATTTTACGCTCAAGGTTTCCAGTGGTTTCCAGTGGTAGGGGGTTTCACTGTCCTAAATTTTTGGTCGAAACTCTGAATATCTTCCAGCCCCTACCAAGTGCTGATATTGACTGGTCCCTTATCAAGAAAAATTCGGGGCCTTCGATGTTGATGAGTTGTTCTTCCATTGGGGAGGGGAGTACGGATATCAACTGGTACCACCCCTAACAACTTTCATTGAAAATCGATACGATTTTCCGATCGCGAGACTATTTCTCGCATCGGACAAAATATTCGCCGCACGTCAGAAATGAGAAACGGAACAATATCGAAAAATATTGCCAAATATTGCAGAATAAGAAGCTGCATATAATATTAAACAATATTGCAAAATGATGAAACTGGTGGCCTAGTGTAGCAAAATCCATTTTGGATGGTAGGATAATGCCACATTTTCTGGAACACTGTAAACAAATCGACTCTTTCACGCAAAACATCCAAAAATGTTGAACAACATTGCAAAATCGATATCTGTCCTTTGACAGGAGTTTTCCTATTTGGGCTAAACTATGGAACTATCTAGAAAGAGAACCTAAATTGTCACCAACCACAAACCATTCAAGCAAAAACTATCGACGAAACAGGAGTGCAGTTGCCCCGCATTCTATTATCGCCCCTTCATTTCTTACCTTCTTAGTAGATTATTGTATAAATATTTTTGGGTAAAATGAAAATGAAACAACTAGCCTCCAACTTACAATCAACAAAGTTCCATTCCACCTTTTTGTATTTCTCTTCATTTCTCCCAGGTTTTGATCTGTTCCGTTACTTCGCTACTTGTGTACTGTCTACTTTTAAGTAATGAAACATTTACGGGAAGACTTATCGTGCTAAGAACAAGTCCTCCAATGGGCTATTCCATTTTTACTCCATACAGGGGGATGGAAGTAAAATTCCAGGGGGTTCCTCAAAAGGAATTTCTGGGGGGTCAAAGATTCTTAAATATGCCTTTCTGGGAGGTAAAAATATTTTAACAAATATTTTCTAGGGGCTAATGCACCTTCATGAAGATCTCCAGGGAGGCTGTAGAACGTATCCCCTTTTCACATTCATGCTGTCCATCATTTCCAAGGGGATCCTCAATTCAATTTGCAGTTTCTGAGGGGGTGGCTCCTAACGAATGACTCTTTTCCAAGGGGTGCCGATATGACTGAAATCTTCCATCCCCCTGTATGGTTAAAAAATGGAATAGCCCAATAGAAATTCAATAGGCGGAAAAACTTTACAATTCATTGTTTTTAAAATTGTATTGGAGGAAAATTTTCTCCTATTGAATTTTCAATTTCCATAGGGAGGGATGCCAATCAAAGATTTCTGGACTTTTCTTTCATAATTCAATACCTTTTTACTACTACGTTATTCTGATTGTTTCAAATTCAAAGCTCTTCCCTATTACGTCATGTATTGTTTGCAAAACTTGGTTTCCTATGGGCATTTGCTAATCCATGACACTGCGGCAATACGGCAATACGGCAATACGGCACTGTGTATTCTATTAACATTCTTACAGAATTCAGTTTGAAAATCTTCGAGAGAATACTTCTTTCAATAACTTGATCTGACCGGCAGGCACTACCAACCACCTTTCACAGTAGGAAGTGGCAGTGAAAAGAGCTTGCACCCATGAAATGCATAACAGAAAAAATTTTATCTGGGGTGAAACAGGCCTACACCCTAAATAAGTACAGGAGCATTATGCCAAAAATATAAGTCTCACTATTACAAATTCGTTACGGCAGCTTCGAATATTCAATGTTCCAGCAAGCGATACTAAAGTGAAAATGCTTTTATGACAATGCTTTTATGGCATTCTTGATGCAAAGACTTCTGCTGACTTAATTGTATCCAGCAGAGAACTTGTGTGCCAGATGTTTGGCCCAGATTGTTTTAGTGAATTCGTTGCTGATGTCTGTCAATCATGGGCAAGGATCAGCAAAAAGAAGATATCACAGTGAATGACTCTGGCACTGTATATGCACTTCGCCTCAGAAAAATGACACAGGCAAGCTGTGGCATATTAAAGAAATTGTTAGCTTCTGTCCTTGCATTAAAGGCAGTCTGTCACGCATTTGATTGGGTGATAATGACAATACAAAGAATAGGAAATTTGAATGGCTGATGATCCTCTGACTTTCTACGGCCATAAAAAGTCAAGAAGATTAGCCCTCCTTTGTTTCAAATACACAGATTCACAAAGAAATCCGTTGTGTTGATCTCTGATTGTAGCGGCCAATCAGATACGTGACAGACTGCCTTTAACACCACATAGCATGGCAACTGAGAGAGTGGTATCTCATTATAACAATATCAAAACATCACAGAGGTCAAGGTTAATCTACCATTAATACAATTATGCACATATCATTGAATGGCAAAGGAACTGCCCTGTATGACCCAAGACCAGCTGTGTTTGCTTTCATGACAAAGAAAAACAGGCGCAATACAGAGCCGGACAAAGAGCTCTACAAAGAACGTGAATTTGTTAGAAAATATTTTAGGAATGAACCTGGCTGTTTGTAGATTATTTTGTGAACTTTGATTTCGTAACTTCATGCTTCTAGAACTGGATAGATTGTATATAAGCATTTGCACTTCGCCGTCCCGGTAAGTGAATTGCAGAAGTTGCCCGTAAAAATTTGGGGCCCTTTTGGCTGTTTGCCCCACTAGTGGAAAATCCTTAAAAAATACCCTGTATGACATACTGGTGTTTTGAAAAGGAATTTCAGTTCCTGAAAGACTGCTGATCAGCGAATTGGTCAAGACCCGTAAATTGCTAAGTTAGCCCTGCAGCGAGTGCAACAACGATATTTTAAAGCAAGATTTCTAAGAAATTGGCTTGATATCCAGAGGAGGATGGTTTGAAAAAAATTTTGGATTTATTGGTGCTTCAAGCTTGGACATTGAAGCGGTGCTTGCGTTATTCGGTTTTCCTATGTTCAAATATTTGCTTCTGAAAATTAAAGAGAATATGTTTCCATATCATCTATTTTTCAAGATGATACCAACGCAATACCCTCATTCTTGGCCTTTTTCCTCCATAAGCCCTGAGCTGCCGCTTTGAAATAAGAACTTAAATCAGGGGCGCAAATGAGGGGGGGTGTGGGGGGATGTGACACCCCCTAATAATTTCACCATCCGGTCCCAGTCGCTATTCTGTGGTGTAAAAGTCGGTCCCGATCCGGCTCTGAACTTAACCGCTTAATGTTTGTCAATGGTTCCTAACAGAGTTGTACCACAAAGCTGTGTTACAGCAGAATTCGGTCCCGATTCTGCTCTTAATTCCATGCTGTATCGAAGTGAGCCATAGTGATCTTGTTTCTTTAGCAGGACAAATTAACGAACAATGTCCGGGAGTTGGTCCCAGTCTATGCGGCTGCGTTAACGTACAGTGGTGATGTCCAGTAGTTCTGCTTCTTTGGAAGGAAGGAGTTGAATAACCAAGACTGGCCGGGGCACGGTTGCAGGGCTGAGAGAGGGGATGAGAGAGTTTAAAAACTGTAGCTCATAGCCATAGGAGCCCTAGACTTGCCAAAGTCTTCCTCTCAGACCATAGCATTTTTCAGAATATGACTGAGGGGTCTCTATACCACAGTCCGTGATCAAAAATGAAGCACCAAGAATTTCTCAGTTAGCTATGATAAACTGAAAATCGAGAAGGGGCGGAGACAGTGATAAGGAGTAGCAGCTAAAGAAACCAACTAAACTATTGACATGGAACGGGTGAGCAAGAGAACAAATTTCCTGCATTCGAAATTCTAAAGACTGAAATTCAGTAAATTCAATTTTCTCCAGAGTGCTGTAATTAGAAATTTGAGCAGCCCCCAAAAAGATGCCCTTACAAACGTATAGAATAGAACGTGGCTATTCATTAGTTATCACCATATCGAACCTTTGCTTCTGCATAATGGCTAGTCGAGAGATGAAACAAAAAATTCCAAAAGCCCCCTTAAGTAGACAAAATGTTACAACTCTAGCAAGAATCAAGTTCCGCTCACTAAACTATTTCAAATGATATCTAGTTTGCGTTATTCTGCAAAATAATGGTAGTTCTGTGGCCAAAAACCATTTAAAGCCGCTCACGGTCAGATTTTGTCGAATTCGACTTGTCGAATCAGTTTTTCCTTCAGATTTGTCGACTCGAATGTGAGCTTTTACATGGTCAGATTTAATCGAAATGGATTCCTTGTAAATTTGCAAGAAATTGACGAAGAAGTTGCTTCAGCAGCAATAATAATCGGTTTGGTGCCTAAAAAACTCAAAAATAGAAGAAAAATCGAGAAAAATGGACAAAGGCATGGCAGTTACAACGAGCAGTCCATGCTGTGTGTGGACCGATTTTGACTTACGATGCTCCGTTAAAAGTCTTGCGTTTCACGGAGGAAAGCACCATAATAATTACTTGAGGATGACTGGTGAAGATTTTGACGAAATCACAAAGAATCACAAAGAATTACGTGATCTCCAAGGCATTGCAGTGCGGAACCATGACCTTCAGCGTGGGTGAGGAAAAATTTCATTCATTTTCCGTTCGATATAGTGAAAGGAATGGATAGAACACGTCCAATCCACCTTTTCAAGGTTAGAGGCGCGAAAGCGGAAGTCTTTTGTTGTTAGAGATATTATATCTGTTAGTCCAAATTTCTGTTCTACATACAAAGGTTAGTTTAGAGACAAATTTTCACTTTCCGATCTGTCTTTGTTTCGAAATTATGGCATTATGAATAATTTGAACTCATAAGGGCTTTGACCGTGAAATCAAAGTTTGGACAAAAATTTGTCCAAACATCTGACTTCACGGTCAAAGCTCTCATGAATTCAAATTCTTTAAATCGCCATAACTTCCAAACGAAGACAGATATGAAAGTGAAAATCTGCTGCCATACTAAAGTTTGTACGCAGAACAAGATTTTACGCTCAAAAATGCAAAATCTCTAAACAACAAAAGACTTCCGCTTTCGCACCTCTTACCTTGAAAAGGTGGTTTCCTGAAAAATCGAATTCGACAGTCTGGCCATGGCATCAGTCATCCGATTTTTGCCTTTTCACGGTCAGACTTTATCGAATTCAGCAAATCAAAGTCGACATAACTCTACACAGTTTTTGGTTACACTTTAGTCACCTTGATTTAAGAATTGTTACCAGAGGAGCACACCTCCGCATCCCCTTGGACGGTGGGCCTCTGACTTAAGTCTACCACGTAAACGCCTTTGGACCGTGGCACATTAATCTTCCCGGTGGTCCTGCCACATGTGGCATTTGGTGATTTCAACAGGACCAACACAAAGTCGTGGTCAACATAACAAAAAGGATATTGCTTGCATGCCTAAAATGCATACTCATTTTTGAGGTTTTGATAGGACCATCCTAATTCCTTTCGGCCCGTCGCAGTCCCCAAAATAATTCGCTAGGTTTGTTCCTTTTTCACGGAAGAAGGCTCTGAAAGTCAGACTTATGGAAAAGAAGATTAAAGCAAATGAAGCTGCAAGGAACGTATTAGAAATATCAAACGATCATGCGTATATTTCATAGAACTACAGTAAAAACTAATCTATTTCTAAGTGATTTTGAGTTCTTTTTTCAGAATTTACCGGGAAAGCCTTCCGTTGGTCGATTTCTATTGCACCTTTAAAAGGCGAATTCTTCACAAAATGGGGCATTTTCCAACGATCTCAAGTGTGTGGTAGCAAAAAATTTCCCTCGGGGCAAGCTCCCGAACCCAATTTTTGCACGCTTCGCTCGCATTTGGTTTCAACATCCCAAGTTTTGTCTCAACGGGCGTGTCCTTATTCATGGGAGATGGCTAAAGATACTACTCAGAGACAACTTAGGGTTAGTTACAATCATGTTTGGTTCGTGTCGATAGTTCTGAAAATAATTCTACCTGTTATTTTAGTTGTATTTTCATTAAATCACGGCGTTTTGGCAACAGAATCTGTTTGGAAAGTCGGTCCCTCGTGGAAAAAACTCGGTCCTTTGAACGCACACCCCCCTGAAAAAATTTTGCATTTGCGCCCCTGATTTTAAACAATACATATGTCTGAAAAAAATCATTGTGCAATGTCTGCCAAGTATTTTGATATGGCCAGAATCCCTACGTTCCAACACATCGAATGACGTATACAGTTAACCCTATCCAGACTGGGCTTTTTAGCCTGTGTTCCAGACCCACTTGAAACGAAAGCTAAGTTTTCTTTTCAAGTGGTCTGGAACACAGGCTAGGATTTTTTAGCTACTAGAAGACTAAGGGGGGGGGGATGATTCCCCCCCCATTCTAAAATCACAATTTTTTCGTCCATTGTGATGAAAATAACCCTACTGGTAGCAGTTCGTATGACGTATCATGTTATGTAAAAAGAATTTCAAAAATAGCTACGACGTCATAATTATGACTTCACAAAATGATACAACTTCACAAAAAATGAGAAAAAACTACTTTTTTTAGAATCTAAGTAATTTTCTAAGATTCATTCATGCAGCCAAACTATGTTGATCAAAGCATTGCCTGAAAGTGAAAATCTACTTAAATGTTGAAAATTTTAATTTTAGCTAATCCAAGATGGCGGAGAGAGCGATTAAAAATGTTGTCTTTTTATAATTGACGAATGTAGCCAAAAATAGAAAATGTCTCCATATATTACAATGCAAATGTGCTAAATGATGAGCTGTTGCATGTTTCATTTTCTTTTGCCAATTTTTTGTAATTTTTGTATCAAAAATGCTGACATTAGCAATTTTTTCCGATTTTGGACTTTTTGATGATTCTGTTGACAAAGAAATTGGAACAAAAGGTGGATTTGGAGCTAGAGGATTAAGGATAGTAGTTTGGTGCCAACTTGAGAATATATTGACATATTGAAGTAGCTTCTCAGGATATTCATGAAAAATTGATTGTTATTACAACCACACTTGAGAATTTTGATAGAGTTTAGCGTTCGTAAACACAAAAAAAGTGCAAATTTGTGCACAAGATTCAAACAAAATTACAAAAATTAGGTAAAATTCTCTGGTACCCAGGGTAAGGTGAAATCAGCCCTACTGATTAGCTTTCATTGATTCATTTGAGCTGGAAATAAATTGTGGTCAAAAATTCTGGCAGAAAGAATACCTAGCAAAATGTGGCCATTTTCTTAAAGATGACCTCATAGATAAAGTCACGTGACATATAATTGGTCTATTATCGATGGAAAAATTTAATGAGACCTTACTAATCACAAATGCAAGAAGTAACAAGGATACTTCTATCCAAGGATACTACTATCAAAGGATTATTATGTGAATTGGAATTATATCCAAAAACGGCTTAACTAAATGTTAGCCCTGACCACCTTTAAAAAAAAGCCACCACCCACCCCAATTAATTTTTTTTAAAGATTTCATGCAGAATCAGACTTCGAATAGATAGAAACTAAAAATAAAAAAACAACAGGCTGGTTCATAATACCAGTTTGGAGCAGTGCTCCATTATGTAGGTGGGGGGGCTGAATGAGTCCCCCTCCAGTCTGGATAGGTTAAGGCTGCGTTTAGACAGGGCCACCCAAATACTTGACCGGCCAAATATTTGACCGCTTAGCTGTACCGTGCAAATATTTGGTCAGTATGGCTTCGCATTTACACGAGGCCGGCCAAATGTTATAGGCATGCGCAGTACTATTATCATTAGCAATATGGCGCCAGTTTGTCTGAGGACCATATTTCGTTGGCCTCCTATTCAAAACATTCCATCCTCGATCGTGGTACCGTGCAAATTTTTGTTCACTTAGAGCATTTACACGAGGCCACTCACAAATTTGACCGGCTCAGTTCGCATGAAGGCCACTTCCCTAGGTGGTCGAGTTAAGGTTGGCTAGGCGTCTTTATCCGGCCAGGGAGAACTCGCGTAAACGGGAGGGCTTAGTGGCCAAATATTTGGCCGGCCAAAAAGTCGGCTGGCCTCGTGTAAACGCAGCCTAAGTCCCCCATACGAGAACCTACACGTTGAGAGCTAGGCTGAAATAGGTTTCCATAGTACTGATTAATTTCTAGGTATGAAGGCGCTTATTTAAAAAGTGCCTTGGGCAGGTCTTTCCAGAGTCTTCTTCAAAGATTTTCAACTCAGTTGTGAGATATTTGTTTTTGCAAAGCTCTTAACGACCACAATGACTATTTCCAAGCTTAAAACCGGAAGGGGAGGAGGAGGCTCAAACTTTCAAGACAAACGACGGATTGACAAACGACAGACAAACGACGTCTTGTTAAAAAATACAACAAAGCTAGTTGTCAGCCATCATCTGTCCAATTGTTTTGATAAGCTCTCCTGATCATCAAATACAATGAAATAGAATATAGTAGAGTCAGATTGCCCCTGATCTAAGTTGCCTTATATCTCTGTCATTTGTCTTTAACAGGCGAGGGTACAAATGAACTTGATGCAGAACCTCCAAATCAACTTTGCTACCCTGCAATACGAACACAGTTCTTATGAAGCTGAAACAGGTTCTTAATTACAAGGTGCATAATTTAGGAAAATCAGGCTCCAGGCTATCATATCTAGGTTCTTAAATGCAGCGATTTATTGGTAGTTTTCTAGATTCCACTTATAGTTCGTCTTTTGGGAAAAGAAAACCCAATCTGCTGCTTAAAATGTTTGGCGGTTTTAAAGTGAGGCATCATGGGGCTAATACCAAAGTCACCCTAAACTTTTTGGATATCATAGTCCATTACTGAACTCAGTTACTGCATAACTCAGCAAACTTCGAGACCAAATTGATATGCTTACAAAGTGGGCACGGACTGGCTATTGTTCTAAAAACAATAACCCTATTGTTCTTTCTTTGTTCCACTTGATCTTCATATCATGGTTCAAACTCAGTATCATATGATTCAATCCCCACATCAAGCCAGGATTGATAAGTTTGCAAAGTGCATGGAAGAGGCACACCAGGTCATTGTTTTAAACAATTATTCTATTGTTCTTCGTTTTTATACTTGATCATGCCTCCACAAGGCATAAAAAGTAGTCCGGCTTCAAATCTTCATTTAACATTCTCCTCATTATGATACATATTACTAATGACAGCCTCAAATCTGAAAATTAACTCAAATCAATCAAAATATCTTGAAGAATCATTAGGATTAATGATTCAGGGTTTTTCATTTCACTGGATCTTCATATTCATTCTTCATCACGAGTTTGTTGAATGTTAGAGAAGCTTTAGTGACCAACAAGGAGAAAAGAGAAGAAGTTTCCATGCTGGCATTGTACTATCATCTCTATTTGTGTTAACTTCAAATGTGATACCTATTGCAGGTGTTATACAATAACAGACAGATAGATTGAACTTTCCCATATGAGTTTCTTTCTCTGCTGTTTCAATTTTCAGGATGATAGGCCTAGGCCATAAGGCCTAAATTCGAATATTGATTGAGAACCCACACTACAACTGACTGGCTCACTTGAATGAAGCATCCTTTCTGCGATGTTTTCTTTATAGATTATCAACAGTTTGATTTCCATAGAGTATATGTTTCTTTCTGCGCATTTAGTTCATTTTTGAAACCATTTCACATTTGAAACCAATTCATTTTAATTGCATTCGACATGACTTACTGATTGCTAAGTTACATGCTTACAGATTCAATCGTGAAGCTTTATTGCTTGTTTACAGCTATTTGGAAAATCGGCAACAACGAGTAAAAATCAATGGTTCTTTCAGCACTTATAAATATCTAAGGTTTGGTGTTCCTCAAGGATCCGTACTTGGACCTCTTTTATTCAATATTTATATCAATGATCCTCTGTTATCGATACAAGAGACAGAGATATGTAACTGTGTAGATGATACACCCATCTATATGTGCGATATGCGTCCCGAAGATGTTGTCTCTAGGCTGGAAAACGATTCAAAAATTATAATTTAGTTGTTTGGCAACAATTACATGAAACTCAACGAAGACAAATGCAAATTTGTGGTATTTAGTGAAAGAACGAATGAAGAGCTCAGCATAATTATTGGCAGTTGTGCCGTCAATAATTCAAAAGGGGAAAAAACTGTTATGAGTTTTAATTGACACAAATCTTGGTTTTGAAAAGAAAATAAGCAATATTTGTCAAAGGGAAGGCTGGTAACAAGATATTCGCTTTGTCACGCATGTCTGCTTATTTTGGTACTGATAAATTGAGGCTTTTGATGCGAGCATTTGTAATTAGCCAATTCCAGTACTGTCCGCTGGTTTGGATGTCTCATAGCCGAAAGATGAACATTAAAATCAATAGTGTACAGGAGAGAGCCCTGAGAAAAGCATGTAAAGACCATAGTTCAAGCTTCGCAACTTCGCTGGAAAAAAATTCATCTGTTGCCATACACGAGAAAAATATGCAGTTGCTAATGACTGAAATGTTCAAAACAATAAATAATGTTTACCCCAGTTTTATGAAAGAGATTTTCCTTCAAAGACATCCTCCCTATAATTTGAGAAATACCAGTGCATTCTCAGTTCCTAAGGTACATACTGTTAATTATGGTACCGAAGCAGTACGGTATAGGGGCCAGCGTATGTGGCACTCTCTTCCATAAGAATTCAAAGATGCAGGTTCTGTACAGCAACTTAAGATTAGAATACAATTTTGGAAAAGTGGGGACTGCGACTGCAGACTTTGCAATCGATATTTACCTCAACTCGGCTTTGTATCTTCTTATTTATCTTGTTATCTATATTTTAAGAATTTTTTAATTTTCTGACTACTAGTTTTACCTGTATATATTTTTCTATTTTCTGTATCATTGTAATTAATTTGTTGGCTTGAATTAGCAGTTATTTTATTTAGCTATGTAAGTTGCCAACTTTAAATAAAAAAAGTCATTAGTTCATTTCAGCAGACAGGTGAGGCACTCAGTACTCACCTGTTTGCTAAGATACACTATGACTGGTACAGTGGACAATATACATCGGAAACTTTCATCGACTTAAAAGAAGCCTTTGACACCGTCAATCATGATATTTTACAGAAAAAGCTGGAACTCTACGGCACGAGAAATAAAGAACTTAGCTGGTTTCACTCCTCGTTTCTACCTGTCGAGTAGGATGCAATACTGCAAGGTAAACGGAAAGCTGTCCATGTAAAGAAAAGAGACTGAGGAGAGACATCTATGACGTTTTTACTTTCAGAAGTAGAGGACGAGACATGAGTTAGGTTGGATAAAGTAGACATTGTTTGAGACGGAGTAAACAGGAACTGAGTAGAGCGAGAACGAAAAATCGGTATTTTTCAGATACTGAGGAAATCAATGCGGACGGATAAGTATAGGTACTTTCCTTTAAATATCGGTCGCAAATATACTATTTGTGGCAAATTCGATTGGAAAATATAACATGGTGCTGTGTGACCCGAGAATTTAAAGAAGAACTTTGAAGTTATTATTTGAGTCAGGACGAGCCAGAAGTCGCTGCAAAAATGCCGACTGATGAAACAACGACAAATACAGAAAGGGAAGCCGAGGCAAGGAGAAAAATTAAAGGACGAAATGTTGTGAGAAGATGTCTAAAGAAAATTGTTACAGAAACGGGAGAATTAATGCGAGATAATGAGATGTCACAAATTTCAGAAACCTTACTGATCAACAAGGAGTTAATTCGCGCGGAACTAGAAGGCCTAAAGAGAGCAGACAACGAAATTATTGATTTGTTAATGGTTTTTGATGAGAAAGGATGGAGACCGAAATTATGAGTACACGACCGGCCTATGCAGAAGCACAACATTGTATAGCGAAGATTGAGAAGACGCTAAAGAGTTTAGCAGAGGAAACAGTCGCAACGAGGAGACATTCAACGTCATCGAGCGCCCAGAAACCTAAAGTTACGAAATTGCCACATTTCAAACTAAATTCGTTTTCAGGCAATACTACGGAGTGGATATCGCTCTGGGAAACATTCGCCGCAGCTATCGATTCAGATGATACAATTGAAGATGTTATGAAATTTAGTTACCTGAAAAGTTATTTGGAAGGTGCAGCCGCAGATGCGATAGCGGGATTACAAGTGACGAATTCAGCTTACAAAGAAGCAGTCGAAACGTTGAAAAATAGATTTGGAGATCTTCAGGCTATTGTTTCAAGTCATATCGACAAATTAATTGATTTAGGGCCTATTGCAACAATGCAAGATACAAGGAAGCTGAGAGTAATGTACGACACTGTGGAAACTAACGTAAGAAGTTTGAAGACGATGGGCGTGGCAGCGGAGTGTTACGAGCAAGTTTTGACACCGATGATCCTCAAAAAAAGTACCCAACGAGCTGAGATTAACAATAACTAGAAAGCTGAAAAATACTTAGAGTTTTGAGTCACTACTGGAAGTATTTCACGAAGAATTGCAGATAAGAGAGAACTGTTCATAGAACGTTGTAGGTTCAGGGAGAATACATCCTCCATCGTATTCCGCGGATAGCAGACCGCGCGAAAGAGCTTATTTCCGGAACAGTCAAGCAAGTGCAGCAGCGTTGTTTTCTGAGAGCACGACAGAAAACGTAAGAGATATCAAATGTATATATTGTGATGGCGAACATAAATCACACCAGTGTAAAATCGTAACAAACCACGTAACTCGAAGAAAGATTCTCATGGATCTTCATATTCTTTTGTAAAACTTCGATTGGAAAATATGACGGTCCAAGTTCGAAAAAGCTACATTTGGTGTTCCACAATGGTCCCGCCTAGGGCCCCTTCTTTTACATAAATGGCTTTCATTTGTCTTTGAAACACTTACAAGTTAACATGTATGCTGAAACTAGCATTTCGTGCGCATATCATTATTACCAGAATTAGCTAAATTTTTCATTGGAAGCAAAGAGGAAACGGCACGTTTCCAATGGTTTTCAAGGCAAGAAAAGGAAATTTCCTCATTCAATTATATCAAATGGAAATGAAAGATTGTCGGATTTTCGGAAAGAAAGAAAAATAACTGATAACTGAATAAGGCCACTTTTGCCTCCTATCTACTGATCTTGCTTCGTTGTACTTTTATTACCCAAGATGCACTTCTCGTGAGTAGTCGTACTTGAGATCTGACAGCACTTCCGTGTTTATAAATTTTAACAACCCCAACCTCAGCCAGTGGAGATACATTGGAACTGAAGTGATTTGCAAAGTCGCATCCGATAAGACGATCTCAAGAGTTGCATCATAAAGTTGCTGGTTCAGAGAGCAAGCATGTCTCCGAAAGGTAACAATTTATGAAGGGTAACGACCACCTCGCAAAATGAAGTCTGTGCAAGAACATTAAATGTGACATCATACCCCTATCATACCAATAATATCTTCAACAGCCCAGGTCAGGAAAATTTACTTTGACATTAGAGAATATTTATGTGTATAATGTATGATGCTCGAAACGTTAAGTTTCTCACATACACTTAATTCTGCAGAGATTATACCAAAATCCAGTGCTGAAAATCTCGTGAAATCCTTACGATTAGGGAAGTTTGATCATGGTCTATCTCGTTTATCTCTATGATTCCTCTGTTTTACATTGTCTTCACCAAACATGGTTCAAAAAAGTAAAATTATTACAAAATGAAAGGTAAAGCTAGAGCTACGTGCAATTGTAAAACACAAATATATTTGGGAATCTTTCACTTTTACCAACAAATTTAAGGCGCTGGAATTGGCCTTCCGTATTTATGGTAAGAAAATGACAACACGGCAGTTATATATGCAAACAAAGATGCCAAGCTTAGCTTGGAAACAAAGATCATTGATGAAATGATGCTGTGATGGTTTTAGCTGAGCTTACGAAACTGATAATATGGCTTCTTGGTTTAAGTTTAAATAAAGTGGATCTTCTTTCTTCAGGACAAAAAAAGCTTCCTAATGACTTGCCCCTTGAGTCGAAGTTTCATCAAGCTTGTAATTTCAAAAACAAAAGTCACAGCGTTGATAGAGTGGTGTATCAAGCTGTAAAAATCACGTACACTTTTGGTAAAAATTCTTTTGTTTCAAGGAAAATCTGCAAAACTTTCTTAACCCTATTTTGGTTGGGGGGGGGGCAAATTTGCCCCCCCCTAGTAGATTTTGTTTAATAACTCTACTAGGAAGATATTTATAGCCATGAAACTTCTTGAATTTTTGCAACTACTTATTGTACAACTTCTCAAAAAGTTTCATTAAAATATTTTGAAAAATGAGGGGGCGGGAGACAATTTTCTGGGACTGACCCTGGAAAAATCGCAAATTCTCAAATCTCAATTATCGCAAGAAAAGGAACGTAAGTTGAATATTTTGCAAATTTCTTTTGTAGTGTAGTGTTATTTGATGCATTCTATCACAATTATCATGTATGGGTGGAAAATGTGCTCCAAATTTAATTTTATCGCGATTTTCCTGATTTTAGTCAATTTTGCCGCTTTTCTTGACCACACAAAGGAAAATGCTGACGTGAGCAAAAATGAGGGCCAATCTTAGGTTAATTTTTATATTTGCAGAAAGTACATGCCTGAGGCTATTAGCACACCAAATTTGCTTGCTCTACCTATTACCAGTCAAGAGTTAGGTAGGGAGGGCTTTTTTGCCCCCCCAACCAAAATAGGACTATCAAATAGCCCAACCACAATAGGGTTAAATATCCTGTCTGGTCTTAAAACATCTCGTATGTATGCATTTTCGGAAGAGTGATGTACAATTTACAAGTATATTTTTATCAGAAACTGAACTCTCAGATCGCACAAAAATTAAGAAACTCAAGTACTGTGAAAAAATAACTACAGAAACTATAGCGACAATCCTTCACGTTACTTTGGTTCAATCTTCAAAATGCTTCAAATGCTTCAAAAATCTTGTTTCGAAATGTTTATCAAGGTGCAAGAAGTGAACATGAAGATTATAGAGCCTTTACGAAACTCCTGAGAAACTCTGAGTAGTCAAAATCTGATAATTTTAGGAAACTTTCAAAACTGGCTCAAATTCTTAGGTTCTTATAAAACCTATGTGTACCCCTCGGCGATGATTCTAGTCTCCCTGCTGCAGACCGCGGGGGAGAAGCTAGCCATCGCAGGGCCTAAGCCAAAAGGCTGAGGGGCAGAGCAGTCCAAGGAGACTATTGGCCGTAGCATTGCTTTCTTGCATGCATGAAAGTGATGCATGAAACATGAATTTGTCAGCATTCTGGCAGGAATCATTGAAACTAAGGCATCTTTTTGATAAATGCTCACTAAGCGAACATAGATTACAAGGTTTGATTGCGAAATAAGGCTAAATTTCTAAATCGACGTTTGTGAAGAATTAGCTCAATCTTATCATGTAGTGAATTCGACGCATGTCCTTACAACTGATGTTGTTGCTGTTGTTTTTGACGATTTTGGTGTCGGAATATTTTTGCTTCCCCCCTTTTCATTCCAGCAATGGCTTGTTTCGGTCCCAAGCCAGGGCGGGAGAACGAAAGAAAGCTCTTTTCTTATCCCCTTTCTCTTCTCCTCCATTGCCCCCTACGTACTGTCAGCAACGGAGACTACGACGATTCACTCTTCAAGAAATAGGCAATCCATATGATATAGTCGTTGTCGTCTAATGCGTACGGGTATTAATGTTAATTATTTTCTATGTTGTTTGTTTCTACATTTTTGACGAACGGAGTAACATCGTAGGGTATAATGGGCACAAATCCTATCTACCGTTTTGCGCGCATTGCGAAGATCTTTCTTCGTGGTACAAGGGATCGTCTTAACTTCTGATGGGGATTGGAGTCGATATGGTGATCAAATAGTAAATGACATTCATCTTGGTAAAATACATCATATCATAGTGATATCAATAGACGATTACGCTAAAGTTGGCGGAAAGGAACTTTTACCAAGATGCATTGCGTTCGAATTACGAATCTTTAACGATTCTATAGGAATTCATTTTCATTTTTTCATTTTCAATTTTTTAGGCATGGTGGCCCCTCAGTTAAAGAAAACTGATTTACAGGGGGCCATGCAATAAAATATAGTAAAACTAAATTAAATGTTTTACACAAAATAAAACTAATCGATACAATCGTTAAAAGAAATTTAAGAAAAAAACCTTAAAAGCGGAAAGGGAGGTTTCTTTGATTCTTCGAGAACAGAGGATCATTTTATGGCTTTCAAAGAGTCTTTTAAAGTTGACGTATTTTTAGTCTTTTTAGATAAACCATTCTAAAGTTTCGCACACTGGTAAGAGAAGAATCTCTGTCCTGTGGTCGTTCTTAGAAAAGGGACTCTTAGGTCATAATCGGAATTTCTGAGAGACCGTGTTGTAGAGACGTTGACTTTAGTAAGCACGTCACTCATATAGGACGGTGCATCACCATTCAGGGATTTGTAAACAATCCTAGCAGAGTCAAGATCAATTATTTCCCTTACTGTGGACCATCCGAGTGCACGAATGACTGATAGTGGCGAAGCACCGAATGGGCTGTTAGTGATCAATTTTGCCGCTCGATTTTGCAGTGTTTTACCCTGGGTACCAGACTCCCAGGGTAGGAGTGTTTGCAATTTTCCTATAATCGATACACCAGCATTACCCCAAACCGGGTAGCAGTATCTGAAATAGGGTTCTGCCAAACTTTTATACATTGTTTCAATCGTAGCGGGTCGAAGATATTGTTTTGCATAACGAAGAATGCCAATACCCCTTGAGATCTTTTCGTGACAGTGGTTAAATGATTCGTCCATTTAGTTCTTGATCCACTTGAACTCCGGGGTATTTTACATCACTTACAAGTTTGACTTCTTCAGAACCTATTCTAAACTGCGGCTTAGGGGCGTCAGGAGTATCTATCTTGCGTAGCTCTTTGTTACTTCCAATTATCATTGCTTCTGTTTTTGCAACGTTTAGCGACAACTCGTTGCCTCCTAGCCAACCCTTCAAAGCTATTAAATCAGCGTTAATGGCTTGATTCATTGCATCAACGGAATCAATAGAATGATATAAACAAGTGTCATCAGCATACATTGACACGTTTGATTTTTCGAGACAATCTGGGAGATCGTTGATGTACACTAAGAAGAGAAGTGGCCCCAGGCATGACCCTTGTGGTACACCACGATTTACGACCTCTGTTTTGGAAACCTTACCATTTACCTTGCAGTATTGACGCCTATTTTGAAGATAAGACTTAAACCAATTAAGTTCCTTCTCTTCTAGACCATAAAAATTTAGTTTTGCCAATAAAATTTCGTGATCTATGGTGTCAAAAGCCTTTTTGAGATCAGTAAAAAGGGCAGCCGTATATTCACCACTATCGATGTTCATGTAACAATCATTCTTGCGTCTAAGAAGACATGTTAAGACCGAGTGAAGACTCCAAAAATCAGACTGCTTGCAAAAAATCAGCTCATTTCTATTGAGTTAGGAGTACAACTGGCCAAAAACGAGCTTTTCAAACAAACGGGAAATTACGGGAAGAACTGATGTGGGTCTATAATTCGATCTGTCATCCTTGGGACCATTTTTATGGATAGGGGCTACTCTAGTGATTTTCCAGCTGGCAAGCGACCGATTGAAAAAGACAAGTTGAAGAGTGGTGCAAGTGAAGGAGCGAGTACTTCGATGCCAACCTTGAAAAAGAAGACAGAGATAAAATCTGTACCATAGCCATTGGATGTCTTAAAGTCTTTACATGCTTTCATCGCATTTTCGGGGTTTACAGGTACAAACGCAAATTTTTCAACGTCTTTCTTACGCTCACCATAATTGCCTGTTAAGAGAGGATTCTCGTTGTTGGGGATTTTATCACTAAGGTCCTTTCCCACACTACAGAAGAACTGATTCATCGAGTCAGCTATTTCGGTTGGGTCAGATATGACCTGATCACCCTCCCTGATCGTCGAGATTTCCGTTGTCTTAGACCTCTTGGAATCCGATTAAAGAACGTAGTGCATCTTGGTAAAAAGTTCCTTGCCGCCATCTTTAGCGTAATCCTCTATTGCCACAATAACCAATACTTTGTCAGCTCTTCTTAGACCGGCCTTGGTTTGATTCCGGCCATTTGTACGCCGGCCCTAACTTCACCACTCCCAGATTTGCTCTACTACCATTTAGGCCCGCATTTTGCACCAATCAGTGAGCAAGGAAAGAAAAATGGCGGATATTTTTGTGCATTTCTGCATCATTTGTTCTATTTTTCTTCGAAAGAAAATTAGTCAATCACAACTGTCTCATTTCTTTCCATATTTTCTTCGTCACCGGACTGCACTTCTATGGCACCTTCGTCTGTTTCGTCTTCTTCCTCCTCGCTAGTTTCCTCTCCTATCAGCACCTACGGCTCAAAATCAAAATTTCGCCGCCATCTTTTGAACTAGTTTATTGTAAATTTTTGCCAATATGCCTTTGTTTGTTTGACTTTAACGTGCTTTAAAGAACTTTCCCTTTACAAGTTCATGTCCTTTTTATCAAAATCTTCAGCAAATTTTAAGCCACACATATAAAAAGAAAATATATTATATACCGGGTGAGTCAAAAGAAAGTTTAGGCGTTTGAAGAGCTGTACAATAAAAAGCATGTATGTGACCGATATTCAAAACTGAAATGTTCTTCTATCTGTCAAAGATCAACTTAGATGAGGAAATTTTGTTTGGTAGTATCCCTCATCTTACAAACCCAGAAATTAGGAAATTGCTGGTAAAGGTCATGTTTGGGAACAAAAATTCCACATTCTATTCTGGTCCATGATTTACCTTCTATTGAAATTCGAATTCAGCATCTCAAACTGGCAATGTAAACTTCAATGCCACATAAATTATGAACCAGAATGGAATATGGAATTCTCGATTCCCATACAAA